>JAQMCX010000050.1:22934990-22975509 GCA_029814765.1 Acanthurus leucopareius | reverse complement strand
ATTCCCCCGCGCCTATCTCTTTCTTTTGTGTTTGTTTTTTTGTTTGTTTTTTGTGTGTGTGTGTGTGTGTGTGTGTGTGTGTGTGTGTGTGTGTGTGTGTGTGTGTGTGTGGCCTCTCTGTGTGGTCTGTCACCCTTTAACCTGCAGGCCTGAGGAGCCTCCACAGTCTGAGTCAACACGCTGCTGCTGCTGTTCTTCACTCTGAAGGTCCACGTTCACCTTCTCCACCTTCTTCACCTTCTTCTTCATGAGTCATCACAGTTCCATCAGCTCTCTGCAGTGATGGAGGAAGTATTCGAGTACTGAGTTACTGTATGCAGTAATGTCAGTAGTCTGTCTCAGGTGACAGTCCTCAGTAAGAAAGATTTTTGTCTTAATGAAATACAGAGTTTTAATGATTAAATCATCATCCCTCTGAGTTTTGGTGCCTTAGAAGCATAAAGCAGCTAAAAACAGAAAAACTCAAGTACAGTAAAAGTACTTCAAGTTTGTACTTCGGTGCAGTTTCAGAGTAAAGAAGGAAGTAAACTGAACTAGTGAAGCTCTGCTGATAAAAGCTGCTGATCCAGTTTAGAAGGTTTTGTGTCAAAGATGAGTTCAAGTCCTGAACATCTCCACTTGCCTGAAACCAACACACACACACACACACACACACACACCTGATGAGGTGTGTTTGTGTCGGAGAGGTCATGTGACTCAGGTGTGTTTGGTTTCCGTCCGTGTTCTTCATAAATGTTTGCAGTCTCTGTCATCATGTTCATGTGCAGACAGGATTTCTTCCTCCTGCTGCTTTTCAGGAGCTTCCTTCCATTTTTCTCACTTTAAAGGATTTTTTGTTTCTTATTCCTGATCTGAATCGAGGATCTGAAGACGGACGATGTGATTTGCTGTAAAGCCGCAAGTTTGTAATTTGTGATTTTGAGCTCTAAAAAATAAATCTGACTTGACTTTAATCACTTAAAAATGTTTTGCTGTGAACTTTAATGCAGCCACAACGTTTTAAAGTTTAAATGTAATCTTAGGGTTTGGAGTTGTGGTGGATCCTGGTGGATCCTGGTGGATCATGGTGGGTCCTGGTCTGGTCCCTGCAGACTGACGGACCCCCTCCTGCTCGGCCCTGCTGGACGTCAGCAGACCTCAGCTGAGATCACAGCAGCTCTGTGTTTACCTTCATCACCGCCGTTTGATTCCCTGCGTCCTCTCGGGCCTCCAGCTGGCGGCGCACAGCGAGAGGCGGCCGGCGGCTCTGACGGGTCGGGCAGCTGAAAACAAGCCGAACTCAGGCGCCGCTTCAGGCCTGCGGCAGGTCGAGGCCGCTCGTCCGGCTCTAACGACGCTCAGAGGCGTCTCGTCCTTCAGTCCTGGTGGTCCACACACTCTGTTACATTCTTGTTGCGTACAAATGGTGACGTTCCTGCTGGACGTCGACGCCTCCGACACCATTTGATGAGCTGAGCGTCGACAGTTGGACGAAACATTCCTGAAGCGGTTAGAAAAACTTTATGTTCACCGGATTTCACCCGACATGTTTGTGACTGAGGATGACGGCTGAAGACTGAAGAAGAGACGTGAGGAAACATCACTGTGAAACAGTTTATCTGCTCTGATTCTACAAAACTTTAGAGAATCAAGTGTTTTTCCCAAAAACAGCAAAACACTTTTCTTTCTTCATACGATGAAACTCAACCCAGGAAGGTTTGAGAAAAATAATATAAACAATGTGCAGCATTTTGTCTTCATTAATCAAATTAGGTGCAGATAATATATGTGTTTTGTAATAAAATTCGTAACATAGATAATCAACATTATTTATCACAATAGAAGTCAAATTTTAACTAGAACTTCGTTGGTGTGGAAACCAAATAAACTCCAACAAATTCAACTTTTTGTATTATCAGAAATGAATAAAAATTAAGCCATAATCTTATTTAATTGCTTATTAAAACTTCAGTTAATCAGTTTTGTTGATCCATAAAGAGACATGCAGTCAGCAGATTCTGTTGATCTGTCGACTTTAAAGACTGAAGTTTATGATTAAAGTCATATTTCATCCTCATAAAGTCACTCAGTGAAGAAACATCTGCATTCCTTCCTTCATTCATCTGTGTTGATCATGTTTGATCATGTTTGATCTTGTCGATCATGTTTGATCATGTTTGATCATGTTAGATCTTGTTTGGTCCTCGGAGGTGAGCGCTGTCTGTCTGACAGGAGTTAAACTGTCTCTCTGCCTCTGACTGTCTTGCTGCCGTCCGGCCTCCTCGCGCCCTCGAACCTCCCACAGTTTCCTTCTTCGACACTTTGCAGGGAAACGAGCGGCGTGACGTCAGAGTGTCAGAACGGCCGCCGTGATTCAAACCTGCCAGAAGCTTCAGTCACAGTTTGTTTCTTCTGCTCATGTTCAGTTTGGACTCCTGCACACAACACGAGATTTTATCATTTTAACTTTTTAACATTTTGACACAGATTCAGCTCTCAGATTCAGTGTTTCATAGTTAAATTTATCTCAGTTCTCAGCCTGGATTCCCTTCATGTGTTCTGATGTTGGCAGAACTTTGTTCAGCTGTTTGGCTCCTGAAAAATGAGACAAACTCTGCAGATTTTAAAGCTTCATCATCTGAAGTTTTTCCTGATTCTTTCATCTTGTTTTGTCTCCTTGTTCATTGTGAAACTGCTTTGCTGGTTTTGTTTCATAAATGTTTCTTGTTTTCAGGTCAGTTTTTTTTAAAAAGATCAAATTTAAAAGCAGAAAAATTTTGAAAATCTCTTTAAGTTAAACCACGTAGGACATTTTGAGATGCTTTTTGTTTAAGAAGTCAAAATATCTGCAATCTGCATCCTCACAAGAAATATCAATCAAAACTGACACACACAGGCACACAGCTGCAACATATGACCTTATGATGAATAAATACACAAACACAAATCAAAACACTCATTTCTTGTGCATAATTTAAACATATTTTTTTCCAACATTCAGCCTGAATATCTGGCACATTAGGAAACGTTTGGGACTATAAAAGACTTTACAGGCTGCAGAACAAGCTGGTGATCATGATGAGTCTGCACTGACGCATCAGCCAGGTTCATCTTCAGAGTCATTAAATGTAAAATCATCTGCAGGCCGCCGTGTTCCTCTCAGCGCCCGGCGAGCCGAGCCGCCGTCAGCAGAGCTGTTTATAATCTTTAACACGGCTCAGGAATGTTCTCAGTCATGGAAACTGAAGCCGAGTCTGATCCAGCTCCCGAAATCCTCCAGCTTCCTGCCTTCTTCTTCTTCTCCTTCTGCTTCTTCTTCTTCTCCTGTTCCTGTGTGGAGCAGCAGCCTGCAGCAGAGCTGTGACAAAAGCAGAGGAATGCCGGCGTCGGCTGCAGTAAAGAGCCGTCGTGCTTCGGCCTCGGCGCTGTAACTGAAGCACGTTACTGAAGCCATAAACGCAGAGCGGCGAGGCCGAGGGAGGCAGGGGGAGGCTTGGGGAGGCTGGGGGAGGCCGGGGGAGGCCGGGGGAGGCTGGGGGAGGCAGGGGGAGGCCCCCAGGAACGAGCCGCGATCAGGTTTCAGCACCATGAAGAATTCTACATCCTGACTTCACAAACAGACACAAACTGCTGTTAACAGCAAATAAAACAGGAGAAGAAACAACGTTTTCAAAGATAAACTCTTAGTTTCAAAGAGAAACAACGTTTTCAAAGATAAAAATGAAGTGAGCATTTGTTTTTCACCTGCAGTGGATCAACTGAGAACAGTTTAATGCATCAGTTTGATTTCTGCACCCAGAGTTTAACCAGCAGCAGAGCTGGTTCAGGCTGCAGCGGTTTGCACCGTCGGCTCACAGCATGAAGCTTCTGGCTCCTGTGGAGTTTGCATGTTCTCCCTCTGACTCGTGGGTTTCAGCTTCATCTCACAGTCTGAGAACATGCAGGTTAATCAGTGACTCTAAATGGATGTAAATGTGAGTGTGTTTGTCTCTTTGTGTCGGCTGGAATCGGCTCCAGCTGAAAGGATAAATGATGGATGGATGAATCTCAAGGAGAATTAATGTTTATTTCTGTTTTATATATCAGAGAATTCACAGATATCCACCCTGGTTCAGAGAGCTCAAACACAGTGTTACTTTAGATAAGAAGTTAAAGCCAATTTTTATCCTCAGGCTGCTAAAATTCTTCACTCATCCTCCAATATCAAATATAAAACAATTGTTTTTTTGCATTAAGAATTATTAATACATTTAAATAATTTCTGTTTTATTAGTAGAAAGAAGTAGAAACTACTTCACACAACTTTGTGTGATAAAAGTTAGTAAATAAATCTTTTATCTTGTATTTCCAGTAGAAATGAGCTTGTTTCATCCTCTCTGATCACGTTTTTAATTGTCGAGAAAGTAAAAAAAATGCTGTTGCAATAAACATCACAGCAGAATGAGAATCAAGTAATCGTATAATGAAGTGATTTAAGGCTCGATGAAACTTATTAAGCTGAAAATGTGGATTTAATGTTTTTCTTCAAAGCAGCTGATTCAAAGAATCGCTGCCATCATGCTGTAGTTACCACTCATGGCCACAGTGGCCGCTATTCAGCAGAAGTTACAAAGGTTGCAAGTGTTTTTTAGGGATTATAAAGGCAGTTTCTAACACACTTCATTCAAAGATGCACCAGATGTGTTTTTTACTTGCTTTGATAACTCAAATAAACTTTATAACTA
Organism: Acanthurus leucopareius; assembly: GCA_029814765.1. NCBI lineage: Eukaryota > Metazoa > Chordata > Actinopteri > Acanthuriformes > Acanthuridae > Acanthurus > Acanthurus leucopareius. Next base: position 22,970,806 of record JAQMCX010000050.1, on the reverse strand, counting down.
CGTATCTATGATAAAGATGAGGACAGTGAAGGCTGATATGACACAGCAGCAGCGTCAGCACACAGTGATAACATCCTTCAGGGACTGTTACGCCTCGTTATTCTGGCTTTAACCTGTGACTGCTGTCCGGAGAGGAAGCCAGATGAGCTCATCACTCCTCTGAAGAACAGAGGATATTTTCCACTGGCAGACTCACCAGAACCGGCACTCAGACACTCTGTTCCTCAGGCTTTTTTTTCAGGCTGCCATTAGCCTCTTGGCACACGGTTCACTCTGCGTTATGGAGTTTGTCCCTATCAGCACCTGCCCGCCTGCCAGAACCTGCCCTCAGCCCCCACGGCGGCCAAACAAAGGTCTTTAAGTAGTGGAGGGTTGGAGGAGGATGGACACATGAAAGTTGGAGAGCGCCGGCGGCTCTCAGAGAGAAGAAACACGAGCTCGTGTTTTTCCAAAACAAAATTATGGAAGAGAGAAAAAAACACGAATGGAAGGGCGATGGATTCGACGTGATGAGGCCCTGCGTGTGTGTGTGAGAGTGTGTGTGTGTGTGTGAGAGTGTGTGTGTGTGTGTGAGTGTGTGTGTGTGTGTGTGCGTGGCAGAGGAAGTCGACCAGTTGGCTGTCAGCTCCATTTGGCTCCTGTCACACTCTCTCCATTTCTCATAGAGAGCCATAAGGAAGGCCTCAGTAAGACCACTTCCCAGAATGCCCCTCTGCAGTTCCCAACGGCAGCCATTCATCTCCTCTCTCACCCCCCCACCCCGCCCCTCCTCTGCCCCCCCACCACTCCCCTGAGCCCTCATTTAAACCCATTTAAACCCTTCGATATGACTGGTATCAAGTGTCCCGTGCAGCTCGACGGGCAGAGCAAGGCACTCGCTCTGCTGAGGTCGAGGGTTTGATTCCCTGCGGGGCTGCAAACACCAAAGATATCTGCACCAGAAGAACTGCAAGGTGCTTCAAGCACAACAAATCAGACAACACGTTTTTTAAAAACACATCTGGTGTTACAGGGAGAATAAACATGGAAGCTGAAGATGTCAGCTGGTACCTTCTGTAGGTATGAAAGGTTTATTTCATGTTAAGGTGAGTTGTTTTTGGCACAGGTGAGAAAATAAATATCATCCAGAAATAGATGAACATAAGTATTTATAGATAAAGATAAAATTTCACTTCAATGCAACATTTAATAACTTTAAATCATTTTTTAACCTCATGCAGTGTGGAAAAGTATTTCTGTACTCTGGTAATTCTACTCATTTAAAGTATCTGAGTACTTCTTCCATCACTGTGCTGTAGGAAACTAAATGCTACATGTTAGCATGACATATTAGCATGCTCAAAGTGAAGAATGCTAACCGTTCACATGCTAAACGCTGTGGGCAGATGTTAATCAGGTCAGGCTTTTTTAATTGAATTAAATCTTGTGTTTATGAAAACGAGTTCACTGGTTCATCGAACTGTTTTTATCATCAGAGTGTTTGAGTTCGGCCTCGTAAAGCTCCACCTGCTGCAGTCAGTGGATCAGCCCGCCGCCCGGCTCGCCGGCAGCTGGATGCCTCAAATGTTCTGTAATGGTGTTTCAGCCTCACAATCAGACAGCAGCTTCAGAAAACAGCACTGAGAGCTTTTCTTTTCCCCGAGTCGGTGGATTTAGACAAACCGCAGGATATAATCCCATTTTCCACTCGCAGACGAAGCCGTGCACCCCTGGTGAATTTCGCCCTCTAAGTAGTGGAGGCGCCATCCTGCCCTCTGCAGCCCAGCACTCAGCCAGGGCAGGGTGGGGGGTCCCCGGCTCGAAACCAACCAGGAACAGCAGGAAAAGAGCCATCAGGCCATCTGAGAGAGAGTGCAAAGTGTGGCAGAGAGAGAGAGAGAGAAAGCAGTGTGGGGTCCAAACGATGAAAGAGAAGAAGAAGCTGTGAGAGCGACTGAACGCCGGCAAACAGACAGATTTGGGAATATTTGAACTTTTCACCTTCAAGAATCCAGAATCATTCAAACGTTACTTGCAGTTTGTAGGGAAAGAGTTTAAATTTATATCACGTACATGGCCAAAAGTATGTGGACAGCCAAGCATCACAACCACAGATGAAAAAGATGTTAAACCGTAACAGCTTCCTCTCTGCTGGTTTCAGTCTCTGCTGCAGATGTTGAACCTGCAGCAGGAACACGAGAACGTTGGTGAAGTTCAACACTGATGCTCGGTGAGCAGATTGTAGTCAGTTTCTGGTTCATCTCCAAAGATGTTTGATGGTTTCGGGTCAGAACTTTGCAGCTATTTAGGTTCTAATACAACAAACTGGGAAAACCATTTTTTATGGAGCTGGTTTTCTGCACAAGGGGGAAAGTTTTTTAAACTGAATAATTAAAAATTCACTCATCAAACTAATTTTTAATCCTGTTTTCAGGTTTTCTTCTGGCTCAGTATTTTCAGGATTAAAGCCTGAAGTTTGTGAGGTCTGACAAAAAGAAAACAACTTAGATGAAAAAGCAAAATATCTTTGATTTGATTCAATAATTTATTTGAATTAAAATATTTGATATAAACATGAATATTGTTACCAAATATCAGCAGACATTTGACTCTTTACCCTTATTTTCTCTTTTTAAAAAAGGTTAATTGCCTTTCATGTTTTCTTCCTGTCTTTATGTTTCTTCCGTCTGTTGAAGTTTGGTCCTGATTGGTTCATCTTACATGACTATGCATCTGTGTTGTTGCTGTAAAGAAAGAAGGAAAACAAATCCAGAAAAAAGGCATTTAGATCTCAACAATCCACCATAATGTGGAGAAAGGCGGAGTAAAACACCAACCTGTTCACATGAGCAGAAACATCAGGCTGAGGGAAGGAAAACCTCCCTGGTCTGTTGACAGGTGGAGTTGGAGCTGAGAGCCTGATGTGTTTCACAGCTTCGCTCTCCGTCCATCGTTTTATATAAACACTGGATGTTATGACCTCCAGCTGTATCAGGTTTAATATCAAACCTGCTGAAGCTCACGTTCTCTGCACCTCAGGGAGCCGCGGCTGTGGGTTACGGGGGCGTAACCCGAGTGTGCATGAAGAATCAGGGTGCATGCTCAGGTGTGAAGGCTGTGATGATTCAGGTTCCTCCAAATTTAACAATTTTTGGAGGAGCCTGAATCGTCTCTGCTGCCAATCAAAGACTGAAGTGTTTGAAAAGATCAGAATGAGACTCAACAGACGACCGTCTTCGTTGCTTTGACCCGGTGATTTAAAGTCAGAGGACGTTTCAGGTGTTGAACCGTTTTTATTGCAAAGAAAACAACTCTGATTTCTGATTGGCTGGCTGATGTTTGTTTGAAACTTAGGACACAACAGTACAAATGTAGCTGTGAGCTGATTTACAGAGACATTTTAGGCTGATCTGTGGAGTCAGGAGGGTCTTCATCTCAGTTACTTTCAAAAAGATCTGAATTGCATTTACATCAACGCACATTGGGTCCTTTTATTGATGCAAACTGCATTACATGATGACAAACTGATGCTGAACTGAAGTGAAGTAAAAGTAGACAGTGAAAGAAAATTAAAATACTTTATTGAAGTAATTGAGTAAATATAGGTAGTCATGTTCCACCAGACCGCAAAACACTCTGAGGAGGTGAAAGTCTTTGGTCAGATTTGACAGGAAAATGAATAACAGGATGTTTAAAGAGTAGAAACAGTGGATGAAGCAGACACATAATTCTATTTTTATGTATTCCAAGGTTTTTATCTAATTTATCTTTAAGTATTTAAGCTTCGTGTAAGTTTTCAGCGCCTAATTCAGTTATGTCTTCATCTCATGTCAGCGTCTTTAAACAATAATATCTTTATCTGCTGTATTTCCGTTGTTTGTGTCCTGAGTCACCCAGACTTTCCCTCGTACTCTGTCAGTGTTTTGGGTTCCCAGGGCGGCCGTGGAGAGATTGGTCTACCACATTTAGTCTGATGTATAAAACAAGACTTCCAGGTCACGGCGTCCCGTTCGGTAACATGGCAGGATCGTTTGGCCCCCGTGGGAGTTTCCCCCGTGGACGCTTCCCTCAGGTCCTGTGGCTGTCTGCTGTCCCCTCCAGCTCCTCCACCCTGCAGTGTCCCAGCCTGCAGCCTGCAGCCTGAGGGGGGTGGAGGGTGGAAGCGGTGTCAGAGGTGGAGCTGGATGAAGTTTCCAGATGCTCCACCAGTGTTTGGACTGCTGACACTGCAGCTCCGGTCTCTATGTGGACACTTAAGTCCATGATTTACGGTTTATGGAGTTGATTTGGCTTCAGGACGTCCTGCAGTCACCAGGTGTTCACGTACTGTACCTGAGCTGCTTCACAGTTACTTTGATTAATTATTGATTAATAAATAAACTGTTTGAGGGTTGAGATGCTGACCATAAACATAATATTGTCGTGTTCCTCCTTCCCCTGTTTTCTCTCCTCTACTTAATATTAATATTGATTATGAGCATAAATCTCCCCAGAATCCTTCCATTGATGTGTTTATGAAATTGCAGATGAAGTGAAAAATGCCATCACAAATTTCCAAAAGCCATCAAACAGTGTGAGACTGAAAGATTGTTCTTTTATTTTCCTTTAGGGTTTTTTCTGTTAACACTGTTTCTGTTTGTTCTGTTGTATAAATACATTTAAATACATTTGGATGATTGATTTTCAAACTCTATTAACGCCTAATTTTAATCCACTTTCAAACAGTTGATGACAAACACACTTGTTACTGTACAATGTGATACTGTGTTCATGGTTCATGTTTTTCTTTGCATACAGTAAATAACAGCTGTTGTTGCTCTCTTGCAAAAACATAAAATCTGACTTTAACTGAATCAGAATTAATTGTTTATTCAGTCTGTCTGTAAATAAAAAGGACGCAGAGCTATAGGATTTATCTTTCTTTACTTTTCAGAGTGGGCCAGGGTCTCAGCCTGTGTTTGTGCTTCTCTGTGACCTTTGACCTGCTGAGTGGGGTCATTGTCTCAGTACAACAGGTGTCTGTCCATCTGTGAAAGACATAACAGCTCTCATTCACTCTGAACTCACATACAGTCAAAGCCAGCCACTTAATGCTGCAACGGAGCTTAAAATTCTGTGTGCTTGTTGTCAAAAAGACACCAAAAACTTATTTTACCATTTGATTGATTAGTTTATCAAATCAAAATTTAGCAAAATAATTCGAAAGCAAACAACAACAACAACAACAACGACAATGACAGCAACAAAAGCTTTCTTTGGTTACAGTTTTTCATGTTATGATAAATATTAGATTAATGGTTATAAAAGATATAAAACCAAGTATCTTTGGATTTTTGGCTGTAAACTTGGTTTTGGACATTTAATTTTTTTTTATTCATAAACAAATGATTCACTGATTAGTGGAGGATATAATATTGATTTAAAAATACTTATTTGCCGCCTTGATTATTTATGATTAATAGTGGTGCAGTGTAGCTAGGTGCATTTACTTAAATACACTACTTAACTACATATTAGAGTTACTTGTATTGTACTTAAATACATAGATCTGATCCTGTTTTAAACTTCCACTCCACTACATGCAAGTAGGAAACTTTTCATTCCATAATATTTATGTAACAGCCACAGTAATTACTTATGTTTCAGTGTAAGAGATTTTGCATATAAAAGATGGTATAAGGTTATTAAATTATGATAATTTTTTACAGAGGAAAAACCAGACTGTGTATAGCATGCTGCCAAAATAAGCCCCACGCTTACAACACTGAAATAGTTGTAATTATACTTCCCCATGACTTTTACTTGTAATAGAGAATTAAAAAAATATATTAATGATAATCAATATGATTACTTAATAAGAATTACTAGAATAATTTATATAATAATGAATTCTGTAGAACTTATAATTACGTTTTCATTGTTATTGGTCACGTAAACGATTTTTATAATACTTTTTTTTTCAATTATCTGGTTTCATCATTACTTCCTGAGTTCATCAATTCGGGGAAACAGCGCCTCTCTGGGTTGTAATGGTCAGTAAACTATGCTCAACGTCAGTGGTCAAAAAAGGTAGTGCACCTCTCCGGTCTGTAATTACGTGGAGTCAGTGGAGTGGAAGCCGGGTTGTTAACACCTGTCCGTTAATACAACAGGAAGATGTAATCACCAGTAAATCAGACGGTGAACAGTCTGGAAAAACTATGGGGAAGCAAAGTCAGTAACACCTTAACCTTACGATGAAGGTACGAATCATAAAATGAAACGACCGTGATCGTTAAGTTAAGCTAGTTAGCTAACGTCAGTTACTAGCATTAGCTAGCTTGTAACAGCGGCTAAGCTAGCAGCCGTTGGAGTTCTAACCGCCAAAAAGAAGCAAGTTCAGCGGAGTCTGGACGTTATGAAGCAGATATGGACCATAAACCTCCATGAAGGACAGAAGAACGGCCTCCTCCGTTTAAGTGAGTCTCATATAAACCATGTTTCTGTCTTCTTTCTGTTCTTTAACTTAGCTTAACTATGAACCAAACAACGCGCCTTATGAAAATGTAACCTGAAGTTAATGTTAGCGGTGTAATTAGCATTGCGAGGTGAAGCTAGCAGGATAAAAGCATTAGCACATGTATCTGAAAACTAAACTTAAACGTAGTAATAGGATGAATGGACCCTAGTTACTTTCCATCATTAGCTGATATTATCATATTGTTTGTGATTGTTTGTTTCCTGTTTTGAGGGTTTGCTAGTTCCTGTTAGATTTTGTATTTGTTTTACATTTACAAACAACTTGGGCACATGTAGGCAGAATCGACGGCTAATATTTGTGGTAAAGGGAGCTGAAAATATGCTTGAAAACTGAGTTGGCACGTGTATAAATGATAAAAACACAAGAAAAAATAGTATGTTGTCATGTATTTTATATATGCTGATATTTCTGAAGTGAACATGAGTTTGAATGAATGATTTTGTGTCTGTATTACATTCACGTGTGATTTTGCACCATGTGAAAAAGTATAAGCTGAATAAGATTTTGTAGTTTTCAGGTAGCACTCAGTCATTTTTCAAGTTGTGTTCAGGTTATATGGTATTGTCGGTCAGTGTTTTTGCTATAGACCTGCATTCTATAAGTTTGATGTAAAGTGTGTGGAGCCTCCTGTAATGATCCTTCAGTTAAATCACTCCCCCGTTAAAGTGACGTTTCTCACCACAACTCGTTCATCTTCATCACTGAGACACTTTGTTTCCACACCGACTAATTCTGCATTATGAATCAAACACTGATGATGTTTTGTCTCTGCTCTGTCAGGCTAACAGGTGTGGGGGGGGTTGACCTTAAGTTACAGGTTACTTCCTGTGACCCCTACCCTACAAATCAGGCCGCTTTTTCTGAGTAACAGCTGTATTTCCCCAATTATCACAGTGTCACAAGCTTCAGGTTTGACTTTAGAGGTTGTAGAGGTGTTTCACTCTGAGAAGAATTTGTGCTGCTATTAGAGCTAAAATATAGCAAAAGTACTTTTCACCATGATGGCCTTGGGTGTAACTAAACCCAGCAGACATTGAAAAAGTGAACAGCACTCTTAAAAAGCCTCATCAAAGTACAAAACAAGCAGGAAGGACACTAGATGAATGGTTGACAAGAAAATCTCAAAAGTGACGGACCGACTACTTCCATTTTAGTTTGGTAACAAAAGCATGTGGTGTGTTCAGCTAACTCAACCAAACATGCTGTGCCTTACTTGTGAAGTGGGCTGTCCATCCCTGAAGTGCTGCTACATAATTGGTTAGAAATATCTCGGTAATGTTTTTGGTTGTTTTCAGCAGTGTGACTTACTGACAGTACGTCCATGTTTGTCTTTTTCTTACTGAGGGAATATTCCTGTTGCAATCAGAGTTTTTTTATTGCCCGGTCCTACATTCATGTTTTCATGCATGTTCTGTTTTGTTTTTTTTGAATGTTAACAGTTATAGTTATATTAAAAAAGCCAGAAGACATGTAAACACACACATAATCAAATCATGATGGGCTGCAGAATGGGTACAATATTGATCCACTTCCATCCCTGCATGACAGGACAAAAAATCTTCATTTTATTGACATAAGATACAAAATAAAACAGTCAGTTTCTGTTGCATTTGAGCAGCAAATTTTATGTGTAAAGGCCTTTAAACTCTTGCAGGTAGAGTAAAAACAGTCACCAACCATTACCAAGATTACGAGGGACCAAGAGTAAGCTGGGCAAAGGTCAGAGCCTCAGTGCCTTTAAAACAGACATCACAAATATTTCAGGGTCTCCATTCAATAAACCAGTGCTATGAAGAAACTGCCAATTAACTGAAGTGTAAATTCCTACAGAAAGCAGCTCAGTGGCCTCAGAACATCTCTCTTCACCCAGGAAACTATTTTAAGGAGGAATCTGGTCCCGGGGCTTAGAGGGCATCCATTGCTCAAATTCCCAACCAGAGGCATTCAAGTTAGGCTTTATTTTGGGAACACACAGTTATCCCGACTGCTCGTAGCTCCGCTCTCACTCCTGTTTCAGTTAGGCAACTCTCCCTTACTTCCTCTTGTTATGTCATTTAGTGTCTTTGGTAAATATTAGCTTTGAGCTGAACAGGCTACAAATAATAATTTATGTATTCTTCTCTGGGTCTTATGTTCGTAGTTTTCTCTCAATGTGGGTGCCAAATTCCCATCATGCTTGACCACATAGTTTTCCATTGTTCAGACGTTGACTGATGCTTTTGTAATCACTCCTCACGTCCTCCTCTTCTGCTATTGTTGTTTAATGGAATCTGGCTGGGAAATTAGCTTCATCGACTGTTTATCTGTAAAGTTTCTTATGCAGGTTTTCAGAAAATTCCATTTAAATTTGCTCTACGCTTGTATTGAAAGTTGAGAAGTGGTTGGTAGTTTGACAGGGCTAGGACACGGATATCATCGCTTGTCAGTGCATAGTCTTTACACATAGCGACACGTTCACAGTGTGCCTACAGCAGTATTTATTTAACAGTGTGTGTCTGTGTGTCATTAGATCTGCTGTAAATGTACTGTATGTACAGTATGTGCATGAGTATGTACTGTGTGTAGATGCTGGAGCCACCATCAGCAGGTTCGAACTCCAGGCAAACCTGGTAGCCAAGTGATGTAGAGAGTATAGAGGGAGTGCAAGGTTCAAGACTCGAGGAAGTTTGCATTTATCAGCTTTAGATGCCAGCATTTTTTGAAAATTTATTAATATTCTGCAAGCCTTACTTACTCTTACTCACAGTCTTCCTCTTTGTTACCAGGGAGAGAGCTCAGAGTTTATTTTTTTTAAACTTTTGGGATTTAAAAGTGGATTTGTTTTTGCAGCAGTGAGCCACAGAGTGTCAGCATGTACTGTAATTAGTGTCTCCTCACTGAGGGGAAATGTACTTCTCTTCATGATTGTATAGAGAGACGAGAGGAAAAAGAAAACAAGGAAAAGGAAATAATTGAAAGAACCAGAGTCTGGTTAGTTCAGACACACAGCCTTGGTTCCTAAAGTGAAATATTTTGCCTTTTTTGTGTGAAACACCAGCGATCATGAGGCCAGTGGCTGAAATCCACAAACCACCACAGAAAAATCCTCCAAAGATGGCCAACCTGTCAGCGGGTGGATGGCCTCGGCTCTGAGAGCTTTGGGTTGTAAGATGAGAAAACTCCATCCACTCTTTGATGAAAAGCTCGTTTAAAGATCCGGGCTGAGGTGCATATGGCTGCTCGATTTTTTAAGAATCTCTCTTTTAACACTTGGCGTATAAGTGCAGTAGAATGAGTAGTCCCCCACAAGCTTGGGGTCAGGTTATAAATGGCTCCCAGGGGCCAGCTTTCGACTGACGAGGTCCAAACTCTGCAGAGAGGGCCGCTGCTCCAGCAGGAGGGGCCCTCAGGGGACGTCGTAGTACGAATCACAGGATTCAGGCTGGTGAAGAGCTGAAACCCAAGCATCATTGAATATTTCATCGGCCTTGCAGAGAGTCACTGCTGTTTTGGAAATGTGATAGTTAAGTGTCAAACAGTGGACCAGCAACATGCAGGATGCCAAGTTCAACGCCAAACCAGACCAGCAGCAAACAGTTTACAGAGTTCACAACCTCAGGAGAACAGAACTGGAAGCTGATTAGAAATATTGTGAAGTCCTGATTTCACCAGATTGAACTAATCACACTGTAAAATCAGATCTGAGCCTGACTTCATGAGTAGTTTCATCATGTTAAGAATATTATGCAGCAGTTATCAAATATGTACCTGTTAAACACACAACAGATCTTTGAATGGCGACATAATAATGATCATCTTTAGCCCAAATGGTCCAAAAGAACCTTTAGACATTCACCAACAGAGAATGAGACATTCAAGCACTCAAACCTGAAGAAATTTAAACATTTGATTGGTTAATTAGTAGAATAACCAACTAACAATTAATCAACTTATTGTTTCAGCTTTAGAATTTTTTTGTTTTGATGAACACTGACGTCATTTTGTGTTAAAAAAGCCACCATGCTTGTTTGAGTCTACTGAGTTTCCAGGTTGAATAAATTCAGTAGAAGACTCAAAACCTGCCGATGCTTCGGAAAAACCAAAATAAATAAATAGATTAAATGTTTGGAGAGAAGTTTTCTAGACAATCTAACTTCCCGACAGGTTTGGATGAACTCACCAACAGACCAGTTTACTGACGAGCTCAGAAACACTGAATCTCTCCACGGCGTCACTGACCTGCTGTTTGGACATGAACTCGAGGGCTGAAAGGTCATGACCTTTCTGACCGTTTTCTCTGTTTGGCTTTACGGACCTGATACTTTGGAGTCAGCTGGGAATTTGGCATGGACATACAAAACAAGCTTTGAACCCAACCGACTCACTGACCGGAGAGAAATCCATGTCAAGACTGTAGGATTGTTTTCACCAGGCTGCATCTACACAGTGTCAACATATCTGAGATCATTTTGGGGCTTTTGTCATCTGAAGAAAATCTTAATCGACTGAAACATTACCTTCTCCTAAACACATTAACAGATTGATCATTTTGGGGAAAAAAACAGCATGTTATCTCTAGATTAACTAAGATGGCCACAGTGTGCTGCCTGTGCTTTACCTGTTAGCCTAAATACATGCTTATCAGATTTACTCAAAATCATAAGAAAATTAATCCCTCTAAATTTAATTAAACCAGACATAAGCACCTGTTTAACATGCAATACATGCTCATTTAAAGTCTGCTGACTCAGAAGGATCACTGTGTCAGAGTCTGCATGAGGATCTTCATCAACAGGCCGGGAATGACCCAAACTTCAGGCTGAGAATTATCACCATTGGCAAGAATTGTGTCAATAGCTAGAGACCGAACAGAAGTCTTCATGGTGGAAGAGTCATGTTAGGTCAGAGGCAGACAGAGTCACATCAGGTCAGGAGCCAAACCAAGAGCATGCTGGGGGTTTTCTGTGACATTCGCAGGGTCAAACTGTAAACACCTCAGAGTATCAAAGGTGCCTGAGGAAGAACATTTGGCACAAACAACCTGAACTGTGGTGCAGCGGCATGTAAAGACTCTAACATGACAAAACGCCGTCACAACTCCACCTTTTTTCTCAGAAACACATCACTGTGCTGCCCTCCGTTTGTGTGCTACAGGAACAGTCTCTGGACTTTCTGATCACACATCGTAACTTCACATTTTTGTATTTTCCAAAAAAAAACAACAACATTCAATTAAATACTTGAAGTGTTTACTCATATAATGTTGAGAAAGACTCAGATATAGTGAGCAAAGATGTATGATTTAATATTTAATAGCTCTGTGACTGTAAGTTTTCTTTTCTGTCCGAAACATTGCGATCATGTTGTAGTTATTGAACTTATAACATGATAATATACAAACTTGTCGCCAATACAAAGTAGGAAATTCACAATTCTTACGAACACAAAACGAAACACTGACAGAGTATTGAACTGAAGTACTTATTGGTTTTGTGTTAAATGTGAAAAGCTGTAAAATAAAAAACTGACAAAGTTAGCTTTAATATCTGTCAGATTCATCCGTTGATCAGATAGTTTGGTGACATAAAGAGGTTTGTTGACACGTTTGTATTCTTCAGAGGACGGTATGAACGTATGTACCAGTATCTGTGTATAGCAAATACTCATATTGTCATAATTTTATATTTTTATCCAACATATCAAACTCAATCAGTCCTTGTTATTGTTTGAGTGGACGGCTGAAGTCCAGCAGGTCAAAGGTCGAGCTGCACTGAAAGCTGCCTCTCAGACGGGACACCAGATAGCAGGAGACATAATCACCCCGTCATCATCCGTCTGGTCGCTAAGCATCTCCCCCTTGTGTTTTTCTCGGTCGCTCTGACAGAAATCAGATGGTTTTTGAGCGAATATTCGGGCTCAGTTTCATACCTGAGTGGCGAGCGTGGACGCTGCCTCTGTTTGCCCCGAGGTGAGGCCAGCAGCCGCGCTGAAACTGATACTCTCACTGATGTTTACTCAACTGCTGTGTCCTAACCTTGGTACCTACAGTGGCTCCCGACATGATCCACCTTAATACTGACAAATGACTTTCTGACCGCGAAGTCCCAGAAGCAGAGGGGGGTCGTGGGTAATCGATCTGTGAAGAGGAGACTAAAGATTTTGGAGAGTTGAAGTTGAAGTTCAGGGGCCTGTTGTTGATAATGAAGAGGCTCTTCTGATCAGGATGAAAGTTTGAATTGACACCCATGTGATGCTCGTTACAGAGACTCAGTTATTAATGACGTATCATGAAACAAAACGTGGCATTTAGACTTCTGGTCAGCAGAGTGCAGGATGTTATGGAAGCAGGTGGTTTTAAAATCACGTGGGTGTAACATCAGGCTGTTTTTATTCATGTTGTGTATGTTTCTCGATAGGTTTGACAGATTGCCCTTTAAACCTTCAAACCATCAGGCATTTACAGCAACTTATCCTTCTCAGGGTTGTGGAGGTTAAAGCTTATCCCAGCATGCATTTGGCTATGCTTCTACTATTAACTGACTTTTTTATGTCGCAAGACATGTTTGCTTGAGCTGCAGAGAGATCCACTGTTGTTTCCAGAGCCTGCTGTCGGATGATTGATCAGTGTTTGAGTGTTTCACATCAACACGCTCTATAATGATCATTACAACTCTGAGTCGTATCAGAATTCATCTTCAGTCTTGTTAAAATAACATTTTTTCTCATAATGGACATTTTGACAGTTGCTGTCTAAACATTTTATTCTCTGCTGGGTTTTAAACTCACTCAGAAACGGAAAAACTGACTGAAAGCGTTTGTTTTATGACTTTGAGAGATGTTTTGAGGGGGTGTTCAGATTCTTGTCACTCATTTGTTCCCACTTAGTGTTAAAGTGTCACTCCTCAGTATGAAGTGTTGACACACAGGAGGTTTAGCTGTTTTCATCCAAACTTTGAGTAATATCGTAATATCCACTCTGTTTATAAAAATGCTTCAAAATGTATTCATGATCTTATTTAAAGTACAAGAAAAGTAAAAGATGCCCTGATGCAGCAAACATTTACAGGCAGACTCAGAGATGCATATACCGTAATTACCGGACTATAAGCTGCTACTTTTTTCACACACTTTGAACCCTGCGGCTTGAACAATGATGCGGCTAATTTATGGACGAAAATAAATGAGAAAGTGTGCGATGAAGTAATTCTGAGGCTGTTCAATTCCGACACTGAAGAAGAAGCTTTAGTGGTTTTAGTGCACAGGAGGAGTAAAATTTAGTGGGTGTGGCTTATATTCAGGTGCGCTCAATAATCTGAAAATTACGGTAGTTGTAACAGGCAGTCAGACGGCTAAAAAAACAATGAAAGATGTTTTCAGTATTTCAGTCCATAGTTTTCAGCACTACAGCATGAAAAGCTCATGGCCTTTTTTATTAGTTTCATTTTTGTCAGAGTTTGTTGGTTTTGATGAACTGTAGTCAGGCTGCAGCCTCTGATGGAGGCTGGCTGGATGTGGTGTTCGGTGGTTTGTGGTGTTTGGTGGTTTGTGGCTGTCTGCAGAAAGAGACGTGGTGGGTCAGTTTGAACTCTGGCCTGATGGGATGGAGGCCTGTACTTCTGTTGGTGTTTGCAGCTGTGTTGATCTCATTCATGCTCGCTTCCATTTTCATTTTGGAACTGATTCCTGCTCTGGCAAAGCAGGATAGTTGCTTCACTGTCAAACCCACCGGCCACTCGGGTCGCTCTTCACTGAAAGAGTCGGAGGTTTCAGCTGTTTTTGGTTTGAAACGTGAACATTTTAAATCTGTGGGATTTTTGTTCAGTTTTTGTTTGAGAAACTGACAACTAATTTCTCAAAGGACCCTTTAAATACACACACACACACACACACACACACACACACCCTTCTCTCCGTACTGAGAGCACAGCCGTCGTTGCCCTCTGCTCTCGTCAGACCACATCAACGCTTTTTCCTGCAGGAGGTTACGACTTCATGGACGTCGTGTTCAGAGGTGTCTGGTCACTTCCTGAGGAGGTGGAAGTCACGCATCATCATCACTGCATCATCTGGCCAATCACTCTGCATTTTGCTCATCATTCACTCACCTTGTTAAAGGATCAAACTCCACCTGTCTGCTCAGGTCTCAGCTTAGGTTGATGGAGGATTTGTTGCTGGTTTGACACCAGCTGGAACGATGTCTTAAATCCTTCACCTTAAATTTAATAGTGAAAGTAAAAAAAGTAGAGTCCATGTATTTATTTAATTATCAAGAGCAGTCATTGATGAACATAATAAATGTCCAAAATATCAGTATTGTGCATGAAGCCAAGACTTCTTGCTTGACACCAGCATTGATGCCAGTGAACTACTGATGATAATCACTAACCAATGTGACTCACACCGTCTTTGCCGTGCCGACATTCTGAATGAAGAGAACCACAGTCTAAACTGTACTAAGCTTTCATATTAGCTGTGCTGCTTCGTAAAATATATCTCTGCTTTACAGAGGTGAAAGTGTTGTTAATACAGCTTTTCTTCTCTTCTGTATAAAAACTGAATGGTTGATGCTGCAGGAGTTGTCATTTGGTCTCCAAGCCTCCAGGACCAGATATTTTATAAAAGGTTTTGCTCCTGGTGGTCAGATTGGTTCTCTGCATGGCTGATTTGCCACAATAAGTGTGTGTTTCTGAAGCTTTCATCTTCTTCAGACTTCTGTTTTTGGGTTTTATAAAACGTGAGCATTTGAATCCTTCTGTACTTGAGCTGCTGACTCCCTGCATGAGGATTATCAACTTTACTCAGTTTCCAATAACACAAGAGTCATTCTTGAATGACTTCCTCTTTGGTTTTCTGTAATAGTTGTAGAAACAGTCTTTCTTGGCCAACACACATCATTTTCACACGACTTCCTGATCTGGCACCAAACATTTGCATCAGACATTAATGTTGCACTGCAGAGTTGTGGAGTAAGAATGTTATTTTTATGGACATTAGCCTGCACAGATCCTGCTTTGTTTGTATGTACACATTTGGATGTACAGCGTGGTCCGAGCGTGGCCAGGCCTGTGTGCTGGATGTAAGCTAACACTGTTTGTGAAGCCTGCCTCTCGTCCCAGCAGGCTCTTTACACGTCCAGCTGCTAACTGCACGATCAGACCCAGAATTATGTTTCCTTGTTGTTGAATCTATATGCAGTCTTTTCTTCTGCCACAGTGGGACTGAAGGAATGGTGTTTACTGCACAAAGCCAACTGGACTGCACTGCTGAAACACACGCACACCTCAGCACACACACACAAACATGAGCACAGTGTGTGTGTGTGTGTGTGTGATCATCTGGATCTGAAGTTCCCAGGTTGCATTATTTTCTGTTTGAATTCATGTAAAAGTAAAACTGAATTCACTCAATCCCTCTCACTTTTTATGAGCAGCTTCACACACACACACACACACACACACACACACACACACACACACACACACACACACACACACGTGCACACACAGGCCAATACCCCCCACAACCTCCCCACCCACTCCCTCATTGGTTAAACGTGTCGTCACGGAGACAGCAGCTGTCTCTAGGATGAAGAAGCTACTTTGAGGGTGCCAGCCAGTCTGCAGGCCTGCAACTGGAGAGTCCCAGGGGTCCCTCATGGCCTTCAAAACACACACTCACACACACACTCACACACTCACACACACACTAACAGTACAGCAGGATTAGCGCCCTCTAGAGACAGCAGGGGTTTTTTCCCTCTAAAGAACATTGTGTTCGTCCTTCATGTTTGTCCTCAGCAGAGGGCGAAGGCCCGAACAAGTCCGACTAATAACACTGATATTATTGATCAAAGTGTGTAAGAAGCTGGTTTTTTTTAAATGTTTCAGACAAAATGTGTTTTACACTAAATGTGAAATAACTGAAGTCATGTTTGGATGATTTTCATACAGAAAGAAAGATAATATGTTGTAGTTTCCCATTTAAATAATGGAGACACATTTATGCAAAATTTGTGCAAATAGACCATGAAATTACAACAACACACACACACACACACACACACACACACACACACACACACACACACACACACACACAAGGACCGACAAGTGAGACCTTTATCACAAATCTGTTCAGCTAAGCTTCTTCTAGGCAAATAAATTGAAGGCAACTGGACTCAGTAATATTCACAGACGTGTCACTGAGTGCAGTTGCCTTCCATTTATTTGCCCAGAATGACGATGAACATTCACAGATATCAGCTAAGCTTTGTTCAAACTCTTTATAATGTTGTTTCTGAGGTTTTCAAATATACACAGTCAAAGTGTACATTTTTTGGAAAATAATTTTTAAATGAAATAATTAAAAATAAAATTTAAAAAAAACACTCTCCCTGTAGCTTCAGAAAACTGCTGAGACAAACGAAAGCAAAGTTTGAAATTAACATTTGCAGAAAAAAGTGAATCATACTCTGTAATTGCACTGCATAGCACTTTCCCAGGTGGTGATACACCTTAGATTAAATAAAATGAAATTTTTTTTAGCCTAATTTAAAATATGTGGGCATGTAATATTTATCCAATCTGACAAAGCTTTACTGCATTAAAGAAAGTGTTTTGTTGAAAGTGTATGTTCAACTCAACACACACACACTGCTGACTCACTGAAGGAGCTTTGTGTTTGCGTGTGTGTGTTTGCGCGTGTGTGTGTGTGTGTGTGTGTGTTGCATGTGTTGTTTTGGGTCGACTGCAACTGTCAGGACAACGACCCGTCTAATCTGCACCTGCCACTGACACAGCAAATGTACGTCTACACACACACACACACACATGCACTCACACACACTACATAAGAGACAGACGGAGCCGAACGTCCGACTGACCGACTGCAGGGCATGCTGGGAAACTGACTGTCAGCTAGCTGATCATTTTCAATAATCTAGGCTGGTATATTTCTTCTCTCCACACTTTTCTTCTTCTTCTTCTTCTTCTTCTTCTGCCCTATAAAGCCTGTAAACTTTAGGAGTGAGTGACACAGCTTGTAGGTTTTTGTGTGATAAAGTGCGTCAAACATTTCTGAATTCAAATAAATATTTTTCCCTCAAGTTGAAACCTTCTTAGCTTCTGTGGAAGCATCTTCACCTTCATTCAGTCCACCTGGGCTGGATTTACATCTGTTTGCTCCACTTCTTCCTGTTAACTTTGAGCTTTTTGGACTCTTTGAACCTGAGTCCTGCAGCTTCCTTCATGATACAAATGCTCTCAGATTTTTTCATTTTTTTAAAATTTAACTGCTGTCGAGCATGTGCAGTACGAGTCTCATGCTCCAAGTGGCCATTCTGAGTGTTTATCATTAAAATATCAAGATATGACTCAATTTATAGTGACTCTAAAAATCTGTAAATGAAGAGTTAAAACTGAAAAAACACCCCGATGTTCAGAGGGTCAAAGTTTATAACAATCACAATACACACAAACACACAGTCTCTCAGTCTCTTAGTCTCTGTTGAATCTATCTGCCTGTCTGCCTGTCTGCCTGCCTGTCTGTCTGTCTGTCTGTCTGTCTGTCTGTCTGTCTGTCTGTCTGTCTTTATCTGTGTCTCTCTCATCTCATTCACAAAAACTCACTGTAACCGCTCACACACACACACACACACACACACACACACACACACACACACACACACACACACACACACACTGGTGGCTGGACGTTGATTGACAGGCGGGGCAGGTGTGGCCGCTCTGCAGCAGCGTCCCACCTGTCGATCCGACCCTCTCCGTGCCCACAAACCCCCCCTCGACCCCTAACCCTGTGACCAACTTCCTATTCCCGTGGGCACAGTAACAACCCCCTCCCCAAACACACACACACACACACTCACACACACACACGCGCACACACACACACACACACACACACACACACTCTGCCCCCTGTTGCCCCTGGCAACCGTGACCCAGGCCACGGCTGCAGCTTCATAAATAAAACTGAGGCTTTACCTGCCCACCGCGGCCCACCACCGGTGTTTACAGCCTGCCCATCACCCTCGACCTTTAACCTCCTGCCTCCATGCTGACACCACCAGGGGGCCGCTGACACTGATGCAGCACAGCAGAGTCTGCATGTTCATGAAAAGTTTATTATATTTTACCTTTCAGTGAAAATTAAAATCCAGTTAGAGACGCTCAGATACACCAGTGAAGCTTTCAAACTGATCTGTCAGTTTGACTGTCGGATGTTTAGAGTCTAAAACACGCTGTTTGTTTTTAGACTCTCAACATCCGACATCTTATCTTATAACCGGGGGTTCCCCCTCCCTCCCCCTCCCTTTCAGAGGCCAAAAAAAGTTTGCGTCCCCCTGCCTCACCCCACAGTCTGAACCAATCATTAGCAGTGACGGAGGGAAGGAGCTAATGAAGTGGGATCCATGTTGAATTTAAATCATGTTCACCTGATGTTAAGTTCGGTCTCAGCTAACCCCCCCCCCCCTCCCCCCATAGCTCTGCTCTGCACCAAGAGAGAATTATGTTTCTTCAGCTCTAAAGTTCATTTTCTGCATCAGCTCGTCTCTGACTGTGTGTGTCGGGGGTTTGATGCTCAGTTTGAAGTGTTTATTTTGATGGAAACTGCTGCAGCCGGAAACACGGAAACTGTGTCAGTCATGAAATGTTCTGTAAAACCAAAACTAGGAGCTAAAAGAGGCTAAAAAACTTGAGTGACAGACAGTTGGTGACGTGTGGGAACAGTTCATATCAATAATTCAGTTAAGACTCTAGTCTTAAAAACGTCTAAAAATTGGTCAAATTAAAAATATTTTCTAGTTGTAAAAATCCTCTTCAGTGCCTTTTTTACTAACCATGTGATGGACAAGAACAACACGTCACCATGGCAACTGCACACAACAAAGATGGCGACAGGGACAAATCCTTAGATGTACATAATGATAGAAAAATGCAAAGTAAATTGAGAATATGATCTTCCTAACCACGACCCTGACAAAACTACAAGTAAAACAACAAAACAAGAGACTGAAATATGACTCAAACTAAAATACATTTTTAATCAGAAGGTCATAGTGAAATCAGATCAGGGCCAAGATGAACAAGCCTCCAGAGCAGCTTCAGCGCTTTGTCACAGATCCAACAAATCTCTGGAGGCCTGAACAGAGTTGTTGTTCAAAGACGGCAGCATCATTAACCTCCAGCTCAGAGAGGAGCGTCCAGCTCATTACGTCCCCACAGTAAACTGGAAAGAATGTCTCTGTCGGGCCGTTCAGGCTTTTTACCGGACTGAATCGGTGAGGTAATCCTTGTTTTTAACAAGCGCTGACTCCACTGCTGAAGCATGAGGGTGTTTCACAGCGATGAGCAGGAGGAAAGACAAACTGCCAGGCCAGACCGTTCTCCAGAGTCTCACAACCCAGAGGCTTTCACTCTGACTCATGTGCCAGCACTGATGGATACAACATCAGATGCTGAACATGCAGGCAACACACATGCAGACGCACTGTGTGTGTGTGTGTGTGTGTGTGTGTGTGTGTGTGTGTGTGTATTAGATATATTAAAGTTATAGATAAATGTATAAACAGGCAGGTCTTCATGTATCCTCTCGCCCTCAAAAAGTCAAATAGTTTTGATTACCTGGATGAGAAAGTAGTGAGACCAGGTCATGTCCATCTGTTCCTTTGTTTACTTCTGTTGTTTCAGATGTTCTTCTGTTCTTTGACGTCCTCATCCCTTTAGCTCCCTTTAGTAAAAATCAGCCTGTTACATCTCACTTTTTTAAATTTGTAAACAAGCTTCGATGTGTGATGATACTGTAGCACAAAGAAATTAAACACGTTGGTGTTATGTTGTACATTTTTACGTGGTTAGTAAATATAAGACTCAGTTTTTTGTATAAACTGGTGCTTATACTTGATAATACTTAATGTCTAGTCTAAAAAAACAAAAAAAAACAGTCAAATATGTCCATCACAAATTCAAAATACAAAAGGGTCTTGAATTTAAATTCACATGATGCTTAAAAACTTGTTTGATTTTCAGAGGTTTTTCCAGAAGTAAAATTTAGGATAAAAATTCAGTTGGGATTCAGAAAGTATTTACTGTGTTACATGTTTTAAATGATTTTATAGCTGGAAATACAAAAATCCTCCTACAGTTTCCTTTTTACTCTCATTCAGACAGTTTTAATATTTTTTTCCTAAAATTGCTCTTTTCATTCAACTAAATACTTTGCAGGAGAAACATGTTTCATAAATCATTAAGATAAAATGATTGTAGTGTGTTTCTCTGTGTCTGTCAGGTCACCTGTGCTGCAGATCACAGATCTGTTTCACCTGCTCGCTGTTCGCTCTTAGAAAAGCTGTCGGCTGTAGTTTCCAGAAAACACCCAAAATGCCGAGTGTTCTTCACCTTGGCTCACATGTTTTTTTGGGGGGTCATGACGATCTTGGTCCGGCACGCCGTGACCCCTCCAGCCCGCAGGCGCTCACCCCGCGAGGGATTATCCAACCACGCCCGGAAAAGACGTGTGAAATTGTGTCGGGCACGAAAATAAAATGACAAAATTTGCAAGGCTGTGCGTGGAGGAGCGTGTTAGCTGTTGGCACGCACACCGCTGTGTAAGCTGATACGTGTGTGTGTGTGTGTGTGTGTGTGTGTGCGGTGTGTGTAGATGCCCTGTCAGTGGACGGGCCAACTGTGAGGCCGGTGTGAGTCAGTGGGGTTTTCAGCCCGGAGAAGTTGTGATCACGGCTGATAGCAGGTGCTCTGAGTGGGAAACACGATCGGCTCAACACACTGCAGCTGCACGCTTTAATTGATTAGAGTGAGTTTTATGACAGTAAGGCTTCAGGCATGCAGCCACGGCCAGCAATCAGACGGTAGCTCTCAATACCAACATGCTGCTCCGAAAATGTCCTGTTACCCTCTGAACCTGAAATGAAATGAGCATGAGCTGTGACAAGAGACAGAAAGGTTATGAATTTAAAATACAGCAAGTTGTTAAGAAGGAAAACATCTTTTTGGAGTCTTCACCAAAAAGTCAAAGCCATCTCTTGTTCTGTGCTCACCTGACTGAGGATTGAAGGAAACCAGGTGACCTTGTTTTTTTTATCTGACCGACATTCAGAAGTCCAAACATATTCAGTTACTTCTACAAAAAAAGAAAAAAAAGCAAGAAAATTTTGGTGAATGAAAGCTGGATTCAAGGAATTTGCCTTTTTTTCTTTGAAATATTATCAAAATAAGAACTAATGCTAGACTTTTAGTTTTTCAAACAGCTATGCTAACAGGATTTGTTGCTTTTCAAGCAACAAAGTGCATCAGCTCTAAATTTAGCGATTTAAATTGGATGGATTTCACCTTTTGGGTCGATACACAGCCACAGTTAAAGGAAGTCACCTGGGAGACAAAGTGCAGGGTAAAGGAGACATGCTTTCAGGTTTTGGGGCCTTTCTAAACATTCTCCATCTACCAATAATCCTCCAGGCTTCAGTGCTGCCGTCATCGTCCTGGTTGGTCAGTGTGAGAGTCAGAGATGATTTCAGTTTTCTTCTCCTGAGTGCTGCTGAAAATGAGAATCTCTCATAGCTTTGATATCAACATGATGAGTCACAACATGGCAGGATGAACAGTCAGAGCTCAGGCTCTTCAAAGTGTCATCAGTCATAAACTGATCTCATTTCACAGAGGTCAGAGGTCACAGGGCAGTGCCAACCGCCTGAATGTTGAAGTCAGAGCTGAAATATGATCAGTTAGAATTTAAATGATGACTGAACTGAAGTGAAGTTTTTCATTTCAGTCCAAGTCTGTCTTCAGTCTTAAAAACTTCAACATCAGATAAAAGATGTTAAGAGAAGAATATAATGTTCAGACATGAGCTTCATGGACGGGCAGGTGTGAAGGTTTGATCTTCTGGTGACAGTAAACACACAAACAAACAAACAAACAAACAGACAAAGGCAGTGAATGATAAAATTTAACTATTGATTTAATAATCTAGCAAGACACAGTGTGACAGTGGGTCCTGCTGCAGGTTTGTCCCCTTGTGGTCAACAGTGATACTGCAGACAGGAGTCCACAGCAGAGCTGGACGCTGTGCAGAACTGAGCAGAAATGGTGCGTTCATTTGCATCCTGAAAATCAGAAATCTATATTTAAATGTACTGAAAAGTTCTTTAAATTTAAAGTCCCCCTTTTTTCTTCTTGTTGAAACACAGACCTTCCTCTGTTAGTGCTCTTATTTTTGTTTCATTTGTCTTTACAGAGGCAGATTTTGACAAATGAGAAACACCAGCTCATTAAAATCGGCTAAAACGACTGATCTGTTATCAAAGTCGTTGCTGATTATTGTTTGTCAATCGACTCTGTTATTTCAGCTCTAATTTAAAATTCTGTGTTGATAAATCTATAAAACGAATTGTTCATGGAAATTTGTTAATTCTGACCACTTATTCTGTTTATGTGCCCTAATTTATGTGGTGCAACTGCTGAAAACTGGTCAGTTTCCCTCCAGTTTTTACCTGTTTTGTTTCTTGTCACTGAAACAAAACAGAACTTTGTCAAACTGACGGGTGTTTTTCTGAATTTCTGCCAGGACTGAAGTTTTTAGTTGCATGTTTCAGGAAATTCGTCCTCACAGCTTCACTCTGCAGGTGTTTTGTTCTTCACACATCATCTCTGACCTTTGACCCGCCATCTCGCCTCTGCTTATCCCGTCCTAATGAAGCTGTACTCGTCCTTCAGGCTGACAGTCAACAATAAGCAGCAGATTCAGTGAGGTGGCTCTTTTCCTGCTGCTCTCGTCTCTTCTTGTGAGATCTTTTTTCTCTCAGTCAGCCAATTAGAGGAGCTGAGGAGGACGAGCTGCGTTGTGGGACTCGGCCTGACGTGTCAACAGGTCTGTTTTGATCAGGGGATGAGAGCGTCTTGGTCGCTGAGCTTAAAGGATTGTTGAAGAATGTAAATTCAGATCTGAGGGGTCAGTGAGGACAAAGGGGGAGGGGTCGGCCGGGCTAAGGTTACTGAGAGAAAAGCACCAAAGTCAAGGCTGAAGTCTGAGCCGGCAGTAAACACAACACGGATGCCTGTGATGATGTCGGCCTTTGGTCCAGTTCATCACAGTTCATGTGTGTTTTCTCATTAAATAATTTCAATGATCAGATGGAAGAACTGACCTTTGACGAGTGAACATGTGACTCAGACTTCAGGTTTCTCTTTGTGTTCTGTTATTATCTGGTAGTTGTGTTCATGAAAAGCTTCTCTTCATCCAACATGTTTCCATTTTTAAATGTGAAATGCTGCTTCCTGTTCCATGTCTGCTGGTTTGGGGTTGTGATTGTATCTCAGATCTGTTTCTTCCATTTTTCATCAAAGACAGAACAACAGAAGTGTTGTTTTGGGTTGTGATGCACTTTGACCTCTCCTCCTTTTACTTTCATGTATCTGGAAACCTGGTTGTGTATTATCACTTATTAGTGTTTCTATGTGTTTTAACAGATGTTGATCAGTATCTTAAATTTGCAGCACACGTTTCTATGAAATCTCAAAGACAAAAGCATGAAGCTGTGTTTTTTAAAATGTAGAGTTGAACATGATGTCAGCAGTTTTTAACCAGCATCTCTTGTGTGAGTTTTTCTGAAGCTGTGTTTGCAAACAGCTCCTGCAGCCGGTGGAGCTGAAGCTGCTCTGCAGGCTGTGAACGCTCAGAGAGCCTGTCAGCAGCTCCAGCTTATCCTGCAGGACATCTGCAGTTTATCAAACATGCTCGTTCCTCTGTCTTCGTCCTCTCTCTGCTCTCCTTTCAGCATCAGATAGTAAAAAATTTTGCATACTACAGCTGGTGCAGAGGACTTGACTTTGAAACGTGAGAGCGCTGCAGGGTTGTTTGCGTACCGTTTGCCAGCGGTTGGCGGAGGAACATGGAGGACGTTAATTATGGGACGGGTTCAGCCGGCGTCCCCAGAGAGCAGGACTTCCTGTTTCATCCAGCCTCAGCTCTGCTGGTAACCTTCTCACTGAACATTGAAATCAGCTTAAACTCTGACGCTTTCAACTGAGTTTCAAAAAGTTCTTCCAGCCTGACATGTTGAAGGAGGAAGTTGGCAGTAGGTTCTTTCTTTGGATCTGCGAGACGTGAAAAACTGAAGAGGTCATCAACCTGTCTGAATCCCTCCTCACTGCTCTGCCTCCCAGCATCCTGCACTGGCTACTGGTTGCCGCCCAGTTCAAGGTACCCTTATGTTCTCTGACCATTATGGTGAAAAGTTCCACATTGACATGAGGACATCAGAGACTGTCCACATCTTCTGTTTCAGAGTGAAAACTCAACACGTCGCCTCGGCCATGAAAACAAACAACCAAAACAAAACCTGCTTGATCTTTCAGTGTTTCTCTGAAAGCAGGTCTGCATATTTGAAGAAGCTGATGTTCTTGACTGATTCTTGCAGTTTTTGGGTTTTGTTTGCACGTTTGAATATTCCAGCTAAACAGATGTCAGGTAATGTAAAACCACCTGGTAGTTTTTAGATCAGCATCTTGAATCTCACTCTTTGTGTTGTTCTGTTTCCCCGTTTCTACCTGAAGCATCGATCGTGATAGAACCCTGAAAGTATCAGGAACTTAAATTCATCCTCCTGAGTGGTGCTGAAGTTTAATATCTGCAGTTTGTCTCAGAAGCTGATGGCAAACAGTGAAAACACAAGCAGAACCTGCAGCAGCTTCACTTTCAGTCATGTTTGTGGTTTCAGGCCACTGAAGCAGAGAGGCCTCAGCCTTCCTGCAGAGCAACTTGGTTACGTTGGACATTCAGGTGAAGCTTCTCTTACAGGTGAGGAGAAACAGCTGGATACACCTTAGACACCACCTACTGTTCTCATCAGCAGAACTTTGTTCTGAAGTAAAGAATGAACTCAGTCTTTTTTATCTTAGAAACATTATTTTCCATAAAAGCTGTAAATTGCAGGACGTCTGGTTGTTCTCTGGAGGCTGAAGGCTCCTCTGCTCTCTGAGCCTCTCAGCATCTTGTTAACGTCCAGCTGGGAGACGTTCAGAAGCAGGGTGTCAACAGATGACACACGGCTGCACGTCGTCACTCATCTGACTGCTGTAGCACCATCACGAAGCACAGAACATCAGGAACAGAGAACCTCTGAGCAAGGCAGCAGACTCTGAGACTGTGGATGTGATCTGCAGTTTTCAGGGGGAAAAATTTAAACTGAGTAATTAAAACAAATGAAGTCAGACCTTCCACTCCTGTTGATTTATGGTTTTACCTCCTGATGGTCCCAATTTTCTGAATCAACACAGTTGGATTGTTCTGTTGTTTTCTTTTAATGGTTTGTTTTTATCATATTGCATTGCTTTGTGATGGGAACCACATCTTCAGGTCATGTTTGACTCAACCTGACAGACTGAGTGCTCAGACTCCCTCAGTGCTCTGTAAGCTCATGGCAGCAAACACTCAGTTCACAACAAATCAATGCTTATGAACTACAGCAGAGATGAAAAAGCTTCGTTTTGGTCATAAAGGAACAGAAGTTGTTGATTTAGGTGATTGTAATAGAATTTGTGTCGTTTCTGGTTCACAGTGCTTTAGCTGTGTTTCTGCTGTTAAAGCAAAGTGATATTTTGTCTGTTTTATTGATCATCTGCATGTTTATGCATAGATAGTTATATGATTCAAACATAACTAAAGCTGAAACAATCCATTGATTTATTGATGAGTAGATTGTTGGAAAGTTACAGTATGTTGTATGTTTTTAAAATCATATATAAGACAGTTTTTCAAAGCAAAAATGTGATTTATCTCAGTTTTGTAATTGTTCAGCTTTGCTGGGTTGTTGTTGTTTCAGACGATGATACTTTGATTTTGTGATTTGATGCGTCACCTTTAATCTTCAGGAAATGCGACAAGATTCTTCACTATTTTCTGACATCTTATAGATCAGTTGATTAATTAATTGAAAAGATATTTATCAAAACATTGTTACTGAAAATAGCTGTTGCAGCTCTGATATGATGTGTGCGGCAGGTCAGTCGGAGGTGGAGGTGTCTGCTGTCTGCTGGAGGTTTTGTGCAGCTCTGTGGGCGTAGATGTTGTCCTCCTGGTGTGTTGTTCTGCTTCGCCCGTGTGGACTGATGTTTCATGTCTGTGCTCCAGCAGTGCCAAGGTACCACGGCACAGTTACCCCCCCTCTTCCTCCTCTTCCTCCTCCTCCTCCTCTCATTATCCCGTGCAGATGTTCAGCGCCGGGCTCTCGCAGTATCAGGTGACCACAAATCTAATTGATATCAAAACTCTGGCGAGGGAAGCCTAAGCCCCTCTGCGCTCTCAGGTTACGGCCTGTTATAAGCCCGGCCCGACTTCTGACAGCCACTTTTGGCGTGAAACATGCACTGTCCTCACTTCAAAGGAGGCTGGCGTGGAGAAAAAACGACCCACCGCCACCTAGGAAGAGCCCCTCTGTGGCCATGGTCTGCATGGTTTTACGACGCTCGGACCCTTTTCAGACTAAATCAGATTAATCACGCTCTGGACTTTTATCTGGTGGATCGAGGGCGCTCGCTTTGTCATGCCGAAACAAAAGCATTAATAAGCTCATCGGCAAACAGTGAGTTTAATATGGGAAAGTGATCCGAGGCGGGGTATTACAATGCAGCTGAGAGGGGGAATTGGAAGCTTAAGGAGAGGATGTGATGGTAATGACTTTAAGGCGACATAATCCTCCCCATCTGGGCCCGGCGATTGTTTGATATTTATGGTTGATGATCAGGACTAATAGGTTTGTTATTTTCTTATGGGATGAATATGGACGGAGGGGGGGGGGGCATGGGAAGCGGGTCGTGATTTGTTTTGTTTTCATTTTGTTTTGGGCTCAAACCGGAGATCAGTTTAACTCCGAGACGTGTCTGCTCTGTGTGAAGCTGCTCAGACGTGGTGGGAGGTTTTCTCAGACTGAAGGGTCGTACCTTCACTCAGCGGGTCTCAGGTCAGACTGACGTCGGACAGCAGGGCTGATTCTCACACATGGAGTCTGTCTTTATCTGTTATCTCTTTTCTTTTGGAGTGGATCTGATCTGTGTGTGTCAAAGTGCAGCAGCTTCGATTAAAAACAAGTGTTACAGAGGCCACACAGCAGTCATCTGATGCAGAAACATTCAGGGAAGCATTCGGTTTTGAAGTGATCAGCAAAAAAAAAAGATATTTTTATACTTTGACTTTAATTGATCATTTTAAAACAACAGTCTGGTTGGTTCTGATGGGCCGTCCTCTCCTTTGAGCCCTGTGAATGAAACCCTGTTCGTCCCAGTGATCAGTGCGCTGGCTGCATCAAACCCATACTAACTTCAGCATCAGGACACAGTTTTTTAGTCTTTTGCAATCAGAAACTCAAACTCATGACTCTAAACTGTTCCTCCATTGAATGAGAGGAAAACAGAGGCACGTTTCCAGTCTCTTGCTCTCCTGTTCTGTGAGCCGAACCGGCCAAAGTCCACAGAAACACAACGTCAAACATAACTGGCATTTAAGGTGAAGGATTCTCAGCCTGGTTGTAGTAAAAGTTAACTACATTAATGGAATAATGCATCTTACAGTCAAAGTGTGCCCAGAATCCTTTTGGATGATGCATTCAAAGACATCAAGAATGTCCCGGCTCTGGTATCTTCTGAGACAAATCTAGACACAACATCTCTGTTACCTGTGACTCGCCTCCTTTTTCATGATTCCTTCACCACTTTTCTGTGCATGAGTCTGTGATCAGTGACTCATTAAAGTCAAAAAATCAGACTCAGCGGACAGAGAGAATGAAGGAATCAAGCAGGAGCCTAAAACATCAGTGTCCTTGAACACAACTCCAGAAATAGTGCTCATCCACCACCGTATTAAAACCTCCGTAATGATTTTTATAGCTCACTGGAATGAACCGAGCGACATTTTGATGAACCGAGTGACATCAGTCTTTTACACTGGGAGTTTAAATTTTATTATTCTCATATTTAGTCCAGCATCATGTTTTTAGATTAATGTTATTTATTCCATAATTCATTACAAAAGACATTCTGTCCTCTGTGATTCTGCTACATTGCATTGAGATGCATGCTTAAGCATTTTAAAAAGTATTATATCGGTGCATTAAAGGACAGACTGATTTCTGTTTAAGAACAGTTAAATTAATCAGTAATCTGCTGTCCCTTTGTTCTCCTGGCAGCTGTTATTAACAGGAATCTGAGTGCTCCTGAAAGCACCACAAAGCCTCCTTAAAACAGAAAACAGAGTTTGATGAATGTAAAATTATTTACTGGCTGCGAGTCCAAACTGTCTGCAAACTGACCTTTTATAGAAACGGATAAAGAAAGCCTGCGAGGAAGGACAGGAAAGTACTTTACAGTCTAAATATTGTGGAGTGTGAATTCAGGAGTATTCTGGGATGTTCCCACTGGGTTCAGTTTTATCTCTGTGGTTTCCCTTCGGCCGTCACCTCATTAGTGACCCTTGACCTATTTGTTTGATGGATGACTTTCTGACACTATTTTAGTCCGGAGCTGCGCTGGGAGCCAGGCTGCTCGTGCCCGGGGCAGGAGGCCTTTCTCCGGGTGTTTATTTACAGGAAAATACGTCAGGACCACTTTAATGGTTCCACAAGACCATGCAGAGCACGAGGAGCTCGACAGGAGCGAAGCGGTCCAGAACGTTCCACCAGTCAGAGCTGCGTCATCAACAAACTGCAGCTGCAAAAACAGAAACAATATTCACAACCTTAATCTGTGGCTCTTATTTCTATCCAAGACACTTGTCCATCAAACACCATCAGAGAGCCGGATTTATTTTAACCGTCCTCCCCCCCCACTGCTCCAAATAACAACTGCTGCACGCCGAGTTTTTAAAACGGAACGACTGGAGTTTAATTATATTGTTTGTATGAAAAATGCAGCATTTCCACAATTTTTTGGTCTTTTTTGATGCTGTGAAGGTTTAACAGCGACGGCTTTCAGAGAGGTGATGCTGCTGTAGCATCAGTTATATAAGAACTGTACAATTTTTATTAAAAGAAGAGCAGAGAACAGCAGTGATGACTGTGTGTGTTCTTATGTGAACCAACACGTCTCTGCTGTTTGTCTGGAAACACAGACTCATCATATGTGTGTGTGCTGGTGAGCTTGGTGCTAATTAGCAGTAACTGTTTTCTGTGACCTGAAAAAGTCTCTGTTTGAAGCAACAGTGCAGCCACACGGCAACAAACACACCGAAACACACCAAAACACACGGAAACACACGGAAACACACCGCCGTTTGCAGACACTTGAGAGTTGTTACCTCGATCATGTTGTCATGAGCAGTTTTAAAGTTGGTGGCATGAACTCGGACTGAAGCCGGATCCACTCAGACCTGCTGTTTGTTTTCCAGCTCGGCTGCCAGACGACGGCAGGAGGACTGCTGCCCGTTTCTCATTGGCTCCTCCTGATGCTAAAACGGTTCCTGCCTCGGACGCTGTGAGACATCTCTCAGGTAAAATCTTCCACTGTCACAGCGCAACATGACATGTGTTTTCATTCTCTTGCTGCCCTGCTGGGAAATCATTTTGGGTAAGCAGAGACAGAGACATGCCTGATGTAAGCTGAGAGAGTCACAAATCATCTGTCTCAGAGATGTTTGCTTGTTGCTTGTTCAGCAGGATGCTGCTGTTTGTGAGACATAATGATGCTCAGCAGAGTTCAGGCTCAAAAATGTCAGAATTAGTCGTCCAGTTGTTAAAAGTTTGGATATTTAACAAGAATCAGACTTTTTTCAGAGTAGCGGCTACTTTTTAAAGTGAAGGGAAACCACGAGGCTGCTCTCTGATTGGCTGGATGTTTACAGTTTTGAGATGTTGGTTTGGTTTACATGAACTTTGCCATAAAACTATGATGTGAATGACATTAAAAACGTACATATCAGAGACAAACACTTTGTTTAATCTTGTTCTGACTCCAGCGTCGTTGCTGAGACTCGAGCAGAGTGTTCCCCCCCTCAGGATGACCTGAACACTGCCGAGTTTGTCTGAGTCTTTGGCTTGTAGATAAATGTGTTCAGTAATACTCAGTAAGACCGTGGACACGCTGAGAATGTTTGATACACATGCACACACACTGACACACACACATGCACACACACACACACTGCCCTGCAGGCTTCACTCTGGGTTTGTCAGTCTGGACATGAAGAGAAAGTGTTTTGTCTGAATGAAAGAATCCTGACTGAGCTGAGACGCCTGAACATCTCATCATCTTCCACTGGTACCTGATCTGCAGTCATGATCTTTGTTTTTTTACTTTGATGCTCAACCAATCAGAGGCTGACCTGAAGCTATAAAGCATCAATTCTTCTCCCGGCAGTGAAAAAGTAAAATTATTGTCTTTACTCAGGTTCAGTAAAGTAACTTTGTGGTGTTTGTTCTTATGTTCAGCTGCAGTTTTCAGTTCACTTTCCACAAAGATCTGAGGTTAATTTTCTACCTTTGACAAAATAAGACTGTTCACACACACTGCAAACCTCTGAAAGCAACCCAGGCTCTGGTTGTGTCTCCTTGTTTCAGTAACTGTTCAAGGCCCGAAGAGGTCGAGTTCAAATATGAAGAGATTTCTTGAAAGAAGAAAGATTAAACAGAGATGATGTCACACAGTTTGTCAGCAGAGTGTTTTCACTCTGTTTCTGTTGCTGTAATAATTTCTCTCTTTGGTTTTGAGTCTAAAACTTTACAAAAGGAGTTCTGTCTTTAAAAATCTTCCCCCATCAGAGTCTCATTTCTCAGGTTCTTTGTTTCCCGACTCACAGCAAACAGAAACGTTTCCCGTCCGTCTCGCTCAGTCGGGATTCAGACTTCTGCTCATATCTTCTCTTCATCTCGCTGGCCTGTACGATCTCTTTTAGCACGGACATTCAGCGAGCCGCTCTGAGCCAAAACCCCAACGAGGCGTGACGGGACATGAAGCACTCCAGCCAGCCGGGAAGTTTTTTAATTCGCACGTTCTGCTTTCAGCACCTGCGGCGACGCTCACAGGCATGAAGTAACAAACCGAAGTCTTCCTTCACGACGTTCTCTCCACATCACCTGTCCCACATAAATTAGATGGCAGATTTGTGTTTTCAGAGTGTTAAAATCTTTGAACTTGAACAGTGGATGAATACAACTCAGTACATTTACTCGAGTACCGTAAAGTACAAAGGAAAAACCGTGTGTGTCACATCACCGTGACCTCATCGTTTTAGAGGCTCTGCTTGTGTTGTTGAGTTCAGGTTCTCCGGTGATTCTGGAGAAACCGACAGTAACGTGAAGTTTCTGCTGCTTCACCTCCTGATGGAGCTGCTTTCATCACGCCGTCGTCCTGATGACTCAGGCTGCTCGTTTGATTGGATATGACTCATTTTTATCAGGAGTCATGTGACCTGAGCCTCCTGTGTCAGCGTACTTCTTGCCACACGACCTCATCAACCCCAAAACACACACACACACACACACACTCAAACACACACACACACTCTCTCTCACACACACACAGAGTAAAGCGTGTGTGTTGTGTTCCAGTGAAGCTTTCAACTGTAATTAAAGCTCATTAAAGTTTATTGAAGGCGTTTGAAACGCTGGCGTCTGATTGGCTGACGGCTTTATTGGGTGGCTGAGGCTCCTTGTGCCGCTGCAGCTGCTGCTTCCTGTTTATTAAAGAAAAGCTTCTTAACGAGACGAGAGGTGTGTGTGTGACATCATCACGACTTCCTGGCACAGATTGAAGACACCTGCAGACTCACCTTCACAAAGCACGAGTGTGTTCGCTGAGGAGCTGCTGCAGGGGTCAGAGGTCAGGGGTCAGAGGTCAGAGGTCAGAGGTCAGGATGGCTCGTACAAAGTGACTGAAAATGATTATTAATTTCTCTTCTTCTCTTCTCTTTTAATTAAATGTTTTCGGGCCGTTTCTTCGTTCATCAGCTGACAGTTTCCCCTCTGTGACTGAACCCGACAGCTGCAGTGATGTTACGATCCTGCAGCAGATCACAGAGTTAAACTCAGTCATGATTCAACTATCAAAGGGTTCCTGTTCAGGTAAAAGTGCAGATCTGAAGGCGACATGAGCTCCGGTGAACCAGCCGACGCAGATCTCTGATTTTACGCCAAACTTGACAGTTTTTTTTTCACCGTTTTCTGGTTTGAAGTGTGACAGTAACGAGACATGAACCTGCTGTGCTGGAGGAGCTTCACAGAGCGTCTCCATCCCGCAGCGACTCGGCGCCGATGCAGATAAACGCGTTCGTATTTAAAGTTTCTGTACAGAAAAACACGAACGCGTCTGTTTGTGCTCATCAATAAACATCTGCAGCCTCCGTTTCCTTCATGGACGTGATCACGGTTCTTTAAAATGTTCCCCCCATTAAAAGATGATGAAATGAGTCATGACTCTGATCTGAACACACACACACACACTCTCACACACTCACACACACTCACACTCACACACACACACTCTCACACACACACACACACACACACACAGCATCCCTCTCAGTGATTATTATCTCTCGTTTCTGATGAACAAACATGATAAAACCTGCAGAGCTTCTTCAGATGTTTGAATCCAGAGCTTCACTTCACTCTGTCCGGCTGTGGAAACTCACTTCTGGAGATGAAACACCTGAGATCATCTTCACGGAGCTGATCAGAGCTTCTGTCAGCTGATTGGCTGCAGATGTGAAGGTCAAAGTTCAACAAAAAAAACCTGAAGACTGAAAAAAAACCACATAAATGCATTTAATGAGAAACTGAACCGACAGATCATGTGACCTCTGATGCTGTCATGTGACCTGAGAGACTCTGTCGTTCGTGATAACACTCTCTTCGTGTGTGTGTGTGTGTGTGTGTGTGTGTGTGTGTGTGTGTCTCGGCTGTCAATCAACAGCTCTCATTAAGTTTTACTTCCTGAAAGCTTTTTTAACAAAGAACTAATGAATGAAAGGAGCTGCTAATCTGACTGCAGCAGCTGCTACACACACACACACACACACACACACACGGCCTCTTCATGAGTGTGTGTGTGTCTGTGTGTGTGTGTGTGTGTGTGTGTGGCTGAGGACCAGTTCAGCATCAGCAGCAGTTAGAACAGGTGACTGAAAACACTCTGAGGTTTAATAAAAACCAGCTGGATGCAGAAACCAACAGCTGTTTTAATGTATTGAATGTATTGATCATATTCAATGTATTGATTATATTTATTGTATTTGATATATTTAATGTATTGATCGTATTTAATATATTGATCGTATTTAATGTATTGATTGTATTTAATGTATTGATTATATTTAATGTATTGATTGTATTTAATGTATTGATCGTATTTAATGTATTGATCGTATTTAATGTATTGATCGTATTTAATGTATTGATCGTATTTAATGTATTGATTGTATTTAATGTATTGATTGTATTTAATGTATTGATTATATTTAATGTATTGATTATATTTAATGTATTGATTGTATTCAATGTATTGATTATATTTAATGTATTGATTGTGTTTAATGTATTGATTATGTTTGATGTATTGATTATATTCATTTTATTTGATGTATTTGATGAAGATGTGTTGACGTAGGTGAACTTCCTCCTCAGGATCGTGGATCAGATCTGAACCTGAACAGAAACCTGGTTTGTTTGAACTCAAACTTTCTGTTTCTGAAACTCTTCTGCTGAGTTTTTATTCTCTTGTAACATTTTAAAACTTTCATTTTTCGTGTCCGTCGCTCTCTTTCTTTCTTTTCTCTTGTGTTTCTGAAGTCGTCTCAAAGCTCAAAGTGGCTCTTTGTTTTGTTTGTTCTTGTGAATTTTCACCTGATGGTTCCACATCATCTCACTGATCTACAGGTGACAGAAGTAGAAGAAGAAGCTTCATGATCAGCAGTAAAATCTCTGTGAGCTTTTGAAGAGCAGAAGCTCCTGAACGTGTTTGTTCAAACATCTTGTTGCACAGTGAGATCAGGTCAAACCTCAGACTTCCTGCCTCGAAAATGAAACTTTGAAATGTTCCATCATTGTGTAATAAACATCTTTCTTCACTTTGTTTCACATTAAAAAGACAGAAGGTCACAGCTGATCTGAGTAACTGAGGTTTAAAACCCTTTTTCATGTTTGGAATGAAACCTTCAAGCAGGTTTTTTCCCTCTGAATCAAACATTCATCATCTTCTCTGATCTCCTCCCTTTACTTGTTTATTCTTTTTGCATATTTTTCTGATTTTCATTCATCTCATGATGTTTGTCGTTCGTTCTCACTGAAAAACTGATTCAGACCTGATGAGACGGAAATAAAATGAAAATCTGTTTTTAATTGTCGTGTTTTTAATCTTATTTTATCTTTTTCATCTCTGACTGGTTTCTGTCTGCGGTTTCACCCTCCGAGGATCAATAAAGTCAGATTTGATGATCTGATCTGTGATCAGTGTTGTTGCTATGGAGGCTCCTCTGCCTTCATGAACCTTCATTAGCTGCTGTTTTACTGTGAATCGCCCTCAGCTGTTAATGTGCAGCTCCGACTTTAATCAGCTCCAATAAAACCTGCAGCTCTTCATCCTGATGAACACTTTTATTTCCTCTCCTCCTCCTCCTCCTCCTCCTCAGCAGACAGAACGAAGCTTTTGTCTCAAACAGATTTTATTCAAACCAACAATTAAAAATAGTTTTCATCAAGTTTACATTCAGAAAGATTCAGCCCAGAAAAATCTAACGGCTCATCCAAACTAACCACCGATGGTCGGATTCATACAGTTTCTGTACAGCGTCGGATGAAGATGGAGGTGAGGATGAGGAGGCGCTCAGCAGGAGGTGAAGGTCTTCCAGAAGAAGTTCTTGCAGCCGGCTTTTCTCTCCCGGGGGGCGAGCAGCGGCCCGCTGCCGGCGGCGGCTCGCT
Source organism: Acanthurus leucopareius (assembly GCA_029814765.1). Taxonomy (NCBI): domain Eukaryota; kingdom Metazoa; phylum Chordata; class Actinopteri; order Acanthuriformes; family Acanthuridae; genus Acanthurus; species Acanthurus leucopareius. Next base: position 22,935,392 of record JAQMCX010000050.1, on the reverse strand, counting down.
CCAGGTCCACGTGGATGTCCTCAGGCTCCCCTTCAGCCAGAGGGAAGTTCTCCTCCTCCAGAGCTTCGTTCTCCACCTGCAGGAGGTCCGACAGGAGCAGCTCTGCCAGGGAGGAGCGAGACATGTCCTGAAAACACACCGACACCACAAACATCACAGACGGTCCGAACCAGGAGGGACGGAGACGAGAGGAGAAGACTCAGACCAACGAAGAAAACAGCTTTTCTGCTTCAATCAACAAAAACTCAGAGTTTCCTTCATGTGTTTGTTCTCAAAAATAAAAACTGTGACATGAAATCAGCTGTCAGAGGTCGATGCTTTCACGCACACACTCACACACACACACACACACACACACTCACACACACACACACACACACACACACACACACACACACACAC
>JAQMCX010000050.1:22905362-22920362 GCA_029814765.1 Acanthurus leucopareius | reverse complement strand
TGTCAGTGAAGCACTCTGTGTGATTTACTCACAGCTCTGATACTGAGACCACACTGTTACCAGATCCTCCATGACACCCAGTGTACCTGAAACCCACCTCATCAGCAACACACACACACACACACACACACACACGCACGCACGCACACACACACGCACACACACACACACACAGAGTTCTGAGAAGTCTTAGTGAAGAATGTGCTGGTGTGAAGATTCGGTCGGTGTTTAAAGGACGACTGAACTTTCTGAGCAGGATCATAAAACTGATGATAGTGAAGCTTCAGTCTGCGTCCTCACGTCTGTTTCATAACCTCAGTCATGATGTTGCTGATCAGCACTGAGGTTATGAAACAGACGAGGAGAGCGACTGCAGAATGCACGTGTTGTGTTTGCTTTTACAGAAGATAACCATGTGCATCAGTAAAAATGTCCAGTGATTTGTATTATTGTTCATCTTCCTGTAATGAATGAAAAACAACATTTGAAAGAGACGTCGTGTTTGTTCTTTACTTCTTTTTATCTGAATGTAGAAGTTTCGGGGTCGGAGTCATTTTGTTGATGTTGGTCTTCATAAGCAGCTGCAAGTGAATGCAACAGCAGGTGATAGTTGTATGTTACGTCTGTAAACACTAGATGGCGCTGTTGACTCATTAGTTGTGAGATGTTTCCTCTGCAAAGCATGAAAGTGCTTCAGAGCTGTAATTGTTCATTATTTATTTATTTTTTTGTCTTTAAGGAAGATTATTGATTTTTATTGGAAAGACTGTGTTTGATTTAGAGTTTAAAACTGATCAGTTTGGTTAAATGGTGTAAGTGTTGTATCAATAACCGTATAATATGATCATGATAAAGACTCAGTGTGGAGGAACTGATGCAGCCGGTCACATGACGAAGGATCAGATCTTCTCTGACTCTCTGATCTATTGATCACTCTGTGGTTATTCTTGTGACTCCGATCAATAATTAATGAACTGAGAAACCAAACTGCTGCCAGCAGACTCTGAGTTTTACATCTGATCACCTGATAACTTCTGTCTCAAAGAGCCGAACGAGTTCAAAGGACGAGAAGCTTGTGGAGTTTTGTTCCTCGAGCAGAAACTGACGATCAAACTGAGACACCGATCACCGTTTTAGTTTTCAAAATGATTTTTAAGCTGCTAAGAGAAGGTGAATAGTTCTGTGATGTTGTTTAAATGTCAAGGTCATGCAGACACACACACACACACACACACACACACACCTCCACAACATTTCTGCACCTCTGAAACAACATCATGTGACTTTATTCTGTGAGAGAAAACAGACGTTACAGACATGACGACTCACAAACTGTTCAAAGCGTCATGACGTCCTGTTAAACACAACAACCGCTGTTGTTTTACTGCTGTGGCCACAATGAGAGGCCTCCTGATGAAGATGATGATGATGATGAGGAGGAGGAGGAGGAGGAGGAGGAGGAGGAGGAGGATGAGTGGGGATGATACAGAGATGATGGTGAGCTGCACTTGGTCAACAGCTTTAACTCTAATTAGTTTTTATCAGATTAGATGTAAAGACCCGCTCGATCTGGTTCAGAATGAAACCACGGAGTAAGTGTGTGTGTGTGTGTGTGTGTTTTAGCCATGACAGGATGTTTTTTTTCTGTTTGAGATCACGTGTGATATGTCGGCCCACAGCTGCCCTTGAGCCAGGCACTCACCTCCGAGCTGCCGGACGTCTGAGCTTCAGAGGTTGGATCCTCCCACAGGGGGCAGCGACGAGAAACCAGAGCACCAACACGGAGTGTGTGTTTGTTTTTACCTCTTGTTTCTGTGTGATTATTCAGCTCACTGCCTGAGTGTGTGATTCATCCGTATAGGTGTGTGTGTGCGTGTGTGTGTGTGTGTGTGTGTGTGTGTGTGTGTGGGCATCATGTCACTGCTGGCCGCTCGCCCTCTCTCTCTCTCTCTCTGCAGCCAAACTGAACCTCAGGGTTTCGTTTCTTCCGGCTGCTCTGATTGGTCGTAGCAGAGTCTGTCTCCAGAAATTGCTCTAATCCTCTTAGATAAAACAGAGCCCTCGTCCAATCCCTGCTCCAATCCCTCCCCTCGCTCCCCCCCTCGCTCCCTCCCGCCCTCCTCCTCACTCCATGGGGAAGAGGAGTTTTTAATCCAAGTGGATTACATTGCAAATTGGGTGACAGTAGAGGCGAGCGGCTGCAAAATCTGCTGCAGACTGCCAGCGTTATGTCTTCCAAAGTGTGTTCAAGGTGGAGAATTTGACCCACTCGTTTGTGCTGGATTCATGAGGAGCAACCTGGAAGAACCTGGAAGACCTGGGAGAACCTGGAGCAAGTGGAGAGGAAACTTCTCTCAGTGTGTGAAAAGATCTGGTTTTCATCCGTTACCTCAGGAATTTTTTCTATTTCTTGCACCAAAGCTGCATTTTACCTTCATGCAAGTTTGTCCTGGACGACTTTAAGGTCCTCAAAGATCCTCTGGAGAACAGAAATCAGGGAGAAGATGCAGACAGCAGGACGGGTTTATCCAGACGTGAGGAAGATCATCCAGGGTCTGAAGCCCACCGCTGTGACCGCCGCCTTCTGCTCACTTTAGCCAACATGAGGAAGCCGTTTCCCACAAACTCTCTATGGTCCTCTTGAACTTTCAGAGCTGATTCCAGTTTGTGAAACAGCTTCTAAAATCACAGAATCTGAGCTGCGACGAGCTTGATGTTGGGAGCTGGAAGCAGGATGGAGAGCAGGGTGCTGGGAATGAGGAAGCTCCTGGGAATTCTGGGATTTTTCTGCCTGTGGATTACAGCTCAGGCTCAGATGAAGATCCCACCAGAGACGTGAGTACCCTGCACTTCTTCTACAGTTTGGACATTAGTATCATGCTGTTCATCTCTTAATAAAGCAGTTGGTTCATAAAATCAGCACAATGTGGAAGAATCAAAGGTTCATGTAACATTGAACAGCATCAGCAGTCGTGTAGATGTGACCCTGCAGAGCAGAAGTTGATGTGTCTTTGAGCAAAGCGTCGAAGCAGGCAGGAAGGACCGAGAAGGTGTCGATCTGAGAAGATGCAAAGCTCACAGTCCTGATTGCTCCACATAAATTAAGCCTCACACAACAAACTCCCAGAGTGCACCGTGTTTTCATGTGGATCCTGAGGGAAAACTGCAGTCAGCTGACACCAACACATTCCCTCAGGATGTTCATTAAAACACACACACACACACACACACACACACACACACACTAAAATCTGCCCCTGTGTTTCTGTCTCAGAGCAGAGCGATTATTCATATCAAGGTTGCAGCTGCTAACGTGCTGATTTCAGATGAAACGTAACCTGCATAACTTCATGTTCATGCCCAACAGTGAGGTCAGCAGACGTGAACCCCAACACCAGGTTCTGACCTTCAGACAGAAGAAGAAGAACTTTCAAAATGCAAACAAAAAGAAGTTTGCAGTCTGTGCTGAACTTCCCAAACTCCACCTGTCCGTCTGACAGACTGGTCATCTTAACGACCTCATTAGCTCGTTAGCATGAACCTGTCAGGCAGCGTTAGCACCACCTCCATCTGTGTGGCCCGCTGCCACGCCCCCTCCCCTCGTCAGACCCCCCGCCCCCGGTCACCTTCTACCCTGACCCACATTCACCACCGACTGACCACTGCAGGCCGTGACAGAGGCCGCCATGTCACCTAGTTACACACACACACACACACACACACACACACACACACACCCTGAAAACAAACGGCTTCAGTTTGTGTTGATGTGGAATTAAAAATCTCAGCAAACCTGCAAAAACACACATGTTGTTTTTATTAGAAGATCTGAACCATGTGACCACACTGAGCAGCACGAGGATCACCTGGAGAACGTGTGTGTTCTTTCAGTTTGTGTGTGTTTGTGTTAATGTGTAACTGCCTGAAAAAAAGAATTGTGCTTTTGTCACCTCAATGATTGAATGAATGAGTGAATGAATGAATGAATGAGGGCTCCTCTGTGGTGTCCACCATGTTTCTATGGCAGCCCAGAACAGACAAAACAAAAACTGACTCTACAGAAGGCCTTTGCATTTTTTGCAGTCTTGCAGCTCGTTGTTTCATGTGTTTGTGTTGTGTGTTTTTCACCCTGAAAGATGGCAGCCGCCTTCAATGCATCATTATTGTCTATATGAATCTTTTGCTGTAGCAGCTGTGATGTTTTATTTTCCCTCTGAAGCAAATATGTGATTTGTGATTATGAGTTGTTTCTGGTGACAGAGAAGTGATGTTGGTTTGTCCATCTCTCTTCTCCTCATAGATGTTCAGAATATGATGCTGCAACCATGAAATTCATATTTCTGATTTGTTTTGTCACCTGCAGCTGAAGACTAGATGAGACTGATTAGTCCATAAACAGAAATTCAGATATTGACTCTCTCAAAATGCCGTCCTTGTAACTGTCACTTCCCTCGCTGCGTCTCTGTCGGCCGTGACACAGATTTGTACTTTCAGATGGTGTTTTTTTCATCTCGTCTCTGCAGGTCACCTCCTTCAGCGCTGACTGACTGTTTGACCTTCTTTCTGTTGGTTGTCACTGACAAAATGAGATGATCGCTGTGCTCTGAGCGTCTCTGTCCCGTCAGATTTGGTTTCAATCTGTGACAGATCAGCCTCGGCAGGATCAGGATCATCTGATTAGATTTTTAGAGGTGATCTTGATGGAAGGTTTAATTTTTGGACATTTGTGGTTGGAGTTGGTGACAGATGGAGAGACGCTGCAGGGACACGAGCTCCACCTTTGACCACAGAGTCACCAGGGTCCTTTGACTTTAATGGCTGCCTGATAACATGATTAGCCTTGTAAAAATGGATCCCAGAGGTCTAAACAAAAGCTCAGTGTGGTGGAGGTCTCATCATACACCTCATTTCAAATCTCATGATGACACTTTTTGCATATTTTTGTATGAGATCTGATGTTTAAAGCTTCCTTATTGAAAACCTACAAAAAAAGATTTTAGAGTAACAAGCAGAAACTGAATTTATGAGCTTCATGTCTCGTCTGGAGAGAAAAACAAGAAAATAATACAGTTGAAACATGTTTTCTTCATGTCCTCCTGCCTTTTCTTCTTTTTCCTCTTTTCCCGACTTAAACAGCTGATCAGTTATGTGAGTTTCAGATCTTTTTCAGAAATGGTGTTTTCTGTCTCCTCATAGACCTTTTACATTTTTTTTTAAATCCACCTCTTGCATAAAAAAAAGCGAAGAAGTTTTTTTTTGTATTTTACTGTTTTTATGAGCCTTTTCTGATGCAAAATGTTCATAAACACAAAGAAACACAGACGGCAGAGTTTCATCTGTTTTTATTGACTTTTTATTGTGTGTGTGTGTGTTTGTGTGTGTGTGTGTGTGTGTGTGTTTGTGTGTGTGTGTGTGTGTGTTTCCTGCACCAAGAGGATTTATGTCCAGAACAGATGAATCGATAGACTCCTCGGTTGTTCAACACATGCTGAGTGAACACACACACACACACACACACACACAGCCCTGCCTCAGTGTGGCACTTTGAAGTCGACTGGAAAAGACCAACTTTAATTAAGAAAAACTTCACTTATGAGTAAAAAAGCTGAATTTGTAAAATGTTATAAGTGGTGGGGCTTCACTCTGCTGAAGATTTTCCCTGTTGACTACTCTTGCAAATCTAAAATATTTATTTAATAGTTAAAATATCTTTTTTGGGAGCATTAGATCAGGGTTTGTGTTTTAAGGCTGAGAAAAAATGTTAAGTATCATCAAAAAGAGAAAATACTAAAGTGCTGTAATGTTGTAATGACTTTAAATGTGTCAGAACAAAGAGCAGAAGACTGAACATTTGGTCAAATTATTTCAGAACAGTTCTGTTCAGCGTGACGGATGATGTGTTCGTACATATGAATCCCACAGCAGCTACAGTGACGTTTGACAGCTCGACATCAGACCCGGATGGTCATGTGATCAGTGTTCAGGCAGTAAGGGAACAGAGGAGGGACAAAGAGCATGAAACGAACTGTGGCTGACAGAGACATGAAAACTTGTTCGAGACTCTTCTGATCCTCTAACAGTTTGATTGATTATTGGTGAGAGACACGACAAAGATGCATCAGGTAATGAGACTCTACAAAGGTACAAAAACAGTAAAAATAATTAAAAAAATTAAAAAATGAGAGGCTGCACAGGGATGCTGGGCTTCTTCCACCTGTGTCACACATTCAGGTGTGCAGAGATTCACTTTCTACTCTGTATTTTAAAATTAAGGTCTTAAATGTATAAAAAAAAACAAAAAAAGGACAAAAAAAGGAGAAATAATCCATCGTTTTTAGACAAACTAAAGCTCAAACTTTGATGCTGTCGGGTCTCTCTGACTCTGCTCCACCCAGAACCTGCCTGAAGCTCCTCCCACTGTGTGTGTGTGTGTGTGTGTGTGTGTGTGTGTGTTGTTTCTATTTTTGTGTCATTGTGAGTTGGTGCTGAGCAGACACCTGCAGCTCTCCGCTGTGACCCACATGAAGGACAGATTATCTAAATCTCTGTCATCGCAGCCTTTTTTCTGCCGTAACCCACCGCAGCTGCTGTGCGTCGCCACGGCACACACACACACACACACACACAAACCAACACACCCAACAAACACACTGATTACATGCATATTTTTGTTTGTCTTTGCTGTTTGGAGAGAGTTTCATTGAATCTGATGATGGACGCTGAAAACTTCCAGACACCTCAAAGTGTCTAATGATCACAACACAAATACCTGCCTCCGCTTCGTTACCCACCATATGTCACAGACTCACTAACTGGCTTACTCAAGATTATCTGTGCAACATCATTGTATTTATCTGTTGTCCTGTTTCCCATCACTGAGGATGATGATGATGATGGTGTTTTTTCTGTCTCAGGGTGCAGCAGTGGGCGTCCGTGTTTTCTGTTGATCTCCGAGAACTCACCACCAAATACTCCGGCTCTCTGCTGCTGCAGAAGGTAAATCCTGTCAGAAATCACAAACAAAGTGTTTATGTGAAGGCAGAAGACTTCACATCTGCAGTTCCTGCAGTTTAGACACAAAAAGATTAACCTAAATGTCAGTTACTGGTTTCCTACATTTCCCAGAATGCCACTTCAAAGACTAATGTGGTCAAGTCAGATTATTGATATAGCACATTTCTAATGACAAGAGTGAACTCAATGTGCTTCAAAATCACAGCAAAGACACAATGTACATGACAAAATCATAAAGTAGCTTATACAATTACAAAAGCATAAAGGACAAGAAGGTATTATTATTACAAGTAATCAGTAATCAGCTACAACTCCCATGGTGCATTTCAGTAACAAACATCCGATCTGTGTGCTGCTATCAGCAAGATGAAGCTAAAGATTAAAGTTATGAAAAACATTATGAGAAATGTGCAGCTTAAATAAAAAACTTTCTGATTCTGGGTCAGTTTTGGACACAGATTGAAATCACCACGTCTGATATTCACAGTGAGTGCTCATGGGTAATGTAGTTACTGTGACCATCGTTCTTACCAAACTGGAAACATTCAGGATGGAGACGTTAAAACTCCCCTGTGGTTTGAAAAAGATTCAGAAAACATGAATTTCTGCAAACAGCTGCTGATCTCACTTCTTTACTTTGTTTTCAAAACCTTTTATCAGCTGTTGAGGATCCTTTCAGCTTTTTTTCATCGTTTGTTTTGGATTAAAGTCACTGTGACGACAGAAAAACTCAGACTAATGAAAAGCAGCTGAACCTCAAACGGGTTCAGAGGTCATCAGAACTGGAAATGTGTGTGTGTGTTTGTTTTTGTTTGTGAGTGTGTGATAGGGCCTGTCTGTCTGTGTATTAGTGTGTGTTTATCAGCCTACACACAAACACACAGACACACACACAGACACACACACAGGGATCATGGTAATGCGCAGATTGAGGACCGCGCTCTCTTTACCGGCGTCAGGATTTGTGCCTGTTCTGATTTTAGACATTCATCCATTTATCTGTCAGATTTAGATTTATCTGTGGCAGCCTGCAGTTTGTCTGCACTCAGATACACAACCAGCAAACAACACACAAACACAGCAGGAACCAAAGCAAATACACACTGTTGTGGTATCCGTGGACTTGGTGGCTCCTTGCAGTTGTTTTCTCTTGTTGTGAGGGAGTGTGTGTGTGTGTGTGTTTGTGTGTGAAAAGAGCACAAACAAAACAGATTAGAAAAACACAAAACTAGAGTATCAGAACTGATCTGTGTGTGTTTTATGGGATCTATTGATGGAAATAAAGCAGATAGAAATATGACAGTTACTTTACTCTGCTTTGCTCAGCGTGTGTGTTGCTGTTTGGCTTCACAGTGCAGCATTTCTGTCTTTTTCAGTGAAAATTAAAATGTGTAAATGTGAATATAAACGTATGTGAGTAACTTTGAGCTTTGACACCCAGTTTGATGAAATAGTAACACAGATTTGTTGCAGTAAACTCTGACTCTGTTTTTAGCAAAGCTCAGTGAACAAACATTCAGGTAGGATGCTGACGTCACTTGCAGGAGTTAATATGACAGTAGGAAAAATCAGCTGAGAGATTTGTGGACTTTTCATTAAAGTATGGTTTTAGTTTTAAATCACAGCCTTTAGTGTTTGGATCAAGATGCTCATGAAAAACTAAGATTTGCACACAGCTGGTGTTAAAATGTGTCCAATACACGTTAAACCAACATTCAGCTGAACGTCTGGATGAGACTCTGAATCAGCAGAAACACAACGAGACTGGATTCTAAAAAAAGACAATTTTTTTTTGCAGAAAATCACTTCAGAAATTGATTGATTCATTAAGTTTTAGGTCCTTTTTAATTCTTTTGTTTCTGCTGAATGTTTTATTTGACATTTTTTTATTTCTCATACAAACCAGCAGTCAGCAGCTTCAGTTAACCAAATGCCTAATTTATCCACCTGAAACAACCTGCATCAGTTAAATTCTGAACTAAAGTTTCAGGTGTTGATTTTTCTGAGTGAGTGAATGCAGATCAGAGACTCATGATCTCCACTGACGTATCAATAAAAGTTTAGCTGCGCTCATGTTTTCGTCTCAGTGAGAGAGTTGCTTGGAATAATTGGCATTAGTGAAAGACTTAATCGAGTGATTCACAGTGTAAATAAGCAGACTGGGCAGCTTCTCTTCGCTCTCAGCTGGCTGATCCACCTGCATCTCCTTGATCCAGAGAAAGTAACCTGATTACCTCACAGAGTGCCGCTGTGCAAACAAAAACACACACGAAAACACACTCCACCTCACAGCCGCTCATTGACTGTGTTCAAAACAAACCAACCTGCCAGCAGCATCAGGTTGGTTTCACTGTTTCACCTGGTTCACTAACTGTGTGGAGACTTTCTGAAATAATACAAATGAAACAGCTCAAATCACTGACAAACATTCATACATAGTTTCATATTAATGACACAAAAACACTGAATTTTTATGCATTTATTCGATGCACAGAGTAGTTTGTGTTCCTGTGGTCCATTAATCACCATAACAATGAGAACAAACAACAGATAATCAAAAAGTGTCTATAAAACTGCAAAAAAGGAAAAAACAAAATGATTATAAAGAGCAGAAGATTTGTAAAATGACTCTTAATTGAAAGTCAAAAAAAGTTCTTAAGGAGCAAAAACTTAAAAATGCATTAATGTGAGATTTGTTTATTTTTGTTTTGGTGATTTTTTTTAAAAGGAAATCATCCACAGTGATTCAGCCAGTTGTGTCTGTGGGTTTTTATTTGGTCTTCTTCTCTTCCTGGAAAGTCCTGGAACCTTAAAACCTTTTAAATTGTGTTTTTTTTCCTCTCAGAAACTGAAGGATGTCGAGTCAGTCATCAAGATTGTGGAGCTCGATGGAGACGACTTGGTGAAGGATTACTCGGACGAAATCGAGCGAATGTTGGGGAGTAAGATGAAGTCAGTGAAGGTGAGATCAGACGGGTTTCTTCAAGCTAAATGTGCTGTGCAGGATTCAAAGCTGCATAAACCAGCATTTCACTTCTGCTAATGTCAAATCCATTAAAGTGACTCACTGTTGATGATTATAAGTCAGATATTATTTCATTTGACAGGGTCACAATCCTGAAAGGTTTGAGTCTCTGTGTTAAAGGATGCCATCAGTTTGCACACACAGATTATCGTTCTGTTGTTTGTTCTGCTTTTCACTCGGCAGAACTCAAACTTGTGTTTTCTGTCCTTCTTCTGGTCTGTTTCTTGTCTCAGAGGTTAGCAGAGTCTGCAGAGGACGCTGATCTGTACCATGAATTCAACGCTTCCTTGCAGGTTTGTGCTCTCGTTTTGTCCTGATAACTGAAGCTCCAGCTGTTCATGTCAGTGTTAAAGTTCAAACCGCTGTTTTTTAATTTCCTCCTCCTCACACTGAAAACTGTAGAAAGCTGCAGTGAAATGCACCCTGCAAAACTTAGATAATCCATCAGCAGTTTAATTGGTCTAAGCGGTGATTTGTTGGCCTCAGGTGTGCTTTGGCTCAGCTGAACCCCAGCGTCATCGTGCTAACTGAGTGTAGATCAGAGGTGGCTGTCAGCAGTGGACGCTGCAGCAGATTGAAGCTCTAAAGCTTCAGCTGACACCTGAATTTAGTTCACTGATCCTGTGAGAAAACTGGGTCGGCTCTGCAGCAGAGAAACTACATGCAGGAAAAATAAACATGAGAAGAAACAACCGTATAAAAAAATATATTCGACTTGGCTGTTCACAAATATAATGAAAAACTTCATTCATTTTTATCATTCTACTTTCTTTATTAGAGTCTTTTTATCTGGTGAAATTTAAACTAGTTGAAAGTGTGAAGATGTTAATTTTAAAAATACACTTTGTTTTTAATGTCTTCAGATTATTTAAAGTGCTTCAGAGTGACGCTCCTCTGTCATGTCAGCATCTTATTCTGAAAGGATGTCCTCTTTCTGTTTCCTGTCAGTTTGATTACTACAACTCTATGCTGATCAACACGGTGGACGAGGACGGGAACAACATCGAGCTGGGCGGAGAGTTTCCTCTGGAGGAGAACGAACACTTCAACAACCTGCTGGTGAACACGCAGCAGAGCGACATCCAGGTTCCCACCAACGTCTACAACAAAGGTCAGAGGTCGTCCTTCACATCCACAACGACAGCGACAGTGTGTGTTAGTTCTCACTGTAAACAGCTTTTCATGGAGACCGAAGCCAGCAGCTCTGACTCGAGTTGTTTCTGTGTGCAGATCCAAACATCCTGAATGCCATCTACAACTCGGAGGCGCTGAACGACGTCTTCATCAATAACTTCCAGAAGGATCCGACGCTCACCTGGCAGTTCTTCGGCAGCTCCACCGGTTTCTTCAGGATCTATCCAGGTGAGCTGAAGATGGATCTGTGAACAAAGAGCTGATTGTTGTCTGTCCGTCTGTCTGAACATCCTGTTCTCATGAACGTGGTAACTCAGGAGCATCTTCAGGGAATTTCAGTAAATCTGGTTCAAATGTCCACTTGAACTCAAGGAAGAACGAATTTGATTATCAAAGGTCAAAGGTCACTGTGACCTCATGAAATATGATTTCGCTCTAATTGAATTATTCTAATGATAAAGCTAAAAAAAAGTAACAAAATTGTCCAATAATTATAATGATTTTGTCAAGATCACGTATAAACCAAATCAGACTCTGTTCGTTGATCTGCAGTGAATTTGTCCCACATTCGTCCTGCAGCTTCACATGCTGAAGCGTTCAGTTTGCTGAAAGTTGCGTCTCTGTGTGTCCGTCAGGTATCAAATGGACTCCAGACTCCAACGGTGTGGCAGCTTTTGACTGCAGGAACAGAAACTGGTGAGTCGAGTCCGACATGTTCTCACATCTACAGATCGATTTGTCCTCCACTTTGGTCCAGATGGAAACATCAGCGCAGATGGATTGTCATCAGATGTAACACAGATATTGTACATAAACATGAATTGTACTCAGTTCTCAGCTGTGAACACTGAGACAGATGTGTCGATCAAAGTGTTAACTCGCCAGCAGAACTGGAAACAGGAGCTGCCATCAGCCTCTCAGAGCTTTCATCACCTCTAAAGCAGCTTCACTTTAGGCCTCAAGCATTTGGTCCCTAAAAATACAGTAATTATCTTTATGTGTTTCTCAATCTGAAGCATGGCGCGTGATTTAAATGGAAATGCTGCAAACTTCTGCCATCTGCAGGAGAATTTCATTTGCAAAAGGTCACAATAAATCCCACAAACAGACCAAATGACAAAACAAATTACAAAGAAACAAAACAAAGAAATGTGTCACAGAGTCCCAGATCTTGTCTGTCCTGGTTCAGTTTGTGTGGAGAAGCTTCACACTGACAGCAGAAACCCTGCAAACAATCCTCTGCAGACTGAGAGAAGCAGTTTCATGTGCTGACATGATTTTTGCATGTTTTGGGGTTTGTGGTTGTTTACTAATAGAAATGAGCAGAGGAAAAAAGTGGGGGAATCCCTGTGTGCGACTGAGTGAGGCCGTCGTCCTGCTGGCTGTGTGTCGGCTGAGCAGCGGCCAACCGTCCCTGATCCTCTGGAAAAGACGATAAGCTGCTCCTTAGCTGGGTCACTGCAGCCCACATGGCACCATATGTGACTGTTCATGCATTTCTAAATAATACCAGAGAGCTGCATATGTCCCTGAATGCCTCGTCACACTGCATTACTGCAGCTGGAGAGCGGCTGCATGCATCTGCAAGGAGAAACTGAACCTCAGATGTTTGACTGATTTCTATCAATGAAGTGAAGTCGCAGGAATTTACTGTCAAATCTGATCAGTGCAGAAACAAAATGCTGATGAAGCTCTTTACTAATGTGATGCACAGCATGTGATTTCAGCCACTAGAGGGCCCTCTTTTAAAATAAAAAACCAAAGCATGGTTTGATGATGTCATGAGGCAGTGTGGGATCATGGGATTGGTGTATTTCCTTGTTAAACAGCCTCCGCTGCAGGTTAAAATCTCTGTGACTGATTCAGGCAGAAATGTTGATGTATTAAAGTTTGATTCATGTTAAACTGAGTCAAAGCTTGTTGTTGTAAAATTTAATTTAATGATGAGGACGTGCGATTGGTTGAGGGCCGACAAGTGTCATGTAAAGTGTCACAATAAAGTAAAAAAAGTACAATTTTAATTACAAATACAATTCAGTAAAATACATTTTCCAATAAAAATCAGCTCTCATCTGTAGCTCTTTAATCATTTATTTATAATAGAAATAAATGAGCTGCTGTGCGACTGAAAGATGAGCGAGTGTCTCCTGCTCACCTGTGCTCAGGTACATCCAGGCAGCCACGTCTCCCAAAGACATCATCATCATGGTGGACATCAGCGGCAGCATGAAGGGGCTGAAGATGACCATCGCCAAACACACCATCAACACCATCCTGGACACGCTGGGAGAGAACGACTTCGTCAACGTCATCGCTGTGAGAAAACCACACACACACACACACACACACACACACACACACACATTTCAACACCACATAAGCTTTACAGTGAGAGTTTTGTAGAGGAGTGGAGTTTGTAAAAGTCCTGAAAGTGAGAAACGTCATCAGAACGAAGGCAAAGTGCGCGTTCACTGTTTGTTTGGTCCAACCTGCAGACTGAAGGGCTGGTCGATAAGTTCATGTCCTGAAGAGTTGAGTCACTTCCTGTTACATGGACACGCAACTCAGCTCTTTTGATTGATCATGCAAAAGTTTTGAAGTTAATAACATTTACTGTCTGATTAAACGTGCAGCTGCCTGGTTTGAATTCAGCATCATGCTTCTAGCAGAAGACTTCACAAAGGATGAAGTTTTCCATCTTCTCCGACTAAAACAAAAACAAAACAAAACAAAAGTGATTAACTTTAAACTTGCTGCATGTGCAGATAATAACTGACCTCCGTCTACCTCAGACCTCCAACTTATCAATCAACCATCCAATTTATTAAAAGACTTGAAAGGTAAAGCTGCAAATTATCAGATTTAAGAAGCTGAAACTATGAAATATTTTTATATGAAGACTGACTTCATCTATTATCAAAATAGTTTTTATTTAATCTTTTATCAACTGACTAATTCATTAATCAGTTAATCTACTTACCGTTTTAACTGTACATTTGTAGTTGAATTTATGACAGAACCCTAAAAACTCTTTATATGTTTTTTATAAAGAATCTAAAGTTGTAAACTAAAGTCATCAGATAAAAGCATCGACGTAAAAACTACTTTATTTCCTCTGAGATGTTGTGAAGCAGAAAGTGGCAGAAATAAGACTGAAGTACAGATTTGTGCACAAGTAAAGTAGTTGAGTAGTTGCTTCCTTACGCCCCCCCATGTTGTTTGCGTGGGGGGTTTGAGTGCAGTTTGCAGGGCTGAATGTGTCCTCCTGTGTTCAGTACACAGACTACGTCCGTTACGTGGAGCCGTGCTTCAAAGGGACGCTGGTCCAGGCCGACTTGGATAACAGAGAGGTAAGAACATTATCTGCTTCATGGAGGCTTAGAGAGCTGACGAGGCATCTTAGCAGCCAACAGACACACACACACACACATACAGACACACACACACACAGACACACACACACACCAACACACAGAGGAATACCCTCAAAACCATCATCAGATTAACCTTTGACCTTCTTCTTTTAGTGACATCAGAAACTAAAGTAAGACAACCTGGACCTGTGTGTGTGTGTGTGTCTGAGTGTGTCTGTGTGTGTGTGTGTGTGTGTCTGTGTGTCTGTGTGTCTGTGTGTGTGTGTCTGTGTGTCTGTGTGTGTGTGTCTGTGTGTCTGTGTGTGTCTGTGTGTCTGTATGTTTGTCTGTGTGTGTGTGTGTGTGTCTGTGTGTGTCTGTGTGTGTGTGTGTGTGTGTGTGTGTGTCTGTGTGTGTGTGTCTTAGTGTGTCTGTGTGTGTGTGTGTGTGTCTGTGTGTGTCTGTGTGTGTGTC
>JAQMCX010000050.1:22867223-22897111 GCA_029814765.1 Acanthurus leucopareius | reverse complement strand
CAGTTTCCTCCCAGTGCAGACATCACAGGCCACATCTTCAGGTCCAGCATAGCAGTGATCAGCAGGAGCATCTTGGAATCCAGTCTTCTTCAGCTGCTCCACTAAATCTGCTAACATTGTGTTTTTCACCAAGACAGGCCTCCGTCTGAAGGTCTGCCTACACTGAGGGCAGCTGTAGATCTTTTTCTCTTCCTCTCCATCCCAGTGGCTTTTAATACAGTTCATGCAGTAACTGTGTCCACAGGGAATCGTCACCGGATTCTTCAGAAGATCCAAACAGACAGAACAAGAGAAAGTTTCTTGGTCCAGCTGAACTCCTTTCTGCGCCATTTCACCTCTCAGAGACAATGACTGACTGAGTTTCACTGAGAGCTGAAGCCAGTTTGATCAAGTTTATCAGATCTGATTTATTCCTGGAAGAGGAGTGGCACCATAAACCTGAACTTTGTCTCCTCATTTACAGTGAAGCTTCAGTTCAAAGTTCCTCCACATTTGAACTCATTTCAATCTTAAGTTTTAAAATTCTTATCAGCCCCTCAGATTTTGTTGGCGACTCTTGTTGTTCTTAAGTTTAATGTTGATGTTAACCTGTAGTTTCATATGAATTATTAAATCAGTAGAATTCACACACTCATGTTTGTCTTTTGCATTAGATTTTTTTAGTGTTTCACACTGTTAGATATGAGGACTCTGTTGTTCTGAACTCTGAGTGCAGCAGGAACATGAATACACAGACATCAGACAGAAAAACTCTGTCAGCAACATTTTACTGATAATACACACTTTTACTTCACTTATTTGTCAAATGTTTGTGTGTGTGCAGGGTGGATCCTGGAGTTGAGACAGTCTTCCTAGGTACTCGCGCCGGCCTGATGAGAATCATGAGATACGCAGGAGTCGAATCCAGAGTGGCAAAGTAAGACTTCAAACAGTTTACATTCACATTTTCTGTCCGTTTCACTTCATCGGCTCACTGTTTGTCTCAGAGAACTTATGAGAGACAATCTACTTTACATCTGTCTCATTGTGCAGCAGAACGATCAAAACACAGCTCATTGGATAAACATGTGATTATTATTATTAATTTATGCAGGGCGGGTCTCTGCTGCCCACCTTATTCCATCAGTCCAGCTCACATTTGGAGCTTATCAATACAAACAGTTCACAGCAGGTGTGTTCATCAGAGCTTCATGAAAAAGTAAACCAAGCTGCTAAAATTTAGGACGAAATTCTACAATTTTCCATGCTGAATAAATTACTTCACAAGTCAACTTCTGCAGAAGATTTCAGAGTAAACTGTTGTCTGAAGTTTATCCTCTGCTTCACAGAAAGTTTCTAACCGCAACTGATAAAGACAATCTGTTCACCATTGATCACTTCCCTCTGTGGTACCGCCTGGCTGTGGAAAACACTCCTGGAAAGTTCTTCTACTACCCCGTCAACGACAAAGGTCTGTGTCTGAAGCCTACAGCATGCATTTCTTCTAATTCATTAAATATGCCCCTGATCACCTGATTCTGAGGTAAATATTCTCCCCACAGGAGTGAAATATGTTGTAGCGACGACAGCAGTGACGGTGTCATCTGAAGGAAAGACGGCCATGGCTGGAGGTGAGTCTCTCTGCTGCACCTCTTATTTGGAAGCAGTGACAGTTTAAAAAAAAGATGGATGATGAGTTTCCCCTTTCCCCCTTTTGCAAAAAATAAGGCAAATATATTGCTGATACAGGAGCTGTAATTTTGTGCTGCTGACAGAGTCAGAATTGGCACAGCTGTGATCAGTAGGTGGAGCTGCGTATCAAGGTCCTTCCCATATGGCCTCTTGATATAATTATTGTTAGGATTAGCTGTCAGTCATGACATTACACTCTCTTTTCGTTTCGGTTAAAAAAATTAATCAAACTAAACAAAAATAAACAGTAACCTAAACACACACAAAAAAACACCATAACAACAACTATCTAAAATGACAGACACCATCTTTGGGGAAATTTTATCTGATACCTCGTTTGACTTTTTTGTTTGGCCCGTATCCCATCTGCTAACATGGTGCCTGTACTACAGCCAGACACCAGGGGGCGATCAAGATGTTCTACCATCACTTTTTAGGAGCAGTTTTGTCGTTTAGTCAATAATTAGAACTCAAAATGTGATGGTGGAGTCACTGAACTGAGTTTTCTTGTCTGAGCGACATCTTGCAGGGTTATGCAGGTTCTTTAAGTTTAAAAACAAAAGTCTAAAATCTAATAATCAGAATTTAAGATCTTCAAAAAAGTTGTGTTTAGTCTTTGTTGAGAAGGAGCACAACTTAAAAACATTGCATTATTTGACATAAGTAGTAACATGAGAAACGGAAAATTACGTTTTTCAAATTCAAATTAGATAAAAGCTAACTAGAGAGCCGAGATGACCTGCTGCAGCGTGAGTTTGACTAAACGTAACAGAAAGTAAAGTCTTTTCATGTATTTTAATGGTTTCTCATTTACCTAAAATAAAAACAAAATCGTAAATGAATCTTGATTCCAGAATGTTTGACCAGGTTGCATTTAGTTTAATGTTTCACTTGAAGTGGTAGCAAAATTTTTGCAGCTGTTCTGTTGTCATGTCAGCTGTGCTGTTTTCTTCTGTGGTGCTTTTAAAAGAAATAAATGCAGTCTAGATAAATATAGAGTTTATTATCTTTAGCATGGGTAACAGTCCTTGAGTTGAATTTAAGACAATAGTCAATGTGCTTATCACAGACAATATGGACAAAGTAAATTAAAACACATGGAAACTGCAGTATATGTAGGCTGATACTCTCACACACTTTTAGCATCTCATACCTTGCTGTGTTTGGGATTATTGTATCGTAACTGTTTGTCACAAAGCTTGACAGTTTATGCTGGATGAAAAGCCATGTAGCTCAAAGCTTGCCCTCTAGGTGGCAGTAAAGCTCTAGTATTGTTTGAATCAAGTCAACCTCAGTGAAGGTTCATACATCAGCAGTAAGACTCTTAAATGGTTTAAATTGACTGTTATCAGGAAAAAATTCAACAGGGCATTTAACCAACAGGGTAACAAAGAACAGTTTTTAAAATTGGAGAAGTTTATAGATGATATGAAATAAAATAAATAAAGTGATCAAGAAAAAACAAGAAGATTTGTGCAGCAAACAACAGGAGAAACGTCACATTTCACAGATTCACAAACATTTTTACTTCTTATACTTTTGGATCTTGTGCTTGTTTGGCTCAGATTTAAAAACAGAAAGCAACGTATAAGAAACAATATATAACTGTAATTATTCGTAAAAAGTAACAAAAACATAGATGAAGGGAAGTCAAGGTGCAGAAGTGCCAAAGAGCAGCTTCAGAGGAGTTTAAAATCTGGCTGAGAGATGCAGCGAAGGGAATAACAATTCACAGAGCATCAATACATTAAAAGATGTGCTGCAGCTTTCCAGTTTCACTGAATCTATTCCGGTCCATTAGCTGTACAATCAGTCCCCGCCAAGAGATTTTCAGCACAATCACAGAGCTGCAGGGTTTCTCTCTCCAGACGACGGCTCATCATTGACAAGAGTTGAGAAGCAAAAGCAGCCAAAGCGTCCTGGAAGCATCTAAAATCAGTAAAAAGCAGCAGGTCAGAAGCTGCTGATTCGATACCCGTGCACAATGCCGCAGGTTTCTTTGGGCGGCGTCTCCACTGGTGAGGTCGGAGAAGACATTTGTCCGTCCTCCAGGTCTGTTTCAGCTCCAGATTCGGCCATCAGAGGCTGGCCGCGGTTCTTCATCTCTCTCTGGTACCGCGCCATCAGGGAGGCGTAGACGCAGCCGTACGTCGCTGCAACCACCATCATGACACAGACTGTGCCACAAATTACACCTGCAACTATTTGCGTTCCGTGTGCTCTGCGGACGCTGATGGGTCGATAGCGCTGACGAACACATTCCTCATTGCTACTGACCCGTCCGGGCGGGCAGGGAGGTCGGGTGGAATAACCAGATGTGCCCTCCTTGGTCGGACTCTGCATGCAGTAGCTGAACATCTCTGCTGGCACGCTGCGGATGTCCCTGCCCTTCAAATTCCCTGGGAGACTGCACTGCATTGCATCTACCTGCCCATCTATAAAAAACAGACGGAGACAGGAGACAAAAAAAAGAGGGGAGGGAAAAGGTGGAGTAGACGAAAGGATTAGGAAAAGAACAGGAAGAGACAAGGGAGGATTGAGGAGAGATGGAGGTCATTATATTCTTAGATGTCTTTGCTCAGCATACATCCATCCTGCAGAGCTGAGATTAATTGCTTCGATTAGACAGCTTTTGAAGTACAGACTCAAAATACAAAAAGATTTGCCCCGTTAAGGTCTGAAAGCACTGTAAGCCGACTGGTAAAACTATCAACTTCACAGTATTTGACATTTGGAGAGGCCTGCTAACAGCTCTGCTCACCCCTGTAAATCAACCACTCCATCCAGTGCTTGAAGTCCCTCAGCTTGCAGTCACACTCCCAGGGATTTCCTGCCAGCTGGAGCTGCTGCAGACCAACCAGGGGTTCGAAGGTGATTCTCTCAAGGGCCACCAGTCGGTTGCTGGCCAAGGACAGCCAAGCGAGTCTCGGAAGAGGATCCAGCAGGCCCTTTGGCAGCCACAGGAGGCCGTTGGACGACAGGTCAAGCCCTCTAAGCCACCACAGCCCCCTGAAAACCTCCCTGCTCAGACCCATACTCCCTTGACTTCTGTTGAAGCCCTGGAAAATTTCTGTGCTATTGTTTGGGTCAGAGGTTGCTATGCGCATCCCGAGGTAGTTAGCAGAGAGGTTGAGCCAGCGCAGGCTGCTCAGGCCTGAGAAAGCCCCAGGCTGCAGGCCGGAAAAGTGGTTCTGGGAAAGATCCAGAAGCTCCAGACTGCTGAGATTGGACAGCTCCGTCGTGCTCAAAGAGGAGAGGTTGTTCTGGGGCAGACGGAGGATCAGAGAGTCCTGGTCTAGCAATGCCAGGATGGGTGTCAGAGAGGGAAGACCGACAGCTGAGCAGTCCGTGGTGTTACCATAGCAGGTGCAGACACCAGGACAGCCGTGGACAGAGCCCAGCAGTCCTAACAGAACCAACACCAGACTAGAAAGGGCTGCACACACTGCAAGACATGAGAAACCAACAGGACAACATTATGTTAACTAAAAACACTTTACAGAGACATTTTTAATCAGTTATCATTTTGCAGCACTGTCTGCTTAAAATGTCTGAAGTGTGTGAAGGATTAGGTGTCTGTCCATACTCACCCAGACTCTCCAGGTGATTTCCTCCATACTGGTCCAGGTTCTTCATGTCTGTCACATCAAATCTCCTACAGATCTGGGCTCTCTGTAGTCTGTCTGCAGGTTCACTTCAATATCCAGCTGGGAACATCCTAGAAAACAGAAAATGAATACAGAAGATGAAGATGTTATTCCAGATGAGATGGAGTTTTGTAGGGAAAAGTGCAGCTGGATGAATTATCAGGGGGAAAAAAACCAATCAAAAAACCCAGATGATCCAAAAAGCACAGCGGAGACGGTAAACTGATCAGTGCCATGGGCATGACCAATGCCTTTTTCATGTTGTTGTCACCTGGTTGTACATCAGGTCACTTTTTTCTCGGATAGTGACGGCAGTATCAGGCAGAGACAAGAGGGGGGTGCCTTCATCATCAGAGCTATAAAATTCTCTCGTAAGTCAGAACGACAGAGAAAGCTGTTAAAGCAGACAGAGATGATAAAATTTGTTTCAAGACTCTGTCACAGTATCACTTCTCGCTTCAAATGTTTTGAGGAAAAATTTTAAATGTTCTGTTTAACTGTTAAGGGAAAGTGTGTCACTGATACAGTGACAATGAATGAATCAAAACAAAGCAAAGCACCAACCAAATCACAGTTCATCCAAATACATAAGTCTGCAGTGATTTTTTTAGAGGAAAAAGGCAATTTTTGACATTGATTCTACAAGCCGTGTAGACTCCCTTTGACTTTTTATTTACAAAAACAGATGTTTTTATATTGTTCATACTGGTGATACATGCAGAAGAGTTTAATGTTCATCTAAGCTCTGAAGCGCTCCATCTGTCACCTCGCATCGTCTGTCAGAAATGAGACAGTGAACAGAGCTCAGAGTCTTTGGCATCAGAAATGATTTCTCCTCTTTACTACTGCACCGTAAAGGATAATCCTTTGAGAGCTTTGTTTAGATTGACTTTGCTCTTTTTCAGCTGTACACATGACTTTCATTCATCTCACTCTTAGTAAATGAAAGATTCACCCGTTTACACTCCATGTTTCGCTCTTTACATCTGGTCCAGGGATTTAAACTGATGAATTTCTCTCCACAAGCCTGCTTGTCGAACCTCTCAGCTGCCATAAAGAGTGCAACTCAATATACAAGATTAAGTGGAGTATTTCGCGTGTACTGATTAAAAAACATCAACAGCTTAGTCTCAGGCAGAGCTGATCTACAGTATATTGGCATTACAGGCCGGAGTTGTGCTGCAATTCACAGCATTTCGCTCGTCCTCAATCCCTTTCATTCTTTGCCTTTCTCGCACAGAGAACACACAAGAAGCTTCATCATAAAGTGAAATAATCCTCTGTGTTTTCATCCAGCAACACCAACACCGGAGGAAAAGTCGATGCCAACTTCTGTCTTCTAAACACCCACTCACGAGTCCTGTATGCTTCAGATAGAGTACAGCGTCCTCATTGTTTCACACATGCAATCAAGAAATTTTTTTTTTTTTATGACAATTTGTTTGTTTTAATTCACTTATTTTCCTCCTATTGATATCTCTTTGTCAGTTAGGAGCACTTACATATGCAGGGGAAAGGCAAAGCTGCAAAGGGAGTGAAAAAGTGCCGCCACTCTTCTTTCTGTAGCTGCTATAAAGAGGCACAGAAACGTTGCCTCAAGGTTGTCTTTTATTGCAGGTCTTTCTTTTGTTAAGTAGGTACAAAGATGCCAGTCACTCTGCTGTGGACTGCGTGAGGCGGGAAGGTGCCTTCAGGCCACAACTGACATTATGAAACGGGGGAAATTACAATGCAGGTAGAGGAAGGAGGGAGAGGACATGTGACGAGCAAAATGTGGCTGCTATAGAATATTTGACGTCATCTCAAATCATCAAGAGACCAAAAGTGAGAGCTTTAGTTTCCAGAATCCTCTGCAAATTTATAGAGGATAATGTACATGAAGGGCTGATTCTCAGTTTATCTGCAGAGTCAGACTTTTCTCACCGTAAAAACATCAGAGGATTTTTGATTATGTTTTCTGACTTGACCTCATTTGATTATGGAAACGATGATTTGTCTCTCAAATCCACTGCTGAAGCAAAGAGATGTTGTTACACAATGAGCACAGGCTTTGTTCAGGGACGTGTGTGTGGCTTGTTTTTTATCTGACCTGAACAAAGTTGTGTTTATAATATTAAAGCATAAATTTTAAACCTGCCTGCTGAATCAACCAATCAGATTAGGAATCAGATGTGACATGCTGAGTTTGTAAGTCAGTTAAATTTTGCCAAGATTTGTACTAATTTATCTTTTAAACTACATTTCAACAGATCAGATCAGCTCTACCATAAAAGCAATCTTTAGCAGGTAGTTTTAATGCATTAAGAAGCCAGACAGCAACAGTGGAGGTCAATAAAAAGCAGAATTACAGACAAACAGATACCTAATTGCATCAGCGAGTTAAAAACAGGTTTTACTCTTGTGCCAAGTTTGGAATAGACCAAAGCTTCAGAAGCTCAAAGAAGGAATCAGATCAGTCAGAACCTGAACTATATAGTAAGACTTGAGAAAATCTCAAAATATCAGACATACGTTACTTCCTAAACCTCTCGTCCTCAGAGTATGAGGGGGACTTGATGGCTGTGAGTTATTCTTCGAACTCAGATCAGACGTGGAGTGACAGCTGTCCGTCACATCGGTTCGAATACAGAAGCCTGTAAGAGGATGAGCAGGGCCTTTATTAGACCCCAGAGTATCTTATGAATAAGATGACCTCTGACCCCTCCCACTGTCTGATTGTTGTAACAACAGATGGACGTTGAATAATGTTACACGTTGGGAAAACAGGAGGAAGGATTTACAGAAAAAACATGATCTTGTCTTACATAAATCCTGCAGATGGAGTCGAATGATAAAAACAAAGTCCTGTCTAACGTCTTCATTGAAATGCGTCTGCCATAGAAACCCTGCGCACACACACTCATACACAGTATACAGCTGCAAGCATAGGACCGAATGACCAAATACGTCCTCTCCTGTTTATCAAGAGCTGAAGTTGCTTCTGGCTGCTTTTCTGCTATTCACCATTGCTCACCTCATCCATTCGTCTCTCTTCTCTCACTGTGGACTCAGACTTTTTTTAGGACACCTCAGAGAGCACAGAGGCTGCGGGGTGTAGGTAGAGGATGTCAGAATTACCTAAACTCAAACTTGACTCAGCAGGTTTATCTGTAAAACGCACACTACCAACCTTCCCAGGACAAGGAGAATCACGGACCTCAGTCTTCTTGTGTTAATCAGACTGAGCTGTGCGTTGGTTTTATTGTGGGATGTAGACGATGTTCTTACCTAAAGAAATGTATGAGATGTAAGTTTAAAGATGGCGAGGTCTGCTGTCGTATTACCATGAAATATGTTGCACCATAAGATTTTGCAGCGACCTTTTGTTTTTTTCCTCCAGTGCCGCCACCAGGTCAGATTTTTAATGTGTCTATTTCTTTGGATTATGAACAAACATTCCCATCAGCCTCAGCTGTTCGGTGTTACGTGCTGATTAAAATATGTTAGCATGTTAACACTCTGAAGATGTTAAACATGTAAAACAAAACATGTGCACATTAGCATTATTGCTGTGAGCATGTCTGAATGCGGATGTTAACGTTCAGCCCGAAGCTCTGCTGTTTCTTAATAGAGCATTGCTAGTAGCTACTTTAGACGCTCTGTCCTCTTTTGTTAAACAAAAGAAGCCAAACTGGAAAACAAACACAAACAAGTGTTTCATTCAGTGTTTCATTGTAGAGCCTTCCAAAAGGGAAATCTGAAATATGCTAAATTATTCATTAAGTGAGGGCACGTTTCTCAAACCAAAGTAAACAGGACTGATGCAGAGTCACATTTCCTTCAGATTCACATTGAGGTCTCTGCACAGAGAAGGGTTTTATGGGTAACTGCAGTTGGCAGAGGAGCCGATGTGGATGCCGTCCAGATCACTTCAATGTGTTGAAGCCGATTGGCTGATCAACTTCTTGGCAGAAAGCAGGTTTTAAACTGAAGTGTAGTTCATTGCATGCAATCCAAGGAAACTTGTTTTCCTTCTTAATAATGGGACCAGTAATTCAATTCCAGTGTCATTTTTTTTGTTCTCAGTGACAAAGGAATTCTGTCGGTAGTTTAACAAGAAGTTTTATTTTGTTGGCTTTTTAATGTTACGTTTAACATCCAGCTTCTTAAAGCAGCACCATCGAAGTCCTTACGGTGGTTTGGACTTTTGGCTTCAAGCTTGTTTTTACAATTTTTTAATTGTGGATTATTTGTTGCCCCCTGCCCAAAAGTTACGTGTTCTCCTAAAAGAACATCATTCAGTTTTCTTTTCAGTTTTACAGTAACATGAATAATCAGCGATGACCGCTCAGAAGATGCTTCCACAGTTATTGAAATTGATGAGAAAAATCTCCTCAGTTGTTGATTTTTTTGGGTGGAAACAGCTGTTGAAACAGCTTGTCAAAAGCACCATCATCCAGATTAGATGCCGCCCACACAGCGGTGGCAGGTCACAGATTAAAACTGTTGTTTCAATCCCTGAGCAGGACGGACGCCAGTTCGGGAGTCCAGATGGTGTCAAAAGAAACGGTCCAATCCAATCCAACATGCTCATGTTTCTGTTTTTAATGCCGTGTCACATCATCGCACATCTGCTGCTGAGACGGACTTTTTGAGCACTTTGATGACACCTGCAGCAAACGCTTGTATGCACAGTGTGTTTACTTACGTGTTGCGCCCATATGAAGCTAACAACCTCATTAACAGTGAAGCTACTTGGGATGAGACACTATGGGAGGTCCGCTGGCTCTGAGCAGCTGTTGGTGGCACATTTCTGTCCCTTTCTGTCTCTGAGCTGATCACTCTGATCACTGATCAGTGTCATTGATTGTGTGTTGAGTGCAGGCGACTTTGTTTACTATCTAACCAAGCTAAACTCAGCTCACCGTCATTGTTACCACATCTGCTTTTCCTCTGCGTTGTTGTTATCATGTCAACATTAGCGTTAGCTGCTGTGGAGCGCCGCGCTAAATTAGCAGTAAGTTTGACTCTCACTGTGTTGTTGTACTTCTTGACTTCATGTGGAGGTCAATGTTTGTGTATCACAGTCAGCCGTGCTCCATCACCGAAGCTCCACCCTTCTCTGATCAAATGCTTTTTTTAGCTGAGAAAAGTGGCAGCAACTGGCAGGTCAGAGTCCAGAACTTCCCCTCAGGAAGCTCCTTTAGGACGTTTCTCATGGTTTTTCTGATGGTTCAGGGATAGTAGTGTTTCAGCCTGTCAGTTCCTGTTGGTAGGTTGACATTATGATAAAAAAGCAGCATAGCAGACATTTCTCCATGTGGAGAAGTGGTGGTTTATTATCTCGATTTTAAACTCTGCTGTTTGATTTTGTCATTGAAGTCCTGCCGATGTGATGTTCTCAGCTTCATCTGCAGTGCATCGCTCCAGTTTTCTGGGCCTAACGTGGCGTCCCGTTGGCTGCTTAATGGTCTATGACAGGCAGCCAACCCCCCCCCTCCCCACCCCACCTCCACCCCTCCAGTGCCTGCACTTTTCCTCCAAACAGCCTGTGAACGAGGCATCTGAGCGTTTGGTCCAAAAGGCTGAGAGCACTAACACACTGCAGCATCCACGCTGAGGCAGGACGGCAAGGAAACAAGCAAGCAAACACACACACACACACACACACACACACACACACACTGATTGCACGCCAAGCACACACACAGGCTCACTCCTACATGCTTTTAGTCTCTTTCTCTATTAAAAGCACAGATATTCACTTGCAATATAGCCAAAAGTATGTGGACAGCAGTTAAAGTGTTACAAAAGGGTGCTGCTCTAACAGCCTTTAGGCTCCTGGTTTCAGTCTTTCCTCCAGATGTTGAAGCTGCTGCAGGGATTTAACCCCATTTAGCCACAGAAGCAACAGTGAGGTTCAACACTGATGTTGATTATTGAGGTTTCTCATGTCAGAGCTGTCGGGTGGAGTCGAGGTCATGACGCTGCAGGTCAGTCAAGCTTGAGCTGCCACAGGGGCTTTTTTTGATGTTGACAGCGAAAAGTGTCAAACTCCGTTGCAGTTGTAACACTGTTGTCTAAAATATTGTTGTGTGCTGTTTATTAGCAGCAGCATTTAGCTAACTGACAGAAATGATTAGGCATCTGTGTTGATGATTGGTTAATTGTTACATTCATTTTTTAATCAATTTTGCTCAGGCAAAACAAGACATTTGAAGAGTTCACCTGAAGCTCTCTGAACAGGGATTAACATTTTGTGGACTTTACTGTTAATCAGTTAACTGTGAAAAGAATCAGAATTAATTGACCAAAGTAATCATTAGCTGAAATCTGTAGCATTAAGATTAAACAGAGGAACAACAATCCAAAAGTACTCCGAAGTGTCCTCTAACTTCTGGCCATATAGTAGATTTGCTCAAATGCACGGGGAAAGCACTCTTTTCCACTTCCAAAGATACATGCACATTACTGTGCATTTAGTACCTACACACACACATACACACACACACTCACACACACACTGCTTACCATCTGCTCTGCTGCTTCAGCCTCCAAACAGAGAGACGACAGAAACTGTTCTTCATCTCCTTCATCTGCAGCGTTCAGAGAAGCAGCTAAAAAAATCTGAAATGAAGATGGTCAGAAGCTCTTCTGTGTTTAAAACAAAAATCTGGATTTCTGAATTTTTTTTAAATCAGAGCCCAGAAACCGGACTCGTCTTCAAGGACAGAAACTGTTGTCATCTCAAAACGCCAGAAGCTTGATTCCTTGTTAAAAGCAGAATCTGAAACCGACTTAAAACCAGAAGCCGGACAGAAGTTTTATTCCGGATCAAACGTGGCTCCTCATCATCCTCCTCTTCTTCATCCACATCGCTGCTCTTTCAGCTCTGATCGTCTCAGAGCTCCGTCCAACACACACTGAGCTCGCAGACTGAGGACGGACGAGCATCTCTGTGTGTTTTAGAGAGAGAGAGAGGGAGGGAGGAGGAAGGGAGGAAGGGAGGGAGGGAGGGAGGCAGCAGCTACTGGCTGCTACTAATTGTGTGTGTGTGTGTGTACAGGAGCACTCGCCCTCTTTGTGTTGTACTGAGCGTGTAATGTGCATTAAAGCAGTTTGACAGAAATAGTAACAGCAGAGTGTTGCTGCTGCAGGCTGAGCTTTGAATGAATGAAGGTAGAGAGACATTGACTTTGCATGAGCGAGCGAGAGAGAGAGAGAGACAGCAGAGTAATTTCTAGCATTTCCTGTGAAGAATCTAAATTTGAATTTGACCATGAAAATGATTGTGAGTGAGAGTGACAGACATTTAATTTGTCAAGGGATCATGATGAGTTCTCCTCTGCAGGCTTGAAGTCAGGGTGGGGCCACAGTGGAAACATGTTTGCTGCCACCCTGTGGTGTGATTGTGTCGTTACGGCTTCTAAAGACTTTTCAAAGGTTTTGTTTTCTTTTGTTATGATTATGAAATCCTAAATTGACAGTGAACATTCAGAGCTACTTTAAAGCATCACACTTTAAAAACACCTGCAAATATGAAGTTTTAGCTTTGAAAGGCTCATTTTCAAACTAACAAGGAGAAACAGTGCATTTGTGCAGCAGATTGATCCACATTGGGTGCTGTAGTGAGTATGTGGTGCAGCTTGACGATGTGTGTGTGGGATTGAGTCAACGTTAACTATAGTGTGTGTTTTAAGTGAAGTGAAGGATATGTACTACAACACTAAACTCAGTCTGTTACTGGTTTTTCTCTTTTTAAATCATTTTGCAAACAATAAGACAAATGTAGAAAGTCTCCGTCTCTTTCCTTAAACCTGAAACCAAGGAAACTAAATGGAAGCATAAATCAGATTCTACGTGCAGCTGATTAAGATACGAAGAAAAATATTAAAAAGCACAATATGTGAATGAGGAACAAACATCCCTAAATTACCCTGAACTTGATTCAATTCCCTGCAATCGTCACTATTGTTGGTTTGATGTTACTTCACTTTCAAATTGCTTCTACTGTTCATTTATATATTCCATCATCTAAATGTTTCTTCTCAGGTTTATTGTTTCATTTGCAATCAAAAGCATTTTAATTTTTTGTGTGAGTTTATTTTACTGGATTTCTTTCAGACTCCATCAAATATTGTTTTCACAATAATCATTTCAGTCGAGTCCACAGATGTGAATTCGATTAAATTGAACAGCCATGAGACTTTCACTTTTATTAGTTTCTTGACTTAAATCATCAAACAGTGTTTCTATAGCAACAGTTCAATAGAATCTCAGCTCCTTTGCAGCACATTTGACCACATTTATGGGACATTTTGGGCCAAATTCAAGTCACTGAAGTGCAGTTTCTTTGACCTGTGGATTTAATCTCAGCAGCTGAACGTAGATTTACATGATGGAGGGTTTGAAGCTGCTGCTCATCTTCAGCTTCACATCAGCAGCAGCCACTAGTAGAAAACACCTACATCTGCTGCTGAACTCTTGGTGGGATGGGTTGCATTTTGGTAAATGTACTTGGCACCACACTTGACAAAAAGACAATATTTCTGATTTTGCTGTTTTTTCTGTAAACTGTCCATCATGACTCATTCATTGTTAGAGGAATGCAAAACTTTTTTCTTCTGTTTCTGGAGGAAGAGTTCATTCTTTTGCCCCTGCAAATTGTTCTCTTTTTTATGCTACTTTTGTCACATATAAAACAACAAAACAAGATAAAACATGTTCATTTGTGAGCTGTAGATGTGCTGAAAGGTGTCATTTTAAACTTTGGTCAGTCAGGTTAATGTGTCCTCCTGGTTCCAGTCTTTATGCTAAGCTAGGCTAATCACATCCTGACTTCAGTTCTGCACTTAACAAACCAAAACATTTATGTCCAACTTTTCATCCCACATTAGGAAACGAAACAAGTTTATTTTCAACATTTTTAACTATTTTTTAACAACAAACTCATCTGATGTGTCACATGACATCAACAAACTTTATTCAGCTCTTAACAGTAGTTTCTTAACTGTGAAAGCTTCACTTTCACCTTAAACTTTTTTTTCCCCCTTGTTCAGGTTATTTAAGTGTGTTCATTAGATGAAACATTATTAGATGAAAATGTATTTTTCACTGTGGTGAAATTATTATTATTATTATTTTTTAAAGGATTCAAAAACTGCTGTTAACAGCAAAGACAGTGAGAATAATGAAAAATCACAGTAAGACTTTAAACAGGAGCTTGTTGGTTGGACTTAAAAACCCTGCGAAAGCACACAAAGAAAATATGAACAAAAATAAAGAAAAGAAAAACCTCCAAAACATATTAACAGTGCGGGGAGAAAATTGGACCATAAAACTTAAATATTCTCAGAAGTGCACTCAGTTTTGCAGCTTAAAAAGATTTATTTCAACACTCAACACAGTTTTATCACGAGAGAAGTTGTGCTGACTCGTAAAAAAATAAAAACACATCAGAATAACAAAAAAGAATTATAATGCAGCTGCAGATTCTCCTGTTTTGTCATCAGAACTCCTCGCACCCATTAAAAAGCACTTATCCTGAGTGCAAACTGTGAAAATGTTGGCAAGTTATTGATGTTTGTTGAAGAGCAGAAAAACTGTGTCGGATGAGTTTTGTCCCGTCGTGGACTCGTCCTTATTTGGACTGCATACTGCAGCAGAAGCAGTGCAGCTGCAGCGCTGAAGGGCGGCGATAAGGACGCTACTGACAGAAAGGAGGAGAAAAACAGAGAAATGAAATCAAACAGCAGAGCAAAGCTGCAGGAAACTGAGGCTGCAGAAAGGCTGTTTTACCAGGATGAGGGAGAGAGAGGCCTTAAGAGGTTTAAAGAACCCAAAGGTCACAGCTCTGAAATGCAGCGTCACATTTCTTCCACAGCAGCTCTCCTGCTAACAATGAGCCTGTTGACGTGTTTCAGTTCAGAAACTTGACTCTTTTTAAGACTGTTTATCTCTTCATCGTGCAAACAGGGATTTCTCAGCATCGAGGCAACACATCACAGCAAGTGTTCAACTCTCATGCAATGAAAAACAAGACGAGAAAGACGAAGAAATGAATTTATTGGCTTTAAGTAACAACATACAAACAAAACAAAAAAAATTAAACAAATTTTTTATAGTCATGAGGACGTTCAGTCAGTTTAGGCTAATCAGACTAATCATGGAGGAATAAATTTATCATTCTGTTTACCAATAACATAAATTTAATATCACGAATGATGAAGTAAAGTTAATATTCTTGACTCGGTCACCTCTGAATCCCTGCAAACTTTTAACAAACAGCAGCTGTTGTTTTCACAGGCTGCAAAATCAGAGAAAAATCTGTAGACTGTGAAGAAGCTCAACAACCAGAAACTCAGGAACTGACCATAAATAAAAGGTTTTACAGCTGCTCTGCTTCTCCAGTAACATCAGCACACAAGCTGCTGGACACGTCGCCTCCTATCACTTACATGTGTTTGTGCGTGTTTGTGTGTGTTTGTGTGTGAGGCTGAAGACCAGCTGTTTGTGTGAAGAAGAGTTTTCATTATTCAAGTGACAGAGACAGTTGCAGTTATTATGTTGAGTGAGTGGAAACGACCCCCGCTGGTCCTCCGACGCCGAGGTCGGTGGGTGACGGGCTGCCGAGTCACACCGGATCTCTGCGTCTCAGCAGGCGGCAGACAAATGTTTTCTGTTTTCTCTGCAGGTTAATGTACCAAGAATCAGGTGGCAGCAAGAAAAAATCCAAAACACAGTTTATTGTTTGGGAGTTTACAAAATACTTAAACAACATATTCGCCATTTTTACTTTTATCATTAATTTATTTTCTTGTAAAAAAAAAACTTGTCAGTGCTCTTTTGTGGACAAACTATGTAACCAACACTTCCTTTCTTAATAAACTTCAAACCATTTCTGAGAAATCGTACATGTTCATATTTTCAAACTATTTTCTTCTTTCTCAGATTGAGTCTTAATGTTTTATTCTAGTTCAACCTGTAACTTCACTTAACAATTAATTTATACTAATATGCTAACTCTTGATTTGTGAAGACTTACTAAGGTTACCTCTCTGTGTGGTTAGCTAGTCCCCCATGCATGCTAACAGAAGCAGTTTATATGAAGGTGGATCACTTTTAGAGAAAGATGGTTGAATGTTGAGTCTCATTTCCAGTTTGTCGCTTTTAATGTTAATGTTTCTTCTCTGAAATAAAGGAGAACAGGCTTTTTTGTTCTTGGTGGAGACTAAGTCTTAAACCAGCAGCTCCTTTTAGCTGACTTCACTCTGAATATCTGAATATCGCTTCTGAATACTCGCTGTGCAGTTCACTTGGATACTCAGAGTGATAAATTTGCTACAGTGCATTACAGAGGGACTGAGGGCGTCATTACTGAGTCTGCAGGGAGCACACACACCATCAGGCTCATCAGTGTTTACCTCCCTTCATTAGCGTCAGGACACGACAGAGGTGAACCCAGGGTCGAATCGATTTCCTGTCCTCCTCATTTCCGCCACAAACACAGCAAACTGCTCAGCGTCGCCTCTGCAGAGTCCATCTTGTCCTGCATCTGTCTTTAATGCCTCTGTGTGTGTGTGTGTGTGTTTTCTATTTTTAGCCATCGGGGTGCAGTTCTCCTTGGATTGGCTGGAAAAGAGGTTCTGGGCCATCGCCAAGCAGGTGAGCAAAGGACTCCTGTTGTTTTGGGGACGTTTCATTGACTCGTGTTTGTTTCTCAGAGGCTGAAACTCACCTCAGCCTCACCTGTACCTGACTGATAACGAGCTCTTATCTTTCACTCATTCACTCGACCACAGCGGCACAAACCTGTAACATCATGTAACGCATCCACAAGAAAAGGATGTGTTTCATGCAGGGAAACAATTGCATGAAGATGTTTGATTCTATGTTTCGATAGAGAATCTTCTTCTCAAAAAACGTTTACTTTATTACAGTCTTCTTTACTGCTTTTGCTCTCTGCTCTGCTGCCACCTGTGGATCATAATGAGAAACAATCAGCGGTAGCATCCTCGTACATGTGCTTCCTTGTTTGTGCTTAAGATCCAACAAAACAGGGAAGAACTCTTAGTTTTGCTCAGTAGCGCTACCAGTGGTCATAAATGTCACCGTTTGCCTGCAGTATAAATAAACTGGCAGGATAAAGATTGTCCTGATTCAAAACTGCTGCAATCAAGTGTTTGCTCACATCAGTGTTTTACAGAATAACAGGACACTTTTGTACTGAATGACTGTTTATTAATGTTGTTGCAAAAATAAGTGGATTTTTCAGGGTTCAGGTAAATTTATGTGGTGAGTTCATGTCCAGTTAGAATTTGGTTAACTTCAACTTTTGGTTAACTTTAATTTAATTCCCAAAGTTAATTAAGTTCAGGTGCAGTTTTACCTTCTTCGCTGCAGGCGCCTCATTCAGTAGCTTTAGTAGATTGAGCATATAGTTGCAGGTTTGGTCTGAGCAGAGAGTCCAAGATGAAGGAAGCTACCACATCAGCTGAGCTGCTGCCTGATCTGTGGGAGTATAAAGTGCTGCACAAAGAGATGCAGCCTGATCTGCAGTCAGAGTGGAGTCTGCTGTAGTTTCACGCTGAGAGCATCACTGAGTTTCAGAGAACGATCAAATGAAATTTGCTGTGACGATAATCCTCTGGATTCAGAGGTCATTTTTTAAATTTTCCACTTCCTTCAGTGGGGACCAGAGTCCATTATTGTATTCATTAACTCTTCTTTTTCATTTTAAGATTAAAGTGGAATGTGCACAGAATAAAGTCCCATTAAGACGTGAAGAAATGGATTTGACTCTTCAGAGACCAAAGTGAAGATGAATGTATCTTATGTACTTCAGTCTCCTTTTACAGTTAAATCAGCAGTTTTCACAGTTTAAGGGAAAGCTGAGACAATAATTTGAGAGATTTAAAGGCAAAATCAAGTCTCCAATTCTAAACAAATGAACCTCTGCAATGAGATCAACATGTGTAACTTGTCACATGCACACAGTCAGTGGAGGCTCGTTAACATCCAACAGTTAATGTTTCATTGCTGCAGACGTGAACATGGAGATGTTGATGTGTTAGCATGCTACGTTTAGCCCTCAGCTCGAAGCAGTGGATCTGCCTGTTCAATCAAACTTCATTTCTACAGCACTTTTCATACATAAAAAATGTAGCACAAAGTGCTTTACATATTAAAAATTATAATCCCACCCCCCATCCCCTTCCCACCCGCGTGTACGCACACACACGTCCATGACAGCACGACATTTATTGGTAACAACAGGATGTGAGGAACTGAGGAAACGCCATCACAGGTGTCTGTTTTACTACAAAAGCTCGGCACTCACTTTAACCCTAAAGTAGAACGGAAAGGTTCATTTTTGAGGCTTTGCAAACTGTTTGTTACCTTATTGTGAGATAACAGGTGACCTCCTGTGGGGCTGATGCTAACTGGTAACATGCTAACGTAATCCAGTGACAACAGCCCACCGAACTAGTTGACTTACTCTTAATCTCTGGCATCAGTGTTGTCACATTTTTTGGCTGCAGGTCCAGGACACGAATGTTTGTGTCAATGTTCATTAAAAATGAACTTTACCTGAAACGTCAGTGCAGCTTTGCTGCATGTGTGAAAACCAGTCGTCTGATTGATTTTTCTTTAGATGTATGAAAGCAAAGTCTGAGACGTCCTTAATTCACCATCCTGC
Source organism: Acanthurus leucopareius (assembly GCA_029814765.1). Taxonomy (NCBI): domain Eukaryota; kingdom Metazoa; phylum Chordata; class Actinopteri; order Acanthuriformes; family Acanthuridae; genus Acanthurus; species Acanthurus leucopareius. The sequence continues at coordinate 22,878,115 of JAQMCX010000050.1, read as the reverse complement.
ACGGGATTAACGCTTTTAGGTTAAGTACCAGCTTTAGTTTTGCCTCTGGCGCCCTCCTTAGGACAAACTTATTTTAATATTTTACCCCGTTAGTGAAGATCAAAGAAAACTTGCCTCTTCATTTTCATTCATCCAACAGTTTGTGGCAGTGTTACAGCTTCCTGACTTTGGTTTGGCTGCAGACTTTAAATCCTGTTACACAACATGTCCCCAGATATGACATAAGGCAGACAGCATTCACACACACACACACACACACACACACACACACAAACACACACTCACACTCTTTGACCTTGTGAGCGTCTCCTGCAGTTCAGTGGAGCAGAGCTGCAGCTGAACGTGTGCAGATGTCCTGCAGAGGTTGATGCTGTAGATAACATTATTAACGAGAGCTGACAGCTGCAACTGTGGCTGAGTTCATACATTCACTGCTGACACGAGCTTCACGGTCACAGAGAAACATTTACATCCCACCGCCGCTAATTTACACTTTCTAAGGTTTACAAGAGGTTTTCCTGTTCAGTGAAAACTAAAGTCAGTGTGAAATGAGGCTTCGTGTCTCAGCCGACGAGCCGTCGGTCTTTTTTTTTTATGTTCTTTCATTTCTTCATATTCATTTATTTCATTTCACAGCCTGTTTGGTCTCTGTGCATCATCCTGAAACAGGACTTTAGTGTAGAATATGTCATTTCTGCCACTAGAGGGCTCTATCAAAAGAATGAAAACCAAATTTGTTGTTTGATGACCTCATAAAGCAGGTTAGCATCATGGGATTTCTGTGTTTCCTTGTTAAGCAGCCTCCACTGCAGATGTAAATCTGAGTGACTGAAACGTTCACAGACGAGGTTTTGTGTTAAAGTTTGATTCACATCACGTTTAGTCACGTTTGCTGATTTCCTTCCTCAGAAGTTACAGACAGGAGACTAAATGAAACGATACCTTGAAGAAAAAGTCCAAAAAAAGCCTCTTTTTGACAGTTTTCACTGCTGTGGTTTAAAGTTTGTGTCATAAAACAAACGCATCATAAACAGTCGACTCCTGCTTTTAATCTTTAATCTTGAATTTTCTGTAGTTTTTAAAATTTTGTTGTTGAGTTGTAAGTTTAGGACGTGAATTTGAATATCTAAACTGTGTTTTTGTCTCTTTTCTCTGTTGTTTCCAGCCGAGCGACATGGATGTAAGTTTACACTGATTATTGAAAAAAGCTTGTGTTACTGTATGTTTGTAATATTTTCATTTTCATTTTTAAGCCTTGTTGATCCTTCTGATGACCTTTGACCCCACCTCTTCTCTCTCTCTTTTCTCTCAGTGTTCAAACATCGAAGGCGTGTGTCCTCTCAGCTGTGAGAGTGTTGTAAGTGTCCCGTCTGATCCGTCTGCTCATCATCAAACATCAGTCCTCCATGTTGAAAAATCCAAACTCTCACTTCTTCCTTCTGCTTCCTGTTCAGGATCTGAACTGTTTCCTGGTCGACAACAACGGCTTCATCGTGCTGTCCAAAGAGAGGAACGAGGTAAGATCCCTGACGTCACCTGATTCTGAATGGGAGATTTAGAAAACATACGACAAACTGCAGATAAGATCCTTTAAATCGCTGCTTAATTAAACAGGAACACTGTGTCCTGCTTGATTTAATCTACTCAGTCAGAAAGTTGATGTTTTTAGCGATCAGGATGAGTTTGGACGTGCAGTCAGAGTCCGGACGCGCTCATAAACAACATCTGGACGGCTCACAGGATCTGACAACAGGTTTGATCTTCATCTGTGTGTCGTGCATTAGCAATGACATTTAGCAGCTGCTGCACCTGCTGACCTCATCTGTGGGCGGAGCTTAACCAGAGTGGTGCGAGCTGCTGGATTCATCTGAAGATTTAAAGTCTTAAAAGTTTTAATTTGGCCAAAAGATGTAAATGTTTGAGTTTTTCCTCTTTTAAAAAAACTCAGTGGCTCATTTTCATGCAAACAGAAAGTTCTGTTGACGTTCAGTTTTTCTCAACAAAGCGTGCTGCATCCTTACAGTCATGATCTCTGAGGTTCTTCAGGTCAGTAAAAGTCTTTTCAGTTGTTATCCGCCTGAGGATGAGGCAGTGATGGAGCTCACGTCCTGCTGAAGGATGTTTCGTAATTCAAACATGATGCACATTAATGCTGGTTATGAGGACTTTTTGTGTGCTGATGTGATCACTGAAACAAAAACAAAACTGATTCACCTTTTCAGTTTTAACATGAGACCCTCTGATTCAGTTTGCATGACTTTTAATCACATTCTGGATTTTAAATGTTGAGTATAAAACTTATAGGCAGCTTTGAAATAAGTTTATTTATAAATCTTTAAATATGACATTTCATCATATCTCTTTGTGAAATCAGTCCCACAGTCACCATTCAGCTTGTTTAGTTTTATGTTTCAGGTCTCACATGCAAACATCGAATTTAGAAAAACTGATTTGAGTTTATTTTGCTGCTCACTCTGAACATTTTAAACTCAAAACTCAGCACGTCTGTACCAGCAGGTCGGTTTCAAACCATGACTGCACTCCTGACTGTCACTGTGTTCAGCGGTGTTTTGTTTTGGACTTGTTTCATGGCCTGAATGTGCCTCCATACGTTGCAGAAAAGCTGTAAAGGCGCTCAGAGTCTCTCTGTGTGCAGAAATGTGCAGACTGTGAGCCTGATGTCCATCTGACAGCTGCTCCTTAGCTTCGGATTAACGCAGCCTGTTACGAACCATATTACCGAGGATTAATGCAGAGCCCCCCATGTGACCATAAACACACACACACACACACACACACACACACACACACACACACACACACACACACACACAAAGTTCATGCCTCACATCTTCTCCTCTGCTGTCATGTTTACTTCTGTCCCAGCGGTGAAATCTCTCTGGAGCTTCAGCTCTTTTGTAATGGTTCAGGGCTCGTTGCTGGGAATCGAACCTGTGCTCTTTGTGTTACATGATGGTCTCAGTGAACGTCAATCTGCCAGCTGTGCATCAGCAGCTGGATCTGCTGAGGCTAGATTAGGTTTAGCTGTCGTCCTGTGACATCTGCAGGAGTGTCGGGTGTCAGATGGACCTTCAGCTGGAGTTCAGCTGGATGAACGTAAACATGAAGTTCAGAGGACAGAAGAACTGAATCTGTTAAATGAAACCGTGTTGGTCTGACGGGCTGTGAACAGAGCTGGAGCTGCCTGTTGTGTCTGTGGACCCGTCTGTCAGTGACGCCATGACAGTCAGTAACCTTCAGTCAAAGAATTACACTCTGAGTTATGAACAACTTTAAATCATGATGTATTTTAAACATGGCTGAGCTCGTAGCAGCTGAGGAGCCAGATATCAGTAATCAGAGACCAGAAACAGCTGAAAGGGAGAATATCGGACTTCATCATGTGAAGTCAAACTAAAGTCCTAACAGATGATGCTGAGTGTCTGCAGGACAATGAAGCACAAAACTTCACTGTCACTTCATCTACTTTACATGGTGATAACATGTCAGATGTTACATTTTCACCTTCTTCTGCTGTCGACAAGCGACAAAAAGGATTACAACTTTAATATCTAAATGTCTGAAGATGAAAACTTTCTCTGTAAAAACACCAAACCACTCGTCTCTTTAATGACTGTAACCTGAAACACGAGTGAACTCAGTGATTAGATTTGTCAGTACAGTTTCTACAGGCAGCAGCAAAGTGTTCTGCTGCAGAGGAACCTGGAAACAAGAATCATTTACTGTAGAAGCTCATTTTTTATTATTTGCATGTCTGCTGCATTCCCAGTGGCCTTACTAAGCAGATATTATGATGAAGTGCTTCCGCGATGTTTTGCTGAGCTCTGGGCTTTACAGGAAGTTTGTGAAAACACCCAGAAACCCCTCTGGTGTTAAAGCCACTGTGGTGTGAAGTTACAGCTCGTAGTGCGTTGCAGGGCACGGTAAATATTTAATCAGCGTAGAAATTAAGTCGGTGCTGAATAAAACAGGTCAGGATGAGGAAAGTGTGGTGAGCAGGGTGACGGTGCAAAACACAGGGCTTGTAATTGGTGGTGTTGTATACAGAGGAAATGTCTGCTTGATCAATGATCGTGTGTGAGAAGCTGCAGCAGGACTCCACCGCTCATCCTCAGGTCTGAAACAGGTTCAACCGATACAAACACAGTCTAGTCTCCAAATGTCCTGAAACGAACATCACCAGGAAAACTAATGAGCAGATAGAAACCAGAGAGACAACTTTATACTTTTTGTGTTCTTATCACAAGTAGAGAGAAGTTACTATCACTATTACTATTACTATTACTATTACTAAGGTTGTATCCGACAGTAAACTGAGGACGTGTCAGATTCGGATCCGCACCGCTGTCCAGTAGAAATGGCGACGGTTGACAGAAATGTTTAATCTATAATAAACATTTAAACGTCCATCACCGCGACATGAAGCACCTGAAAGGACTCAAATCATCTCTGGGGAAAATTTATGTGATCAATATCCATTCTGCTCAGAGGGGGCGGGGCTTGTAATTAATACTGCAGCCAGACACCAGGGGGCGCTGTAGCTGTTTTATAGGAGCTGTCATGTCGTTAATCTAAATGTAGTCCTACAGTTACGAAATCAATATAAACTGTAAACTTTACAAGAGATATTAGCTATCGGTATGGACTGAATCATATTGATCATATTGATCTTTAATGAACATCTGAACCAAACTTTCCAACTGTGTTCAGTCCGTCCAGCTGTTTTTGAGATGTTTTACTCTGGACTGAGGTGTAACCGTCCTTTACATCCTTTAATGATGGCTGATCCCATCAGTGCTGATCATCTCTGAATATCTGACGTTTTGCTCTCAGCTGAGCCGTCAGAGGGACGGTTCAGTCCTGAAAACACGTCCTGAGTTCTGCTCGAAGCTTCTGCTTTGCTGCGTCTGCAGGCCTCCTGGCAGGAGTTGGACTCTGGCACTTTTACTGCCCCTGGTTTTTTGTTTATTGCAGCACGTTTAGCCTCTGCTGCTGCTGCCGCTGTCAGATAAACAGAGGGTCAAGTTACAGCGTAAGCAGCATCGGACTGCTAACGCTCAGCAACCTGCGAGTCCTCCGAGGCTGCTGGGAAAATCCCGTCCAGACGGAGATAAAGTGTGGGCAGAGAGCAGCTTGTAAACGTGAACAGAGCTGCTGAGACAAAACGCTCTGAATAATTCAAACAGTGCTGCTGAGGGCCACAGAGGAGCGACTGAGTGCAGACACACAGTTTAACACTTCACACCATCTGCTTCCCTCCTGCTGCAACCACACACAGCGTTCACACAACAACCAGACCTTTTTATTCACTTCTAGCTGTTTTTAGTCTTTTCTCAGAGCTGTAATCTGGAGGGAACTTCCAGGAGCCTCTCTGCTGCAGACATTAAATAAACTGCAGTGGAGAAAATTGAATTTATGGCTTCAGATGTTTTTCTTTAGAGATGTTTTGTTTCAGTTCCTCACTGCTGATGATAAGAAATGAAAAGTGTTTCTTTGTTTAGAAATAAAAACTAGCTGTAAAAAAATAAAGAAAAAAAGAAAACTGAGTCACAGCAGCAAAAAAAGACAAAGACACAGTGAATATTTTAAGTTTCATATTTGTGATCAAACTACCAGGACGAGCTGTCAACAACTCAACAACCTGTTTTTCTTATGTGCATGTCCCATAAACTAACTGACCTCACGTCAGGGTTTGTTACACTGTCTGTCTGTCTGTCTGTCTGTCTGTCTGTCTGTCTGGACAGGTGTGTCATGTTTCTGATAATCAGACATTCATGTTTCCAGGTTGGTCGTTTCTTCGGCGAGGTGGACGGTTCCGTCATGGCGTCTCTGATCAAGATGGGGATGTACAGAAAGTAAGACTGACGGAAAAAAACCTTTTCTGACAAAAGACTTTCTGAGATTTGTTGAGATGTCAGGAACCAGTTTTACCTCCTGACTGTTTGTGTCTGAACGAACATTTGAAGTAGTGAGTAACTGAGCAGGATTCATTGTTGTTGTTGTTGTTGTTGTTGTTGTTGTTGTTGTTGTTGTTAATGAAGTTAAGGTGAATGTGTGTTTGCAGAGTGTCGCTTTTTGACTACCAGGCGATGTGTAAGAACAGCCATTATCACGCCAGCAGCGCCCGACCTCTGCTCAGTGTGAGTCTCATCACTGCAGTCACAAATATTAGTTACAATCCTGGGTTTAGTTACTGTGATAGTTATGAGTAAAGATTTATTTATTCTCATTAATGTAAAGTAACTAAGTGCAGTTACTTCAGTAATGTAACCAGATCTGTAAAACTCATGTCCATCAGTCAGACACAAACTTATCAATCATCCTTCATATTCAGTGACTTCACGTTGATCATGATCTTCTCCACTCAGACCTTCTTCTTCTTCACCTTCCAGATGTTGTTTTAATAACCTCTTGTTTTTTCTGTCCTGCAGCCGTTTTATGGCATCGCAGCGTTGATAAGATGGTTCTTCTCCAACGCTCTCATGTAAGTGTTTTCATTCAGGAAGTTGGTCAGTAACTTAAAATGAAAAACAGATTTTGGTGGATGTGATAGAAACATGAGAAACATCTGCAGCTGCACAGCTGGAAGATTTAAGTCCTTTAACAAAGACCAAAATACCTTTTTCTTCTTTTTTAAAAATTTAAAAACTAATTTATAAACTCTATTTACACTAAAAACACATGAAGTCATCACAGCTGCATGAGGAGGAGACTTTGAGAGAAAAAGTAAATTTTTTAAAGTTATGAAAGAAAGAAATATGAAGAAATAAATGAGGTAGATTTTGTTCTGCACTTAATTAATAATGAATATGGACTAAATGTTGCTTTAATTCTGAAAAACTGAAAAGGCTCCGAGTCGTCTTCAGTCCACAGCTGATGAAGAGCAGATGTGTGTGGATGTGACGGTCTGCAGGTTCAGCTAATTAAACTGAGTTTTGTCTCTAACGAGGTGTTTGTGTCTCCACTCAGGTTCTTGCTGGACTTCAACCTTTGTGGTCTCTGGCACTCTGATTACTTTGTGGACGGTAAGAAGTTCAGATGATCATCAGACGATTTGAGTCTGAAGAACTTCAGCTGCACTTTGTGTTAAGCGCTAATTAGCAAATGTTAGCATGCTAATGTTAGCAGTTAGCATGGCTGCAGACTGTCTGTGTGTTTGAACGTGTCTTTGGTTTGTAAACATCCAGGACACTTTTTCCTCCTTTTGTTTGTTTGTTTGTTGTTTTGTTGTTTTGTTGTGGGTTTGAATCTCAGCAGTTATAAAGTTCATCATCGTGTGATAAAGAGTTTAAACCAGAGTCTGTTTAACCGTCACAGATGATGAAGACGATTCTTTCACTGAAATATCCAATAACAGACCAGCTGATCAGAGTCAGGATCAATAAATGGAACAAGGAGATTAAAAACATGTTAAATAGAAAAAAGTTGATTGTCAGAGCAGACAGACAGACAGACAGACAGACAGACAGACAGACAGACAGACAGACAGACAGGCAGACAGACAGACAGACAGGCAGACAGACAGACAGGCAGACAGACAGACAGACAGAGGGACAGGCAGACAGGCAGAGGGACAGGCAGACAGACAGACAGGCAGACAGACAGACAGACAGACAGAGGGACAGGCAGACAGACAGGCAGAGGGACAGGCAGGCAGACAGGCAGACAGACAGAGGGACAGGCAGGCAGACAGACAGACAGACAGACAGACAGGCAGGCAGGCAGGCAGGCAGGCAGACAGACAGACAGACAGACAGACAGACAGCTCACCTCCTCATCCTGATTCCTCATGGTGGATGACTTGTCTTTTCCTGTGATCCTATTGGCCGGCTGAGCGTCAGTCAAGCCGAGCTCCTCCAGCTCCGACAGGTCGAGGGCTGGGATTGGCTGCCTCCAGAAGAGGAAGGAGTCGTATTGGCTGTTGGACTTCTCCATCATGTTTCAGCCTGATGACAGGAAAAAATAAAACTGACCTCAGCTGACATGTTTCTATTAAAAAAGAAGGAGACTGATGGAAAAATTATATTTCAGTCTGATGAACTGACATCACAAGATGAGCCTGACTCAGTGAACTACTCACAGCAGAGCTACAAACTCCAACGGGCCCTGAAAGCCTCTCAGCCTGCACTTAAAGGGGCTGCAGATTCTCATGAACATCTCATGATTTAAATCAACCGTCTCGTTCTTCCCGAGTTTCACCAGTTAATCAGTGTTGAGATGTAACTAAGTACTTTTACTCGAGTACTCTTGCTGTACTGTGGGCGGTTCCTCCATCAGTGACTCAGATCTTTTTATATTGATATATTTATATTCATGGAGTCATTCTGGCTGAATGTGGGTCATCGTGTCACTGCGCACTGAAATAACCGGAGCCTGAATCCACCTGCCGCCAAACTACAGTCTCATTTCGGCCCGTTTTATTTCGGGCCGCCGTGACCGCGAGGCGGTGCCCGGAGCCGTTTCTGGCCGTGACGTTATTCTGATCATTTTCGGTGAAACAGCATCACCAGTGTCTCTGTTTTTTCTGATCACTGATCTGATGTTTGAACGGAGGATAATGATCTGTGATCGGCTTGTGTGGAAGGCGTTGGCCCGACGGTCCGGCTCGTCGGGAGTCGGTGATGCAGACGGTTCCGACGGTTTTCAGACGATGAATCACTGACATTTATCACAAGAACGAACCTTAAATATTCAGATTCTCACATTTGTTTTTGTTCTGTGTCGATCAAAGGATGAAATGTGCAGCAGCTTCCATCATCACCGGCTTTTAAGCAGAAAACAGACATAATGTGTCTTTCAACTATAAAATCAGGCAGAAAATAAAAGAGTTTGTTACCTTTTTCCGTTTCCGGTGGTAAAATAAGGATTTCTGTTTCTCCTCCTTTGTTCTGTTGTGTCTTTTGCTGCAGACGCTTCAGACGCGGCCTCTCTGCTGCAGCAGGTTAAATGAGCTCTGCGCCTGCGTCAAGCTCACCTGAACATCAGCCGCGACTTCCTGTTAACACTTTCAGAATAAAAGCCCAGGAGAGGGCTCGCGGCTTCATCCCACCAAACACGAGGCGTCCCATGGTCGTGCAGATCATGTCCGTACTGCGTCCGTCGGTCAAAGACTAATTCCGGACCGGCTGTTTTGTCTACAGGATGCGCAAACCAGGTCTGCTGCTTGGGACGTCTGTGGACATCTGAGACAGGTACAGGAAGTTGACGTTGATTATATCCTGTTTGTTTAAAAAAAATGTGAATAAACAAATTACTAATAATATAGACTTTTTTGTTGTTGTTATCAACATGAATATGCGAGAAATATTTATTTGTGATTAAACAAGGAGGCTAATTATCATTTCATACCACTATGTACCTCTACTGCGCATGCGCACAGTTTCATCTCCACTCACGGCTGAATCCCGGACCAAAAGTCCGGGACTCCGGCTCAGATTCCGGCTCAGATTCCGGCCTGATTCCGGCCCGATGCGGCTCAGATGTCGGCACATATGAGGTAGAAGAAACTCTTTCCAAGACGTTTGATAAAACGTGACAGTTTGATGTCCGTTACATGACTTTTAATAATCCACACGGAGTTTATAAAATCAAAGTATAGGTTCCGAGCAGAACTGTCGCAGCAGCTCCTGCCTGTGAAACAACATGATTGGCTGATACATTTGCCGCTTCGGCAGTGACGCCGCAGGTGATTGGCTGTTGGTTTAGGCCCTCTCCCGTTACGGTTCCCTCCATTCTGAGTGTTTTCTGCTTTTTCTCTAAGTGAATAAACCGGAACGTGTGGCATTGTGTTTGACATTTAAGGGTAAGATTCATAAGTTAACTTATGAATTAAGTTAGCTAAGTTATCGCTATGTATGTGAATGTAAACGTAAGTGTCAGCTAACGTTAGCTTCGTTGCTGTCGCTATAGCGCATTTGCGCGCCAAAAGCGTTAGCATAACAGTAATGCTAACGTTATGTTTTATGTTTCCCTTAACCAACTCATTACTTTGGAAAAAAAACAGTGCATGAAAATATAAACGGTTGTAAATAAAGGTTAATGAGGTGGCTGATCATGCATTGTTCAGTCGCTTACCTAAGCTAAGTTACTAAGTAGCTAACGCTAGTTAAGTTAGCAAACGAACGTTATTGTTAGCTAACCTTAGCTTTGTTCCTGTTGCTATTTTACATCCAATTTAATATTTGGTGTATGGCTGCAGTGAATACATTGGACCACAGTAGAACAAGCCCTGGGCTTTTTGTGTCATCCTTCTGCCATAAATTGTACTGTGCTGCTGTACGGGTTTTCAAAGATGTTAAAGTATTCAATCAAAAGTTGCAGTCGCACATGTTTAATTTGTGTTTTTATACCTTTGCAGAGGGAGTCATGAAATGGAACATGAAGGCAACTGAGGACATGATGAGACGGCATGCCGCTGAAGAGCTCAAACATGCACCAGCCAGAAGGGAAGGTTTGGGACACAAAGCTGTTTGACATTTGTTTTGCTAAATTTGCTCCACCGATAAGAATCTCATAATTGATTTAAGAAAAAAAGATTTCTGTTTTTATTTTATATGGACTCTGAATGTCTGTTTGAGCCACGGATTGTTTTAAATCTCAACAATTATTTGAAAGTTATGTCAGTTTCTGGTATGTTTTTTATATCTGTCCCCCCACCCCAACACACACACACATACACACACACACGAGCGTGGGAATCACAGTAAAAATACTCTGTTACTGCAAAATCCTACATTAAAATGTTCCCTCACTAAAAGTCAATGAGTACACTGAGTAATCTGTAGTTAGAGTACCGAGAGTACAGTAAGTGGTGTGAGTCAGATGTCCCCTGTGTGTGAGTATACTGAGTAATCTGTAGTTAGAGTACTGAG
>JAQMCX010000050.1:22842441-22867123 GCA_029814765.1 Acanthurus leucopareius | reverse complement strand
CACGGCGTATCCCGGCTTCATGTACGACTCGTCTGTCAGAGAATCAAACAGCCTCATCTAGTGTGGACTCTGCCAGAAGTACGACACACACACACACACACACACACACACACACACACACACACACACACACACATCAACCCAGTAATGGAAGGAAGGACTCAGATCTTTTACTTTATTTAGAAAGGTAGAAGTATAAAGAAGTAAGAGATTCACATAATCAGGAGGAAGTGGGTCATAAATGTACTTGTTTGCTCAACAGGAGTAAATGTATTTAGTTACTTTTCACATCTGAAGATCAGTTGCAGAGTTTCTGTCATGAATCAACCCAAGCAGCTCCACTGATGTCTGTTAGTCATTAATGATGATATCCTGGAGTCAAGAGTATAACTGTTGATAAATGAGTGATGATGAGGTATTGATGAGTATTGATCGATTGGCGGTGACTCGTTGTCTGTCGGGTTCAGGATGTTCGTGGTGCAGCAGATTCCTGACAGCAACTTGGTTCTGGTCGTGACTCAGGCCGACTGTGACTGTTCCCGTCAGTATGGATCCATCCTGCTGGAGCCCAAAGAGATTAAATATATCCTTCACTGGTTCACACACTGCAGCAGCGCCCCCTGCTGGACACACACAACCAGAGTCACTGTCATGAGGACAAAACTCTGTCCTGCGTGTCTTATTTTGACTGTGTGCTGCTGATAGTTTTCTGTTCTTTAGATGTTTTTATGAAGCTTCAAACTTTTATTATCTTTTTTTTTATTATGTAACTTGAACAACCAATGAAGAAGAACAGGTGACGGTTTGTCCAACGAGGTTTTTGTCAGGTGTTTGGTTTCATCACTGAAATACAGGTGAAGTGTTGTGACTTGTTTGAAGTGTTTAAAGGATGCTGAGACTTTGCTCTCAGCAGCCAGTCATGTGTTTTCCTTAATGGCAGTGAACATAACGCAACAGTCAAGTGCAACAGGATGAAGTCACAGAAGGTGCGGCGGCGTCCGGAGTCTTGCCACGCCTACCACCCGAAGGTGAGCGCTGAGGCCGCAGGTCCACTCACTCAGCTTACATTCAGACAGATGAAATGAAACACGATGTCATGAGTCTTTAAGAACTTTGAGCCGTGAAACAACATTTATGTTATTTTAAAATTATTTTTATCTAGTGAGTTAATGTGAGTGGTGCTAAAATATTAGTGAAATTTAACTACTTATACTTTTTTCTGTAACTTTAGAATCTGTTAAACCTAAATTTTAAATAAATGTAGTGAACGTAGTAAAAGTCAGTTTTACAATAAAATGTAACAGACTATAAGTATATAAAGTCTCATTACATTAAACAGCAAAAGGTTCATTTCATAAATTGTTTTGTACTTCAGTTTCAGCTGTGACGCTGAAGCAGCTTCCTGTTTACATGTTGACGGGACAAATTACACGTTTACACACAACTTCAGTCTTTATTAGCCGAGACATTTCTTCAGTTTTCGTTGTGATCTGATTAGCAAACAGACCGAACACACAAACGCAGACACACAGACACAAACGTACATGGACGATTATATTGATAAATCTGTTTCCAATAATAATCAAACCGTAACACTCGTGTGTTGAACTTCTGCAGGAGAATGCGAAGGAATGCGGTGGAGCGGCGGCCGTTTCCATGTCGCTCTCTCTGTTCTCCACATCTCTGCTCGTGTCATCGCTCCTCCACAACTGGACGTAACAAACCAACCAATCAGGACGCTCCGCGGGAGGCGGGATTTGAAGCAGGAGAATAGAAGGAAAAGCAGCAGGTAGCCAAAGACTGTTTTTTTTAATCGCCACGAGAGAAAACGGGACGTTTCTGATTCTCCTTCCTGCAGCTCTGCAGAGATTTAAGGGCTATTTTCTTTTTTTTAAACCGACTCTGGACTCGTTTCTCCATCCTGAACTGAACTGAACAAGGATGAGAAACAGGAGTCGGATGGACGATGTGAACAGCGCAGCCTGTGGAGAAATGTTGCCATTACACTCAAAGAATGTAGCATCTTTGTAGCTTTTTGATACAGAAATATGATGTAATATAAGTAGAGTTTTACATTCAAATGATACAAAATTTAAAAAAATAGAAATAAAAATGAGGACTGAGCTTCGAACTCAAACGTCTCAGCTCTCTGAGAGGTCAAAGGTCAACGGAAAACACAGCAGCCAAATATTCAAGGACCCGTCACAGAGTCAGCGGTGTCTTCTGAATATTCACGAGCAGGTGTTTTCACCAGGCAGCATCTGATTCAGTCATGTGATTCATAAAATCAGGTTTTTCCTCAGATGAAGAAGATTTAGACCTGCAGAGGTTTGCAGATGTTACAGCTGAACCTTCAGCCACCGCAGATTATTTGTCAGGAAAAACAGAAGGTGTGTGTGGTGAGATTGAGATTAACGTGACTTTTAAAGAGATCAAAGTTACATGAGACTATTGTTCAATTGACTTTTACCAAATATTTAAATGTGAAGCACTGAAATCTTTTATAAAACAAACTGTAAACCATCAAATCAAAACTGTTTCATTAAAAAAAAACAATAAATGTAACTTGTTTCACTTTTAAATTTGTATTTTTTTACTTTGTTCAGTTTATTGTCATTTTAAACACCAAGATGATGAAAAGTTCTGCCAGCAGATTGAATCCAGACGGAGAAAACTAAGCAGCTTCCTTTAAAAATGAAACACTTTAATACAAAGTGGCGCCTCAGGTGACTTTCACACACCTGTCGGTCCTTCAGTTCGACCTCAGAAACCACAGATCAAGTGTTTACAGTCACTTTGCATTTATTTACCATAAAAGTCAAATTAAAAGAAAACTTTGGCTGTTTTCCTTTGTGAAAAAATATCAAATTAATCTGTTTCACCTCTGAAATGTTGCACCTGAAACCAGAAACAGCGGTGATGTCATCAAGTCCTCAGCACACCTGAGCATCAGCTCATCCAGGTGAGGAGTTCAGCCACTGACTGCAGGTAAACTGAGATTTAATAACAAACCCCAGGATCAGTTTAAGATAACTGCATTAAGATTTAACACTCGTCGTTTTGCCTGTTTTTGGATTTCAGTCGTTCAGGTTTGAAAACTGATTTCTGTTCAACAGTTTGAAGGAAGAAGTGAAGAACATTTAAAGTTCAGCTCGTTTCCTTTCAGATGTTTTTCCTTCAGCTGCTGACGAACAAAGAAGATTAAAGGTAATTAAATTTATACAACTTCAGCGTTTCTGTCGTCACAGGTGAGGTCACAGGTGGGCGGAGTTACAACGAGAAAACAACGAAAACGTTTCAGTGTTTTTCCTTTAATATTTGTTTTAGTTTCTATGGAAACAGCTAAACGTCAGACTGACGTCCAATCAGATTCAGCAGCTGTTTGACATCAAGTAACTTCATTAAGGTCAGTCAGCCTGTTAACAAGCTGCAGGTCCTCAGATTCACAGCCAGTCACATTCTGCCCACAGCGAGGGCGCCGCCTGCTGGACACAATGTGACATTAAAAGAAAAAATCCCCCAAAGAAACAGTCGTTTTCTGTTTTTGTTCTCGTCTGTTTCAGCCACACGTAGATCCGTTTACATGCGGTTTCTAAATTCTGAACTTTTGCTTGAGTTATTTAATTATTCATGTTTCTGAAAGTCCTGAAGAGGTTAAATAATTAAATGTATGTAAATAAAAGACCTGATGCTCTTGAATTTAGTTCAAACCCCAAAAAACTGAGTTTTCTTCGTGTTAAACTCAAAATTAATCCTTTATTTTTCTTCCTAAGTGGCTCTAAAAACATTTACTTATGATTTCCATCTTACAAAGTTGTCTCCAGCTGAGCAGCTGCAGTCTGCAAACTGGACTGAATGAATTAATGATGTTTTTGTATTAATCCTGTGAGACCGGCGGCTCTTTCTGTAAAATTTTAATGACGTCTTCATGTGTTTAAACTTGACCCAGAATTTTAATCCAGAACTTTATTTTACTTCTTTTCACAGTTTTAAATGAACTTTTTGTGTTGAAATCGTTCAGCCAGAAAAATGAAGCTTGAAGGGAAAATTAAAGACATTTTGGTTTAAATGTTTTAGGGGGATTTTTTCTTTAATCGGTGGAAATCTTTCAGAGAAAACTGAACTGTGACAGTTTGTTTCTCAGGAGTCTGTGAGTTTGAGTTTGATGATGAAGCGACTTCCTGTTGAGTCGTCGTCACACAAAACGTTTACAATCATCTGCACGTCAACAGCATCCGTGTGTTTATATAAAGTCAAAAATCTGCTGCAAGAACCTGAACTGTAAAAAAAAAACAACAACAAAAAAAAACATCTGCAGGAACCAAAGTCAACGTCACATCAACCCTCCAAATATTTAAATCTTTAAAAACGTCTTAATTTTACTGCAGAAAAGTTCTTCAGACTGATCAACTTATTCAACGTCAGTCAGAGAAAATCTCCATTTTTATCAAATAAATAAAGAAAATCCGTCTTCACTCAGTGGAGATGTGTCGCGTACAGTCAGCTCATGAAGATCAGGACGCTGTCTGGAGGAACTCGTCCTGTCGGAGGCTTTTTGCAGCAGCTTCAGGTTCAGAAACCCAACAAATCCTACATGCAACAGTTGATTTTACAGAACCTGCTGGTTCTGATCATCTGACCAAAGATTCCCTCAAGTTGGTTCTTTCATCCTCTGATATTTCTTAAAATAATAACTCCTGCTCCTCCTTCACCTCCTCCTCTCTGAGGTACAACATCTGGACAAACACAGAAGATGAAGAACCTCCTGAAGCCTGAAACTGTTTCTTTGCTGCTGATTATTTGATAAATTTTGATGATTTGAGTGTTTGAAGTTTGAACCTGAGGAACCTGAAGTGAGCTGAGATGGATCGCTGGTCTGTGAACCTTCTCAGGTTCTGTGACATCTGGTTGGTTGTTTTTTTGCAGCCTGGTTGTGAAGTTTGTGGTTCTTGTCTGCGTCTTTAAACGGCCTGCTGTTTGTCCTGAGTCGGACTCGCCTCCTCCTCCTCCTCGCCTCCTCTCTCCTGGTTCCAGTCTCGCAGACCCTCCGGCAGGCTCGTGTCCTCCTCGAAGCTCCCCGTCCCCTCCACAAACTCCTCGTATGTCGACTTCTCCTCGAACGGCCGCGGGCCCAGCAGCTCCAACATGTCCGCCTTGTCCAGGACCTCCTTCTCCAGGAGACGTTTCCCCACCTGAGGAACAAAACTGAGTTCAAAACCTGGAATTTTCTAAATTCAAATCTGTTATCTGACATTACTTTAGGAGCTTCCAGGAGCTCTGAACCTCCACACAGTTGAAAGCACATGATGAACCTGAGACTCCCACCTTCTCCACCAGCTCCTTCTTCTCCTCGATGAGCTCCATGGTCCTCTGATATGCTCGGTCCACCAGCTCCCGGACCTCCTCGTCGATCAGCTCGGCCGTGGCCTCGCTGTACGGCTTCTCCATGACCATCTCGCCCTGCCGGGGCAGGTCGAACGACACCTGCCCCACCTTCTCACTCATCCCAAACTGCACCACCTGGAGGAGGAAGGAGGCGTCACTGCAGGAAAAACTCTGGAGCATCAAACAGGAGCAGCAGGCGCAGCAGGTGTGTGCTTTACCTGAGCGTAGGCCGACTGCGTGACCTTCTTCAGGTCGTCCTGAGCTCCCGTGGTGATCCTGCCGAAGAAGGTCTGCTCGGCCACGCGGCCCCCCAGCATCATGCACATCCTGTCGAACAGCTGCTCTCTGCTGTACAGGTACTGCTCCCTGGGCAGGTACTGAGCGTAACCAAGACCCTTCCCCCGCGGGATGATGGACACCTGGAACCACGACACGTTCAGAGGAACCGGAGACGACGCATCATGTGACAGAGACGCATCATGTGACAGAGACGCATCATGTGACAGAGACGTTACATCATGTGACAGAGACGTTGCATCATGTGACAGAGACGTTGCATCATGTGACAGAGACGACGCATCACGTGACAGAGACGACGCATCATGTGACAGAAACGTTAAATCATGTGACAGAGACGACGCATCATGTGACAGTTTCAGCTTTTATCTTTCAGTCCCGACCGTTTTAATTACAACCAGAGATTTACAGAGTAACTTGATCTGAATTATTTGCAGCTCAGCATGTTTTTTTTTATCTGAAATGGATCAATAAAGCTTTAAAAAATAATAAGTAAAAATGAATCTTTCCTGGTTCACTTCTGCTGAAGTTTCTCTTCATTATTATTATTGTTACTGAATCATTTGATCATAAATCTGAAACAATCTGAGCCTCATTTGTTCAAACAAAGAACTGATTTTATTTAAGTTCTTTTTTTCAGCAGAAAATCTGTTTTTTCTTTCTGTGAATGTTTAAAATAAAAAACTCGTTCAGTCTGAATTTGATTCTTTGGATCAAATGTGATCAGTTACAACAAATAAAGACTTTTCTATTCTAACATATTTATCTTTAATACAAACTTTAGATAAAATGGTTGTTAGTGGTGTTTTATTAAATGTTTTTTTAAATGCTTATTTTTTACGCCACGCTCAAAAGTTATTGGTGTTTTTATTACAAAGTCAAGTTATTTTTAAATTCTACAGAACTTCAGTGATTTAAGTGTTAAAGTGTTTTTGTGAATTAAATCTTATTTGTCATCTGATTATTAAACACAGAAAATATTTCTGCCGACAAACATCGAAGTTCAAAACGACTCAAAACATTTTATCATTTTAGTAAAACTGAACTGAAACACACAGCAGGGTCGTGTGTGTGTGTGTGTGTGTGTGTGTGTGCGTGTGTGTGTGAGCGGCCGTACCTTCAGCAGCGGGTCGGCGTGCTGCAGGAACCAGCCCACGATGGCGTGACCGGCCTCGTGATATGCGACCGTCTTCTTCTCGGTGGGCTGGAGGACCTGAGTTTTCTTCTCCAGACCTGCAGACGAACAGAAGCCGAAGTCAAACAGACTGAAGACGTTTGGATCTCAAACTTCTGCGACACCAGAAGCTTCAAAACATGAGTGAAGATGCAACCTGACCTCCGATGACGCGGTCGATGGCCTGCTCGAAGTGTTTGCTGTTGACGGACGGAGACAAGTGTCTCGCGGCGATCAGAGCCGCCTCGTTACAGACGTTGGCGATGTCGGCTCCTGGTTGTTTACAAACAAAAACATCCATCAACAAACACCCGAAAATTCTGAAATGATCATCTTGTTCTTCATTTCTACGTAAAAAACACAAATCTTGTGTAAGAATTAAGAATTAAGCCTGTTTTGATTCTTGTCGAGATAAATTTGTGTTTATATCTGATCGTTATGGAGGCAAAACGTTCGTCTGCAGATTTTAATTTAAAATCAAAAGCAGTTTTCTCTTGTTTCTGTTTTCTGTTTTAATGTTTCTCCTCTAGTTCCTGAACATCCAGATGTTCAAACCAACGAGCCCTGACTCACCGGTGAATCCCGGCGTGGCGGCGGCCATCTTCCGGGCGATGATGTCTTTGTCCATGTTGGGGTCCAGTTTGATCGGCCGCAGGTGGACTTTAAAGATGGACGCCCTGCCCTTGATGTCTGGAGGACCTGAGAGGAGACGAGATGTTCACGTGTTGGAGGAGAGAAAACATCTAAAACTAAACCTTCTCGTCTGGACTCGAAACTGAACCTGCTGGAGAGAAAAACCTGCAGCTCAGATCCGAATCAGATCCTCGTGTGAAGGAAACCCAACGTTTGCTTGAGATGAAAAAGTTTCTGGATCTTGTTGAAGGTTTTTTAACGACATGAAGAGAATCTGAGCGAGCTGTTAAAAACACAGAGAACTGACCTGAGATCAGATTTATTCTCTTATTTTACAAACTGAATGTTTTTCAGTTTGGAAGGAAACGAGTTCAAAGTGTCTGAATGAAAAATACTGAAAAATCAGTTTCATTTTGTTTTTGTCTGCGTCTCTTCGTTCGGTTCAATAAAAACATGAAGATGATTTTGGAAGATTTAAAGTCTCATGAAAAAATCACTGAAGATCATGAACTTTCCTCTTGTATTGGTGCTTTTTTCTGTTTCAAATTCATTCAAATAAAGATATTTAAAAGTATCAAGAAGCAGATCTGTGGTTTTAAATCAAACAGACGGTTAATGAACTTGTTCAGGAATCAGTTTTACATAAAAGGTTCATAGTTTTGTTCTTTTTTCAGGCGAAACATTTGATGTTTTCAGCCTCTAAATTTGCTTCAATTACAATTAAACTTCTTTGTTGCAACAGAAATAAATGAATCAAAATGACGACGTTGTTTTAAATTTCTGTTTTTCAGAGTAAAAACCAGCAGATTGAAAGAAAACTGATGTCAAAGTTTGTGGTGTTTTTTGTTGGAGGATCCAGATGTTTTTTTGATCACATGACCAATCAGAGCTCGAGTTGATCTCTACCGATGTAGATCTGCCGGTCGAAGCGTCCCGGCCTCATCAGAGCAGGATCCAGGATGTCGGGTCTGTTGGTTCCTGCCAGAACCACCACGTTGGTCGCCGTGTTGAAGCCTGCGGAGAAAACAAACCGTTACACCTGAAAAACTCCAGAAGAAGAAGAACCAGAGGTCAGCTGATCTCCAGCTTACCGTCCATCTCCACCAGCAGTTGGTTCAGCGTGTTCTCCTGCTCGCTCTGACCTCCAAAGTTCCCTCCTCCCCTCTTCCTGCCCACGGCGTCGATCTCATCGATGAAGAGGATGCAGGGCGCGTTCTTCCTCGCCATGGAGAACATGTCCCTCACCTGAGGACCAGAGCAGCCATCAAACAAAGTGTTTTCAACATCTGGAGGAACTTCAGCTGCTCTGAAAAGTCTCCGAAATCCACTGAAGTGCGACACTCAGATGTCATGTGACACTCAGACGTCATGTGACAGTCGGACCTCAGCTTCCTGAACTCACCCTGGCAGGACCGACGCCCACGAACATCTCCAGGAACTCGGAGCCGTTGACGGTGATGAAGGGCACGTTGGCTTCTCCAGCTGTGGCTTTAGCCAGCAGAGTCTTGCCCGTCCCCGGAGGTCCGGACAGCACGGCCCCCTGGGAACCGAGAGATCCCACAGTCAGTGAACTCAACGAACTGAACATGACGTCGAAAAGCCAAACTGCTGCAGTTCTGATGTTTAATTATCGAGTCAAACAACCTCGTTGGTTTTGATTTTTTGTTGAATGTTGCTGATTTTCTGAATTAAAACTGATTTTCTGTCTTTTTGGAGTTCGGAGCTTCGTTCCCGACCGGGTTGTTCTCTGATCTTTGTGCTGTTTTAAGCTCATGTGAGTCGGATGTTTCTGTATTGATCATAAATATTAAATTTCCTCTTTCAGAATTTAAAAAAGCATAAAAACTTTTCAGATCAACAGATTCTGTCGTTCAAACTCAGTTCACATTCAGTCACTTTCATATTTGTTCAGCTGTTGTTTGTTTTTGCAGAAAACTCACTGATGGTGAGTTCAAGGACAGAACTTCAGCTCAGAAACTACAGTTCTGCTTCACGAACGGTGTTAAATGATAAACTGATTTTTCAGGTTTATTCTCATATTTAAAATAAAAACTAAAACATTAAATCAGCTGATCGGTTTTCAAACAGACGAACTGAGTAGAATTTGAAGGGTCAAACTGAACCCTCTAGTGGACAAACGTGTGTACTGCAGACAGTTTCTGAATGACTTAACACATAATTTACGTTTGTGTGTTTTTATCAGGACGTCTGATGATCAGATGAAGAACTGAACTGACAGATTGATGCGATCATGATGTGATCAATATGTAAACTGATTAAAAATACAGTTTAGAGATAAACATGACGGGCAGTTATAGAAAATTCATGTTCAGGGGCATAAAACCTTATTTGAAGACTCATCAGATCAGAAAACTTGAAAAATATCATTTAGAGCCTTTAAACTCACTGAGAGACATTTTTAAACTCTGATTCTTTAATTTCCGTGACGATCAGAAGAACCTGCGTGTGGTTTCACCTTCGGGATCTTGGCTCCGAGGTCCTGGTACTGCTGCGGGTTCTTCAGGAAGTTCACGAACTCCAGGATCTCCAGCTTGGCCTCCTCGCAGCCGGCCACGTCCTTGAACTTCACGTCGATGTTGTCCTTCATCATCTTCGCCGTCGACTCGCTCATGCTGAAGGGCCCGCCCCGCCGGCCCCCGGCGCCGCCTCCCATTGGTCCTCGCCGCAGAGTGAAGAGCAGGAAGCCGATCAGCAGGAGGGTGGGGATCATGCTGAGGAGGAACGAGCTGCAGGAGCAAAGAACATGATGTTCAGTGACATCAGACGTTCGCTCAGGACGTGTGTGTGTGTGTGCATGTGTGTGTGTGTGTGAGACCCACCCGTCGCTCTCCGTGCTGTAGATGACGGCGGGTCTGTGCGACGGCTCGAGGCCGAGCTCCAGGTGCGCCGCCTCCAGGTTCCTCTCAAACGTGTCGACGCTGCCGATGTTGAACCAGACGTAACTCTGCAGGTCACATGACCTCGTTAAGAGACTTTTCACACCGAATAAATTAAATTAAACCTTCAAGATTTACTGTTTGATTTGTTTGTTTTTTTAAGAATAATTAATTCGACTGAAACGATTCAAATTTCAACAAACAGTTTTACATTGAACTCAGCACGTAACTTGTTTCCTTGGTTCCTTTTCAAACCGGCTTCAGTTTAACTTCACATGATCTGAGTTTCATTTCATTATTTCGATTTCTTTCTTTCTTTGTTTTGGATTCAGTTGTTTTGTTTCTCACCGCGTCGGCGTCGGCTCCCGGCACCAGAATGACTCTGACATACTGTTTGTTTACGACCTCCAGCCGCTCCACCTGCACGAGAAGATGTTCAGATCTTTAACAACAAACTTTCATTGAAGGTTTGTGTTTAAACAGGTGTGTTGGCAGCAGATGAGGCGTTCAGGTGTTCCGGTGTCGGTCTGCTCACCACTCCTCTGCCCACGTAACGATGCACGAAGTCCTTCCAGCTGATCTCGCGGCCGTTGTCTTTGAAGTAAAGGTAGAGAAGAACCGAGCTGAGTCCGGCCGCGGTGACGGCGAGATACCGGAAGTCCTTCTCATCCCAGGGGAAGTCGCCCTGAAGAGCAGACAGACAGGCAGAGAGAGAGACAGGCAGAGAGAGAGACAGAGAGAGAGACAGGCAGAGAGAGAGACAGAGAGAGAGACAGGCAGGTTATCAGTCAGGTGACTGATTTAATGTATTTTTACTTTTGATTCATATTTTACATTTGTGATTCGTGTCTTTTGCTGAATTTGATTTTTCTTTATGTTTATTTTGTCTCTTTCTTTTCAAATTCTTCATGTTACAAACATTTTAATCACTTCTTCCTCCAAACAAAGCTGCATGTTTTCAACAAACCTTCTGCATTCGGCTCCACCAGTCCTTCCCCCCTCCTCCTCCTCTCTTCCCGCCTCCTGCTCCTCCTTTTCCATCTGAAACACACAAGTTCATTCAGACATCAGAGAGAAAAACTTCTGTCTTCTTCAGTTTTTATCCAAAATCAGCTTTTAACACAGATTCATTGAGACATTGTTCCAGTTTCAACCAGCAGTCAAACAGACGACGACGTCACATTCATTCACTCACTTTCCACATTAAACATCAATTTTTAACTGTTTTTAACAAGTTTTATTGACTTGAACTGAATCTGAGCCTCTGAACTCGCTGATCTGACTGAAAAATGGTGTTAAATGAAAGTAAAAACACTTGTATTTTACATCACAGGGACTAAAAGGTGAAAATGGCTCAAAAATGTGACTAGTTTTTTTAGAAACTGCTGGTTCGACTGTCAAACTCTCAGCTGCTGAAAAAGAGTTAAACTTGAGTTTTCTCTCCAGACTTCAGGTGTTTTTCTGACCTCAGTGATTCTGCAGCTTCTGAACTGCAGGAGGTCAGTTTGTCTGTAAATCTTTTTCCTTTACGTGAACGTTTCCCTGAAACTTTGCATCAATAAAAACTTTAAGTTTGCAGAAAACATCCTCTCTGCTTCTTCTGCTGCTCCTCATCCTGATCACATCCTCCTGTCCTGCTGAGAAGTTCGGCCGTTCTCACCTTTCGGTTCGGAGGAGTAAAAGCGACGCTGAGCCGCCTGGAACCTGCGACAGGACAGGAAGTTCGCCGGAGTCCGACAGACGTTCTGGAAAAGAAACCAGAGTCAGTCAGCCGAACACACACACACACACACACGACCACAGACGAGCTGATAAACAGGAAGACAGCTCACGAGTGTGTCATGTGACCTCTAACTCGACCTCCAACACGAACCTCCACACAAACACTGAAGGTCGCCTGCATGTTAAACTGCTGACCTGAATCATCTAAACTGCATTAGAGTCTGCAGACAGAGGAACCTCTGAGATGAGAGGAGATCAGAAGAAACTCCACGAGACCTCCATGTTGATACAAACAGGACAAAAGTATGTGGACGGCCTCGCTGACGTTCTGCTGTTCTGACTCTGTTTTCCAGGTTTTTTTCTCTCACAGATCAAAGTGTCTCAGTTTGAGTTTCAGCTCAGCAGCTTCTCCTTCACCTCAGCTCTGCTTTTCACGCTTTAATGAGGAAGAACGAGACTGATCTGCTCAGAACTTCAACACCTCAGAGACAAACTGAGACACCGACAAAATAAACCTAAACTTAAAGTTTGGAATGAAAATGTCACATGTTCACAGTTATTTAAATGCCTCACCACATTATGTAAACACATTATTATTACTTCAGTTGTAAAAACATCACATGAAAAAGTTGAAGTCAGATTTATGAATCAATCAGTCGGATCTTCTTGAGTTTTTCCTCTTAATTGATGATCATTTTTAATCAATCTGAAACATATTTGATGATTTGTTGTCTCATTCTGAGGTAAATAAGATGATTAAAGTAAAGAGTAAGTCATCTTTACTTTAATACTTCACATGTCTGAACCTGCTTTAAAGAGTCATTGTTTGCTCGTTTCTTTGCTCCGTTCTGACGATAAAAACTGATATCAGATTAATTCATGGAGGATAAAAACTTTTCTTAAGTTAATTTAAACTCTGAAGCTTCAGCGGTCTGAGTTCAACAGATACATGAGCGAATATTTCTACATTTTGCAAAGTGTCAGTAAACAGGAATTTGTTTCTGAGGAGAAAGTAAAGATGCAACTTTTAATTTATATCACATCACGACATTACAAAGAAAAGATTCTCTATTAAAGTTTTCTTCTGTGGTCAGAATGAACGAGATAAAGAATGAAAGCTACAAAAAACCCTTTTAACAAACATGAACTGATTTAATGCGACAGACTTGAGAAACTGTGAACTCATTTTTAATAAGGAACATTTTAATTATTATTATTATTACATCACTGCCCAGATCTCATCAGAGCTGGTTTTATGGAGGAAATGTTGACTAAAACTGCTGAAAGACTTCAGATTTGACAGTTTTCAGTAAAACTTTTTGTAACATGATGTTAAATTAAACTAACAAACAGCCTGAAAATGTTAGTTTACAGCTTTTAGTTTGTAAAAGCTGTTTTAACAAAAACCTGACATATTTTCAATCTGATGTAGATAAAATACTGTTATGGTGTCTTAATGAGGGTAAAAAAAACTGTCGCAAATAAACACTTAACCTGTAAAAAGCATTTAAAGTTAAGTTACTTACTGTTAAGTTAATTAAATATTCACTTAAACGAGCCCGAGTTTTTCTTGCGATCAGCAAATGAAGAAACTAGCAAAACTGAGTAACTACAGTCTCAGGAGGAACTTTAAGTAACGTTGGTTCCGTTAATTTAGTTATTTAATGATACAGTTAAAACTATTTAATGAAAAAATGTCACCCGACCTCAAACTCATCTATTTTCCTGTAATGTTACCTCAAGAAGTCGGTTTGCTAACGTTAATTGCATTATGGCAAGAAATTTACAAAAAACGTATTTTTCCTCATAAAAGATGTTATTTGCTGAATCAGATTTGTGCCGAATCTAAAAGAGGATCATAATCTGGTAGATTATGTCGTTAATAAACATTAAGAGATTATAAATTGTTGTTATTGAGCAAACGAGTCCTGAAACGGATGGTTTTGCAATGAGTTTTGGTAGGAAGTGACGCTAGCTAAATATGATTTCGTCAAGTTTCACTAAAAAAAGTTTAGTTTGTGAACAACTTTTAAAACACATGTAGAAAAATTATCCCCATTATCTCAGTGGCGGATTTGTACGTTTTTTCTGACAATAGTTTGTCCAGAAAACCTCCACCTTCACTTACCGGGGCAACGGCGCTTCGGTATCCGGCTGTGAGGAGCCGACTTGCCGTCACTGCAGAGAGCCGAGCCCGGGCTGCTCCAGCCCGACAGAGAGGCAGGGCGGCCGCCGAGAGAAGCCTCAGGAGCTGAGACATCCTCCCCGTGCCGCGTGCCCAGTCTCGGTCCAAAACACGACGCTTTATTCGGTTATTTTCCTCCGCTGACTTCCATCGTGTTGAATGTAAAGGTGGTGTTCAATAACAGTAACAGCGTGAAATGTCAACGGGAGGATGATGTAAAGGCCAGAGAGACGATCTTTCAAAACCTGCCAGAAATATTTCTTAGGAGAGGAATATTTATTAACTATAAAAAGATTTTAGGTTACAAAAAAGGGTAACTTTAACATAAAATCTTAAGTTATTACTCTAAAATAACTTAAGAGCAAAAGTATTTAATTTATTTTAAGATATATTTTTTTACATTCAGGCATCAGAGAAGGCAGCCCCGGGTCCTTGCAGCGCTCCTCCTCTCTGATTGGCTGAGAGATCAAGGCACTTTCCTTCTGCTTCACGTAACTGTGAGCGAAACCTGGATGACTGTGCGTTTTTCCGCAAACACTTTTTAAATATTACACGTTAAAATCACGTAATTTAACAGTTTCACGGCAGAATAAGATGTTAAAAATCAAAATAACAACAGAGAGAAGAAATAAAAGTTAATATAAGAAGAGTAAGATGAAATTAAATAATACAAGGAGGGATGCAGAGGACAGTTACATCACATCAGAAATGATGCAAAAACATGTTGAGTTGCATTGCAAACTGCGACTTAAAATTTGTTTTTAGTGTTTATTAATCTGCTGATTATTATCATGAATCAATGAGGACAATTATTTGGGTTTATTAAGAATCAGAAAGTAATGACCAACTACTTAAATCTATTCATCAAAACCCGTGTTTTGTATTTAATTTTCTTCTTTAGTCTGATCAATAGTCTTAAATCCATCTTAAATTAACCAGAGACAAAGAAAATCATCACAATAAAAGGTTCAAACCCTCAAATGTTTCATGTTTCTGCTTTAAAAAATATGTGCAGTAATTAATTAATAAAATACATTTAAATAGAAAACCAAAAAAGATATTAACCAGCTGGCTGTCTTTTAAGTTTCTTCTTACTCTTATTACTAATAAAAGATTCTTTAAAAACCTTAAATATCTGTATGAGAGAGAAACCAATAAATGTGAGGTTCATATGAATTAGGATTTTAGTGTAGAAGAAAAGTTAAGTTCACAAAGTTTGTAAAAGATGAAGACACATGTTAAATATTAATAAGTAACTTTAAGGGAGAACCTTATTAGATTTTAAGTGGAACAAAGTAAAATCTTATTTATTATCTGCAGCTGAAATAATCAGAATTAAAATGCTTAAATCACAAATGTATATTTTTATGAGTGCACATACAAAAAAACACAAAATACTATAAAATCAAGTTTTTAAAACTAAACATTCAGCAAATGTGGGAAAAAGTTTTAACTGGGCCAAAAACGAGACGCGAGCGAAAAAGTTTGAACATAAAGTTTGAACATAAACGACAGAAACATCTTTTTTCTTTTCTAAGACGTCGAGTGACGAAGCAGCTGCTCGTCTTCAGCTTCCTCTGTAGGTGCTGTAGGAGAAGCGACTCATCAGCAGAGGGAGGTGGAACTTCTGCTGAGGGTCACTGATGGTGAACACGACCTGGACACACACACACACACACACACACACACACACACACACACACACACACACACAAGCTGAGTCAGACGCTCAAAGACAAAGTGATGACTTCAGTTCATTACAGATCAAATCACTGTGACTTCTGTTAGTGTGACGGATGATTTGTTGCTGTTAGTTTTTGTTCTTCAGACTCTCAGTTTTCTGTTTTCTTACAAAAAAAATCAAGATAATTCTATAATTCTTAAATATTATGATTCATATTGATCATACTGTTATTTTAACTGGCAGCCAGAAAGACGTTTTATTTAAATTCTCCAACTAAAATAAGATCAAGTGTTGATCCTGAGGACGGTCTGTTTAGTGTGTTTTAGTGACACCTAGTGGTGATTACTGGTCACAGCTGTTCTGAGGCAGTAAGACATGAGATCTAAAGACATTTACTGAAAATGTGTGTGTGACTGAACTGTTGTTTTCTGTCTTTAATTGTGTGAACGTTGTGTGTTTGTGATCTTCATGCTGGTGCAGATCGGTGGATCGGTGGACCTGAACGCTGACGCTCACCTCCACGTACGGGTAGAAGCAGGTCTGACCCCGACTCTCCCAGTACAAACCCGTCTCAAAGCGCAGCTTGTACATGCCGGGGGTGAAGGCTTGGCGGCTAACGAGTCCCGGGCAGCGGCCATCTTGATTTGTGGTCCTAAAGAATAATTAAACTGCTGAGTTGTGAAGTTTCAGGGAATCTTTTTTAAAATGATTAACTTCATGATCTGCTTTCTGCTCAGAGAAGCTCTTCTTCTGCCTCCCTTCAGTCCCTCCATCCCTTCAGGTCAGAGTCTTCACACATGTTGAACCTTGACCTTTGAGAATCAGGACACACTGAGGCATTTTGGAGGTTAACTCGACTCTCAGCGAGCAGAAACTGAACCAAGTCACTGTTTTACAGAAAACAAGCGAGTTTCAAGTCTCAGACTTTCAGTTTGGAGCTCTGATGATCAGGATTCATCCTTCACTAAACACAAAGCTGCTTTAACAACAGAGCTTCAACTTCAACTGTTCTTTCACTTCATATGTCAAACAAGTTGGAAGTTGTTGCATTTTTTTATCAACCACATCATAGTTTTTGTACATGAACAAAGTTCTGTTTGGTTCCTCACAGTTTTCTGCATTTTAATTTAAGAAATAAAGAATAATGAACTGATCTGCAGCACACGATACTTTTAAAAAAAATCAAACTTTAAGTCTTTGAGTTTTGTGAAAAGTTCAAATCGAGTCTAAAGTCTTAGATTTGTGATTTGAGTCGAACTCTCATGGCATTTTGTAATGTAAAGCCGCTTTAACAACAGAGCTTCGACTTGCTTCTTTCACTTCACATGTCAAACAAGTTGGAAGTTGTTGCATTTTTTTATCAACCACATCATAGTTTTTGTACATGAACAAAGTTCTGTTCGGTTCCTCGTTGTTCTTCTCTGCAGAACAACTGAAACTGTTGGATTTGTTCAAACTAAGCAGCTCTGGGAAATTTAATTCAGGAAATAAAGCAGAATGAGCTGATCTGCAGCACGACACTTTAAAATCAAACTTTAAATCTCTGAGTTATGTGAAGGGTTCGAGTCGAGTCTGAAGTCTTAGATTTGTGACTTCAGTCTGACTCTCCTCACGGTCATGTGACCTCGGTTCCTACCCGACGTTCACCAGGTTCCAGATCATCAGCTTGGTGTCGAGTCGGTGCAGGCTGACGGCCATCTTGGCTGCCGGGACGCCATCGCCGGTGTTCAGCACGTGAGTGGTCAGGGGGCCGGACTCTGCTGCCGCCATGATCTGCTGCACAGGTGTGAACAGGTGGGCGTTTACCTGTGAGACCTTCAGGTACACGAGAAGTCTGAGTGAGCTTCATGAAACCAAAACAGGGAACATTTAACTCTGATGGAGTCGTTTTTTTCTCCCTCAGTGTCCGTCTGTCTTCATCAAACACTCCTCGGGACGTTTGTCACGTCAGCAGAAAAGAAACAGCTGCTCATCAGAGTTTCATATAAATTATAAAAACAACTTTAATTTAAAAACATTAATCTAATTTTTTCATTTAAAACAGAAATAAGTTCATTAAAAATCCTTCAAGTCCCTGAAAACTCAAGTTTTTCTTCTTTCAGCTTAAATTTGAACTGATTTGAAATCAGTTCAAATTGATCAGCTTCATCATTTTAAATTTAAACATTTCTACATCTTACACACACACACACACACACACACACACACACACACACACACACACACACACACACACACACCTTAAATATCTACATCTTCACACTATAAACACACTGATGTGAAGAAAACAGCAGCAACATTTCATCCATAAACACAAAAGCATCAAAGACGATGATCCAAATTACTTTTCAGATTTAAATGATCCTTTTTCATTTAGTTTTACATGTTTGAATCGTCACAGGAACATAATTAATCTATTTCAAGGAATAAAACATCGACAGTGAACCAGCAGATTCAATCTTTCTGCTCCTCAGTAAAACAAACGGGGACGTTCAGCCCTTTGACCTTCGACTCTGCGACTGTTTTTCCAAAAAATCTCTCGATCTTCAGCGTTCAGAGCCGTCGAGCCGTCAGGTGGACGTGACTTTTAGTTTTAGAAGCAACAAGGAAACCAAAATATTAAAAAAGTAAACAAATGTCACAACATGTTTGATCTTTTCTGAGAAGCTCTGAGCCTCAAACACACACAAGTTGATCATAAAGTTCAGAAAACAGATCTAATTGATCCTGATCACAGTTTGGATCAGTGTCGCTCTATAAACATCTGTAAACATCTGTAAACATCTGTAAATGTCTGTTAATGTCTGTAACTGAGGCGTTCAGGTGCGCAGGAACCTGCCGTCTCAGTGAGTTTCCGTGTGTTTGCAGTGAAAGCAGCCTTACCTGTGTGTGTGTGTGTGTGTGTGTGTGTGTGTGTGTGAGCTCCTCCGTGCTGCAGCTGCTTCATTCAGACCCAAAACTCATCCAACCAGTTCGACCGTCGCCGAACACGCCCACCGCTCACAGCCCCTTACCCAGCATGCACTGCAGGCAGAGCCGGGGTCAAAGGTCGTCCTGCGTGTGATGAATCATTGAAAGCAGCTTCAGTCGACGAGCTGCAGCTCTTGTTTGTTCCGACTGTTTGTTCCGACTGTTTGAGTTCGATAAACTGCAGCTGATTTAATTAAAACAATCGTTATCTTAGATCATAAAAAAACTGTGGAAAATTTTTCTTTAATTACAGCAGATTATTTTTCTCATATAAGCATCGTTGTTCCTGTTTTAATGTTTTAAATATTTTTTAAAACACTTTTGAAACTTTTGAATGTTATTTGAGTCTACTGTTTTTATATATTTAATCATTTTGATAAAGAGGCTTTTTTGCGTTTCGACACTTTAAAGCACCCGTATAAATGACGTTAAAGGTTTTTTTTGACTTCCTGTTTTTGTTTCAACACCAAAAGTGTCTCAAACTCTAATAAATCTTCAGAACTTTGTGAGGTTTTTAAATGAACATCGTGAGCAGCAAAGTTTCTGAACAGAACAACAGAACAACAGAACAACAGAACAACAGAACAACCTTCACCTGGAAGAAAATTTAAAGGATTTAAAGGAAGTTTGACATTTTGAGAAAAGTGCTGATGTGTCACTTTGTTGACAGTTTGAGAGAAATTTAATTCCAGTTTCACGTCTGTCTGCTAAACGTGACGGTGGCAGCAGACGGTTAGCTTAGCTTAGCTTAGCTTAGCACAAAGACTGGAAACAGGAGGAAATGCATTAATAAACAAACAAACAAACAAACCTTTGACCTCTGGTCTCATTTTGAAGGAAGGAGAGAAACTTTTGGCAACAACAAACCAAATAATCATCCAACCACTTTATGAAAAATACCTTTACTACATTCACACTGTAATCGATTACATTCAACACTGAGGACAAACACAAAAACACCAAACTACAGAAACTACAGAGACGTCAAACCAAGTTTCATTACATTTTTAAATGATTCTGACTCTCAGAACTTCTTATTAAAACATTTTAAGTGTCATTTTTTCAAAAGTCTGAAGTAACTTTTCAGTATAAAGAGTCACGACTGGAAACAGAAATATTCTCTTTTTAAACCAACAGATTTTTTTACATGAAACCTCTGAACATATTTACATTCAGTCTCAGCTGTTCATGTCGTTCAGCTCGTAAACAAACTGGAGGGAAACTGATCTGACAGCAGATTTGTGGCTTCGTTCTCCGTTAAAACAGAGAAAAACACTTTAAATAAACTGACATGATGTTAATGTGAAAATATGACAAAAGACTAAACACAGGAAGGTTGATTTAACATTATTGTGGTTTAATGACACGGTGTAAACATGCTAACCTGAATTAAATGATAATCTGGCCAAAGTTTTGAATAAAAAAAGATCATCTGCCTGGAGAAACGTCCCTCACGGCCTCAGTTCAGTGTTAATCTGATGGAGTTCGGTGATCGAGGAGAAGAAATGTTTGTTAAGCTGAAAGTGAAACTAAACGTTAAGGTGGACTGAAGCTGTTTTCACCTGTAAACAAACAGGAAACAAACGTTTTCTCCGCCCGTCTGACCCGTCAGCTGTCAGAACCGACTGAGTTCATTCAGAGCCGACGCTCGTCAGCAAACCGTCGGCCTTTATGTCACTTTGTCACTGATTTCTCGTGTGAATTAAACTGCCGTTTTCCCTCAGAGTCATAAAGCCGTGCTCACTGAGCCTTCAACTCGCAGCCATAACGCCGTCCTGCACACATCTGGCTGCACATAATGAAAATAAACTGTGTGATAAGGAGCCGCCAGCTGCTGCCACGACAACTTTATTAACACCAACCAGAGTCCAACATGGCGAGCAGAGCAGAACAGATCAAGGTTAGAGGGACGCACGGGCCAAAATGACGACTTTGAGTGAGAAAATTATACTTCTGAATCTGGGTACAAAGTTATGATATAATATTATGTATTATTATATTGTTTATATTGTGAGAAATCAAAGAAAAGAGCAAAGAATACGACAACATAAGCTTCATGTTTTTTAGAAGCTGTGCTATTTAGTTTTTAGATGCTTTAGTGTTCTTGAAAGCATCACTGAGAGATGAGAAAAGCTGAATTAAGTCGAATAAACGGCTCATTTTGAGGGATTAATTGTCTGCAGAAAGTCTAAAGTTTCTGAAAACAAGTTTTAATGGCGTTCTGTCTGAAATCAACCTGAGCTTCACGTCCCCTGTTTGTGTGGTGAACAAGAATCAGTGACAGACCAGGATCCTTTGTAACCAGAGCTGGAACCAGAGAAACAGACTAAAAACTGATGAAAAGATGACGGACAGATGAAGGAGAGGAGGAGAGATGGTCTGTTGAGCTCATGTCGCCTCCATGAAGCTTCTTCCATCCCAGCTGTTCCCGATCAGAGCTTCTGTTTCCGGATCTGAGAGAGAAAACAGGAGACGAGTCTGAAACAGGAAGTGAGAGGATCTGCAGGACACAAACTGGGAATCAGAGCAAAGAGAGAGAAAGAAAAAGCTTGAGAGGTTTAATGAGGTTTGTTTTCGCACACAGGAAGTTGCCCCTCTGATCTGATTGAGTTCAGATCGTGTGAGCAGCATTTTACAAGAACGCCGACTGTTTTCCAAAGAATACCATCAGCTTTTTACCTCCGAGCAGCTTTGGATTCAGTTCATTTCACTGATCAGTGAAGAGCGTTTAGTTTGGACGCTGCAGACAGTCGATTCTTCACAGTAAACACAGTTACGTTTCTGTCGCACTGTAATTCAGCTGTGAGCAACAAATGTCATGAAAAACTGCTGGAGGAGAGTTTGAAAACAGCAAAATTTGAATTTCCCAGAGGAAAAAACAAAATTTGCACATATCCAAGCTCCCTTGAACGCACCAACAAACAGAGATTTAAAAACATTTTCAGCTTTTAACTCCATTATTAAAGGTTAAAGGTTAAATTTATTTAACAAATCTGATAAAAAATAAGAGAATCAACATTTAAGTGACTTTGTTTGTACCAACTCCTGATGTATCTAATGAAACACACACTGTCAAAATTACTCCGACTAAATGTGTATTCATCCACCGCTGAAAGTAGTCCCTGTTTGAGTCTGTCTGCTAAAAACTGTTTTAAGAAACTTTAAGTCTTTTTAAAAAATAATTATCAGCTCCGTTAGCATCTCTGTGAAGCTGTGCTAAAACACAGAGCTAAATGCTAACATCAGCATGCTAACACGTTCAAACTACAAGTGCTAACATGCTAATCTTCTGAAGGTAATGTTAACAATGTTCAACAGCCTATCTTATTAGCATGACAGCATGCTAACATATGCTAATTAGCGCACAACACAAAGCTGAGGCTGATGGGAATGTTGTTGGTTTGGTATCAACTTGGTCACAAAACTTAAATATCTGACATTTTATCTTGAGGAGAAACTAAATATCTGAATCAAATCTCATGATAACTAATGTCAACCTCATGGGGGCGCTAGAGGAGAAGTCAGGGGATCACTGAAGTAAATTTATTAAGCATCAACATTTACATCCTCAGTAGGAACCAGAGGATGGACGCTAACACTGTTAGTGTTTTATATTTTACTTGGTGACAAAAATAAAAATAAAGAAAATGTTTAATAGTTTTGTAAGTGACTTTCCACCGTCTCTTACCGCCGGTGCCTTTGCAATTATTTGGCGAACGTCGGGTTTGGCTCACACAAACAATGTCCACACATTTCAGCTGCTTTTACTCCATTTATTTCCTCATCAAATAAGCAACAATTAGGTATCTTGTTTTCATATTCTGCTCCCATCAGCAGTCAACTTCGCCTCGCCTCAGGAGAACAGTCAGACACTGTTTGCCTCCAATCGTGTTCACCTTCCTCATTAACCCGGCGGCATAAATGTGCCCCAACAGCACAAACATGTATTACAACAAAGAATAAATGAACAAATAAACACACGAGTAAACAGCTGTTTCAAGTTTAATGAGATCAAAGAGACGAAGCTTCAGTTTGTACCTGAGCTGAGAATCACAGGTCGTCTTCCAGATCAGACTGATGCTGTTTTATCTGCAGACACAGAGAGACACTGTGGTCAGCTGCCAGCAACATCTGCATCAACAACACCATCATCAACTGCATCGACATCTGCATCATCATCTTCATCATTATAATTATCAACATCATCTTCATCTTTAACACCATCATCATCTTCTTCATCATCTTCATCATCAACATCTGCATCATCATCTTTATCATCATCTTCATCATTATCATCCTCTTCACACTTTGATTCACACATTCGCACATTTTCAAACCATCTATACACACATTTATTGGTCACGCTCTCTCTCACACACACACACACACACACACACACACACACACACACACACACACAGATGGTAATTACTGACACACTCGCTCTGGCTCACGCACATACTTCCTGTCGGAGGAACAATGCGGCAGATTAAGAGCCGGTCTGTTCCTGCCGGCGTTCAGATTAATGAGGCAGGTAGAAGCTGCAGGCTAATTCTATATCATTATGTTTCCCTGAAAAGTAACAGGGACACTGAAAGCAGCAGGCGGCTGATGAGGGGCTGAACACAGAGACCTGCGAGGTGACAGTGAACGCATCGTCCACCGCAGATTATGTAAATCAGAGCAGAGTGATTAAACAAACAGTTTCAGGTTCAATCCGACGGTTTTTTCTGTCCTTTCTGATTCTGAAGCAACAAACATTCAGTCCTTCAGGGTTTTTATATGTTTTTATATAATTATATTTTATATTATCTGAAACAATTAATTGATTTATTGATTAGTTGATGGACAGTTTTAATCACAAACTGAAACTGTTTTTTTAAAAATCTTTGTAACATCTTTGGTTTTAAACTGAACAGATTAAAAACACGTTTGTCACCTTCCAGCTCAGGAAGTCGAGACTTTTTAGTTAAAAAAGTCTTTTTACTTTAATTTTTCATATTTAAAATAAAAAACTAACAAACGTCCAGCCGTCCTTGTGAGATGATAGAAACTGGATAATAACAAACCATCCAATAGGGGGCAGCATCACATCACCTTTTTACTGCAGGTCACTGAAGGGGGCAGTTATTTCAGTTTTCATTTACCCCATGAAGGTCTGAGTGTGTTTGGGGGAGTTCTTGAAGGTGGTGGGGACGTTTTTGCCCTGAGCAGCACCAGTGGGTTTGATGTGGGACATATTTACTCTGTGGGGGCAGCAGCTGGGGCAGCTGTGGGGGCAGTAGTGGTGTATATTTACCTTAGGGGGCAGCTGTAGGTCTACTAGTGGTAAACATTTACCTTGTAGGGGTAGTTATGGTAAATCTTCACCCTGCAGGTGCAGCTTTGGGGGCAGTAGTGGTGCATATTTACCCTGTGGGGGTAGCTGTGGGGGCAGTAGTGGTGCATATTTACCCTGTGGGGGTAGCTGTGGGGGTAGTAGTGGGGGTAGTGCAGCGGCTCGTCCTCGCTGGCTTCTCCTGGTTCAGGACTTTCTCTCTCCAGGCTGCTGACTGAACCTCTGTGAGCAGACACACTCGGCTCCCTGCTCTGAGGACACTCTGACACACACACACACACACACACGCACACACACACGCACACACACACACACACACACACACACACACACACATACACATTCATAAAGTAATTAATCAGTAAATATATATATTTAAGTGTAAAACTTGAGTAAA
>JAQMCX010000050.1:22802695-22834512 GCA_029814765.1 Acanthurus leucopareius | reverse complement strand
TGACTGAGCTGATTGTTGGCTTACACTCCGTCTTCTGCTCGTATTATAAACACTCCAGGATCTGGTTATCCTCTGAACACACACACACACACACACACACACACACACACACACACACACACACACACACACATACACACACACAGTAAATCAGGTGTCTAAAGATCCAAAAAGGTTTCAGATTTGTCTTATTATCTTCTGTCTGAGTCTGACAGAACTCAGTGAAACATGGAAAGTGATTTAAAAAACTTTCTCTCAT
The DNA here is from genome assembly GCA_029814765.1 of Acanthurus leucopareius. Taxonomy (NCBI): domain Eukaryota; kingdom Metazoa; phylum Chordata; class Actinopteri; order Acanthuriformes; family Acanthuridae; genus Acanthurus; species Acanthurus leucopareius. Next base: position 22,834,253 of record JAQMCX010000050.1, on the reverse strand, counting down.
CAATAAACATGCGGACGTCAGAGTTCCTGCTCTGTTCCTCTCAAACTGGAGAAACTCAGATGTTATCTGGGTTTATTGAGCTGCTTGTTCTGGAGGAATAAACATCCAGCGGCTTTCTGCTCTGATCAGGAGACGTTTTCAGGCCGGAGGAGCTCATGGTTTATTTTTTAAACCTTTGTGATTAGGAGGTGGATTCAGGTGGATGTTTGGCTCTGTGGATATTCGGGTGGATATTCGGGTGGATGTTTGGCTCTGTGGATGCTCCTCTCTGAAGGTGGAGGCGTCTTTAACTCTGTGTCCTCTGGTTCGTATCAAACCTTCATGTCGGCTGACGACTCTGTGAACTTTTCTAGTTTTAGCTGCTGTTTCATTTCACAATGATCACAAACTCTGAACGAACTCAATGTGTTTCACTCATTTAGTGTCTGTTGTTCTTTTTCCTTTATACCTGTTTGTTCAACTCCATCACTTCAAACACAAACAACATCACAGGTGAGACTCACCTGTCACACAGGCTGCACATCTACAAGTTAATCACACTCTGCATTAACGGGAGCAAACGGGCCTGTAAGCTGCTCTGTTAGGATCATAGCAGCAGACGTTCAGATGACTGCATCACATTCAGCCAGATCACATTCAGCCTGATCACATTCAGCCTGATCACATTCAGCCTGATCACATTCAGCCAGATCACATTCAGCCTGATCATGTTCAGCCAGATCACGTTCAGCCAGATCAGCCTGATCACATTCAGCCTGATCACATTCAGCCTGATCATGTTCAGCCTGATCACGTTCAGCCAGATCACATTCAGCCTGATCACATTCAGCCTGATCACATTCAGCCTGATCATGTTCAGCCAGATCATGTTCAGCCAGATCACATTCAGCCTGATCACATTCAGCCTGATCACATTCAGCCTGATCACATTCAGCCTGATCACATTCAGCCTGATCATGTTCAGCCAGATCACATTCAGCCTGATCAACCTGATCACATTCAGCCTGATCAGCCTGATCACATTCAGCCTGATCACATTCAGCCTGATCACAATGGACTGATCACAATGGACTGATCACGTTCAGCCTGATCACATTCAGCCTGATCATGTTCAGCCTGATCACGTTCAGCCTGATCAGCCTGATCACATTCAGCCTGATCACATTCGGCCTGATCACATTCGGCCTGATCACATTCGGCCTGATCACATTCGGCCTGATCACAGACGGCTGCTCTCAGTCCATCGTCAGCATTCAGACGTGACGTTCAGACGCGACGAGGCCGCCGAGTCAAACAGCAGAACCAACTGATCAAACTCAGCGTGACCTTCGTACCTTCGGTGGGCGAGCCCTTCTTGGCGCTCACTCCGGCCATCATGGCCATGGACGACAGTCTGCCGATGGCTCGAACAGCGTGACCCGTTTTCTGCCACAGAAGAAGAAACAGTCACATGATCACTTTTCCCTGCAGGTGCACGAGTATCATTTACTTCTGTTCTCATGTGTCTTTACTTTGACCTGCTTGTTTTCTCTGAGCGATCAGGTGAGGTTTAATGTTGTTCTGCTGAGTCATGATGTAAACATGCTGCGTCATGTTTGGCCTCATGTGGTTTACCTGCCATTTCCTCCTCAGGATGTACTTCTTCATGCGCTCCTTAGAAAGCTTCTTGGCCTTCATCGTGTTGGTGTCCTGCTTCAGCCAGGTGTGTTCATAACACAGGGCACAGGTGAGCCGTGCCCTGACACACACACACACACACACACACACACACACACACACACACACACAGACACACACACACACACACACAGGAGTCAGTGTAACAGTGTTGTCTTTAAGTTGTTGATTAGTTTCTAAAACACAGAGGAAACAGTTTTTAAAAAAAATGCTAACTAGCAAACATGTTGTTCTAACTGTTTATAACACATTTTCCAGAGTTAGCCGGCTTGCTAAGTGGCGTGTAGCACGTTAACCATTTTGCTAAGTGGCGTGTAGCATGTTAGCCGGCAGCAGACACAGTGGTGGACCCGTGTTTTCTCACTTCATGTCTTTCTTCAGCAGGTTGGTGATGAAGTCTTTGGCGTTGTCAGAGATTTCATCGAAAGCCTCGTCCTCAAAGTCCCATGTGGCTGAGGTGACGTTGGCCAGAGTCTCGTTGTCGTTGTCGCCCATGAAAGGAGACAGACCGCTGAGCCTGAGAGGAGACAAACACAGCTGAACTGAACCAAACCGAACCAGGCTGAAGGTAACAGAGCTACACGGGGAAACAGACGCCAACAGACGCCGATGCAACACAAACAAGTTCTCAGCCTGCAGACTCACAGGATGTAACAGATGACTCCTATACTCCACATGTCGGTGGGATAACTGATGGCTTCGTAATTGATCACCTCTGGAGCCACAAACTCCGGAGTCCCAAACAAAACCTTCAGAGTTCCTGCATTTTCTGTTGGAGGAGAGAAAAGAGAGAAGAGGTGAACGATTCATCAATCAGTCATTGATCGATTGATTGAGGAAATCTCAGGCTGTTAATGTCTTAAAGGTGCTCAGCTGCTCTTTCAGCTAAATATAATGCCATCACATTGACTGACTAGCTAAGACACTAACAGGCGTCCACACGTCCCTCCTGCCGTGGTTACCTAATCGTCTGGCGAGGCCGAAGTCGATGAGTTTGATCTTGCTGCCGGTCTTGTTGACACACATGATGTTCTCAGGTTTGAGGTCGAGGTGGACGATGCCCTGCTTGTGGATGAAGCTGACCCCGTCGATGATCTGCAGCATGTACTTGATCACCTCCCTCTCCGTCAGCTCAAAGTCCTCGTCGATGATCCGCTCGAACAGCTCGCCACCGGAGATCCTGCACAGCAGACACATCCCGTTACCATGACAACCCGTTCATGTGAGTGTTTCTAGAAAAGTTCACAGGATGAACCGAAGCATCAGGACGTAACGGCAGACTCAGGAGGGACGTATATGAGGCGAAGCAGGTCGGACGGGTGGAGGCGGTCTGTGTTTCCATCAGTGGCGGTCAGAGTGGGTGAAGACGATGTGACGGAGACCTTTTGGTCAACATCTCTATCAGCAGCATCTTCTGCTGCTGTTCACTTTCCCCCAGATGCAAAATCAAAAACTGTTTGAGATGGTTATTAATTTGTGTGTATGTTCAATGTGTATTTATGACTTTAAATGAGTGTAAACATTGTTTTCTTTGATCTTTTTTAAAATTGATTCCATGTTAAATACGTATCTGCATGTTTTATGTGCTGTAGAAGCTAAAACTTCAACTGAATTGTGCAATTTTGTGTTATAAAATGATAATAAATCACTTTAATTCTTTGAGTCTTTGATGAATTTGTTCCACTTTGATTTTCCTGCTGTAGCAGCTCAAAATGTTGGTGAGAAAAAGATCAATTAAGATTCATCCATCATTACTGTATAAATTACAAATATGGGTAATTTATTACAAATGTAACTCAGCAGGTGGAGCAGCTTGCTCACTTATCACAGGTTTGTTGACATTAATGGAGAACAAAACATGTCAGAACCTGATAAATATTAAGAAAATATTACGAAATAATGAAACAAATATTTAAAACTTTCCTTTTAGCTGAAAAAACAGAAATCAAATTTCCTAAATTTAAACACGAGCTGCTGTTTATAACAAAAAGCAACATTTACAGTCAATCAAACACAAATATTCCCCATTTTCTATCATTAATAGATAAAATATTTCCCTTCTTTTCCAAATATTGTGATTTCTGTTGTTGTGTCAGACATAAAAGGCCTGGAGGGAAACCCTTCCAAAATAAGAGTCTGAAAGTAAACATACACTTCCTGTTCTCCTTCAGTGTGGATGTTTGTCCAGTTTCATTCTGAAACAAACTGTCGATGTGATCTGTTCCTGTTTATCAGCAGATGAAGAAACGGTAAAACGATTACAAAACAAAGCACCAACAAAGAACTCGAGACATTCAAGTTATTATTATCTGCAGAGTAAACAGATACATAACTGTGTGTGTGTGTGTGTGTGTGTGTGTGTGTGCCCGGTGTCATTGGTCCGTAGCTGCTTTTCACTCTAAAATTAGCACAGAGGAAATAGCTGCCTTCAAATTCCTCTCATTGTTGGCCAGAAAATTACTTTCCAACATTCTGAGAAAAAACATCTCGTCCGTGTTTCGGACTCAAACAGCTCACAGGAAACCAGAAGCTGCAGGTTTGAATCCAAAATAAAACACAAACATCCATCAGGAGACAATCAACGAATCTAAGAACCGATACGAATGTTTTCTTATGTTCTACATTCTGAATCATCCGGTCAGTTTTCAGATTCGTTTCTGTCCTTCCAAGCTAAGCTAGCTGATTGAGTATCATTAGCAGCTAGCTTAGCTGTGTCCGAGGAGTCAAATCCACCTCTTAGAACTCATCGATAAACACATCATGTCTCGTTTGTTTCTGCACAAGAACTGAAAAGTGAGAGAGAAAAAGAGAGAAAGAGATGAGGAGGATTTCACTAAAGACAAAAATATTTTGCTCGGGCAGTGTTTCAGTAAAACTTGAATACAATGCTGAACAATCCTGAGGACAAAATGTTAGACGGAATCAACCCGTTCCACTCCACAGCGAAGGAAGCTAGCAGAGACTTTGTGACTGAGCGGTGTTAGCATTCTCCTGCTGCTTAGCTTACGAGCCGTTAGCTCTCCAGCTAAAGTGCGATGACCCGCTCTGTTTGAACGGGACTTAAAGTTAATCAGATTCAGCTGACAGAATGAACACCAGCACAGTTTTGCAAACTGCAATGATAATGTTGTTTGTTGCTCGACAGCAGTAAAGATCAAATACTTGGTTAGAGACCTGTTAGCATCGTTAGCTTAGCAAGTCTTAGTTCACTCGTATGAAACCAGTCAGAAGGGAACAAAAGAGGTTACGTACATCTCCAGGACCATGACGATGTCAGACTTGCCCTCGAAGGCGTCGATACATTGGACCAGTTTGGGGTGATGGAGGCTGTTCATGATGCCGATCTCCTGCCGAACGTTCTCCTTCTCCTTCGCCGAGTACGCCTTGATGAACTTTCCCGCCCAAACCTTCTTTGTGGCTTTTTCCACCAGTTTGAAGACCTGACCAAACTTCCCTCTGACACAAAAATACGGCACATTTCTCAGTCCCCGTTAAAGACCACCGAGCCTCAGAAGCAGAATGCAGAAACAGAGCTGCTGTATGAAAAGCTGACTTACGTTCCCAGCCGCTCCTCCACATCGTACAGTTCCTTCACCTTGGTGTCTGTTTTAATGACCACGTCTCTGTAGTCCGGCTCCTTCTCCGAGTCTGACACACAATCAGCAGAGGTCAGAGGTCAGAGGTCGTGTTGAGGGGTTGTTCTGCATTCTGTCATGTGTCGTGTCATGATATCGTATGTTGTGTTTTATCCTGTTGTTTTCTCTTATGGAATATTGTTCCATGTTTGTTTGTTGCATGTTACGTCATTCTAATCCCCTTTGTGATGTTGAGTTTTGTCATGTGATGACACATACAGTCACGTCATGTTGTCATGTTGTCATGTCAAATGATGTTGTGTCAGTCTGTGTCGGTGTTGTGTTGGTGCTCCCGGTTGTGTTGTGTGTTTTGTGCAGGGTGTGTTAACGTTGTGTAGTGGTGAACAGGAGTCTGAGTGTTGTACCTTCGTCCTCCTCCTCTGCCTCGGCCTCCTCCTGGTTGTCTGTCAGATGAACCGAACAGCAGCAAAATTAGTTTAGTTAGTCCGTTTAGCTCATTTCGTTTCTTTAGCTCTGCTGTTAATTAGAGCCTAATTAAATGTAGTTTAGTTCTGTTTAGTTAAGTTAGTTCTGGTTTAGTTCTGGATGGTTCAGGCGGCGCAGACATCTGTGAAACACCTTTGGTGGTGTGAACAGAAGCCTGATGATACCGAGCAGAGTTTGTTTTTAGTTAATTCAACAATCCCTTTGCTTTCCCGGTGGGAGAAACACTGCTGAGCATGTGCAGTGAGTCGCACCACGTGGAGGCAAACGGAAAAGGAAACTTCTTCCACTTATGTGGGCGCCATCTTTAGTCGTGTCTTTGGACTGTGGGGCAAAGTGGAGGTGTGTGCAGGAAACAAACACACACAACCAGAGAGGCTGGATTTGAACCTTCACGCGGTGAGCTAACTTAGCAGCGGTAACGCTAACTGGCCTGTAAAAAGTTGGACTGTAGTTACTTTAAGTTTACTCACCATCCACAAGTCCGACAGTGACGGGTTCGGATTCTGCACTCGGCTCTCCGACCCCGTAGATGTTCTCTGCACGAACACGAAACTTATACTGACGCTCTGGAAGGAGGTTCTAGAGATGAACGAAAACTTTGTTGACATTTACAGTTTGTTTTCTCAGCTGGGACAAACAAGACACAGTCCAGACTTGTAGTCTGAGTCAGACAGACGACAGACGCGTCCACTTCTGGTTCCAGTGCTGCTTCAGTTACTCACCTGCACGTTGTAGGAGGTGCTGTTGCAGGACACCAGGTGTTTCCACTGCTGCTCCAAAGAGTCCCAGATCTCCAGGTTGTAGGACTGCACGGCGCTGCCTCCGTCGTAGGTCGGCCCGTACCATGACAGAGTCAGACAGGACCGCCGGATGTCCGAGGCTGCAGGGACTTTTGCTGGGGGGTCGGGCTTATCTGAGGAGGGGAGGGAGGGTGGATTAGAGCTGCTACCTGCAAGTCATTCAGATTGACAAAGCTCAATTCTGACCCCCAGTGGCTCAGGTGTTCATTACACCCCCCTTTTAAACAGAGTTTTGGGCAGAAAAGATGATTAAACCAAGAAGGTTTATCCTCTGAGGCTCCAGAACGAAAACAAACAGCATGAAGAGAGTCTTTAAACGTTTCACAAAAAGTATCCACATTAACTATAACATTAACACAACATTTCTTAAAATCACATTTAACCCACAAATGCACAGAGACCTAAAACCACGGCTGAAAACATTTAAGAGTCTTCAGATTTCTGAGGTCCACAAAAAGCATTCACATTAACTCAGCAAACAGAAAAACTTTGGCGAGAACATCCTCCTTCTCACTGTCAGCTGGAGTCACGAAGCAGAAAGGTTTCAATGTGTTGAACTTTGACCCAAGTTGTGAGCTCAGCGATTGGCTGACGAGGACTAAACCAGTGTGCAGCCACGCTAGCAGCTGTGAGCTGTGCACAGCTACATGCTAACATGTTGATGAAAACATGCTCAAAATGACAATGCTAACATGCTAACGTTTAGCAGATAAGATATCTATCAAGTTTGCCATCCTAGTTTCGTGTTTTGACATGCTAACATTGGCTAGTTAGCAGTAAACTCAAGGTACAGCTGTCTTCAGCTCACAGGGATGTGGCCTTGAACCAAAGTGTTCAGATGTTGACCTGATGATGGCGCTAGATGGACAGTGAGAGGATCTTTGAAGTAAAGACAGTTCATCCTGCAGAGAGCACGAATGTGTGAGATGTTCAGCCTGAACAGCATATTATTATCAGGATAACTGAACGGCTCTGCATCGCTGCTCTGATCCCAAACTGTCCTGAAACAAGAACAAACAGCTGCAGCTGGAAACGAACCGCCAGAGATCAGCTGACTGAATAAAGCTTTACTGATTCATAACAATGACAAACTGAAGTGATCATGTGATCAGAACATCAGCAGGTAACACTGAAGAGACACACAACATCTGTGTGAGTGTGTGTATTTCTACACTGTTTATAACCACACACACACACATACACACACAGAGCGATGCCTTATAAGGCGTCAGCCTGCAGCTGCGATCCTGCTGACACATCATCACTGTCTCACTGTTATTATCTGGTTGCAGCTGATGTATACAGACTGAGGAGACACATAAACATCTCTATTCTTCTGAGCCTCGTCCTGCGCTGAGTGGCGATCAGACCGTGATGTCAGATGTTTCAGATGATGTCAGATGTTTCAGATGATTCAGCTGCTTCTTACCGACGATGGTGAGGTTGAGGGCGGCCTGTCGGAGGCCGAAGCTGTTCCTCAGCTCGATGGTGTAGCAGCCACAGTGTTCCTGCTGACCGCTGGAGATGGTGAGTTTACTGCTGCTGTCTGTGCTCTCTATGGAGATGTCAGAGGAGCCCTCCTGGATCTGACACACACACACACACACACACACACGTCACATCATGAAAGTCTCAGTCTGCTTTATTTTTGACAAGTTTTTTTAACAAATTGATCTCAAACCGGCCATGTTGGATCCAGTTTCATGTGATCTGACAATAAATCCCCCTTTTTTTCCTCAACTTTCCAGAGTAAAACCCAAAAGAGTAACTGATGCTGAGCCTGAATCTCCCAGCATGCACTGCAGCTCCAGTAACCATAAATCCACATCACTGATCATTTATTCTCTGAGAGTTTTAGCTCAAAAGCCACAAATTATTATTTTTTAACCTGCAGCATCAAAACCACCTTCTGATTAACAACCAGTAACAACCTGTGTGTGTGTGTGTGTGTGTGTGTTACTCACTGGTTTCCTGAACTTCAGCCAGGTGCAGTTGATGGGTGGAGCCCCAGAGAACTTGCAGAGGATCTCCACCTTCTCCCCGGCCAGGATCTTCATGTCCTCTGGGAACTGCAGGATCTGAGGAGGCATCGCTGCACACACACATCAATAACCGATGATCAGTAATCACTTGTTCCCGTGATGATTACGCTGAGGCTTAGATGACAGAGGTGTGTGTGTGTGTGTGTCACCTTGTTTAGGAGGAGTCTTTGCAGTCGGTTTCTTTATTCTGGCTTCACCTGAAACAGAAACACAAGAGACGCTCAGAGACGCCATGATGGCGAGCTGACTGACTGACGGTTACCAGGACGACGTGCTGTTGTGTTTAATATGAAATGAAGATAAACAGTTTTTCTAAAAGCCTCATTTTTAAAGTTTTCATGAATCTTTTCATTTTAAGAAGCCAAACTGGCTGCGAAGTTCTGCTCTGAGAAAAATCACTGAAGATTTAACAGCATTTATAAAAACAGTGAAGTTATCAGGACTCGAGTTTGTGACCAGAAAACATGAAGAGTAACAATCATCCTGCAGATGAGGATCATGTGACCTGATCAGAAGCTCCACACCAGCTTTGTTTCAGTGTTCGTGCATCAGTTTAATGGAAGTAATTCACTTTTAGAAACAACAAACACTGAAAACAACAAGCTGGTTCAGATTGTTCACGTTTGATCGTCTCAGTTCTGAGGACGTTTCTCCTTCTTTGTGTTTGTGTGAGAAGAATCTGAGCGTCTCTGAACCGTTACAGCACGTTTGTCGACTTCCTCATTGCCAAGAGAAGAAGAAGAGGAATGTGACTGTCTCTGACGACCATATATGGTCATTCTAAATTTAGCTCCTCAAGATGCAGGAAATAGTTTCAGGAGGTTTTTGTTTATTTTGACAGCTGCAGAAGAAGAGTCTTTGAATGTCTTTCAATACGCAGATATAAACAGTGCTGGGAGGTACTCAAGTACTGTACTTAAGTACAAATTTATGGTACTCATACTTTACAACATTTACATACACACAAAAAGCAAACAATCAATGGATTGATGGAGAAAAGAATCAGCAGCTTCATCCAGAATGAAAAGAATCATTAGTGTCAGTCCTTTACAGAATAGTTCAGACTGAGCGAGAAGACGTCAGATCGTAACGTTCACACTCTGAAATGAACCTTCAGCTTTAAATCTGAGTTTATCTGAGTAAATGTTGGGTTGTGAAGCAGCTTTGGGGGGTTTCAGGGTCTTTTCTCACATTCTTTTCCACATTCTTTGGTCTTTTTGAGGTTAATTCAGCAGATTTTGTTGCCTTGTCATTTAACAGTCACATCATCCTGTGAGACGGCAGGTTCAAGGTTTCAGAAAAACAGTGGGATTTAATAGTTTCTGCAGTTTGGAGTGGAAGTCACATTCCTGAGCCGGGGGGTTGGGGGGGCATAAATCTGAAGGAGTCGCCAAAACGAAGCGGCTTTGTTGTGCAGATGGTGATTAAAAGACGCCACAGCCAGCTGACTGCTCCTTATAATTTGAGGGTCTATTTCTGGGGATGCTGATGGATCAAAAAGTGAAAGTGTTTGTCCCTGATGTGGGAGATGTTCTCCTCCTCCTCCTCCTCCTCCTCCTCCTCCTCCTCCCCCTGCAGTTCCCACCTCCAAAATACCTAACAGGGAGGAGGGAGGTCATGAGGGAGATATTTGACAAGTGGCCTCGAACAGAAGCAGCAGAGGAGCTGATCCGGTTCAGAGCGAACAGAGCTGATCTGCAGTCTGAGAGTCCGGTTCATCACCACGAGGACGGAGGTTTCGTTCAGGATGAAGAGCTTCGGAGTCGTCGTGTTGATGCTTTGTCTGCATCAGGTGTCTTTGTCTTCAGCTCAGGTGAGTTCAGGTGACTCAACAACTAAACAACAGTTTGTTTTGATTGTTTTTCACTCTGAGAACCTGCAGACCAGCGTTTTCTCATTTCTGCTGAACCGACAGCAAAGTCTGCTCTCACAAAAAAACTTTAGTTAAAATTAGATTTGATTAGATTAGATGGAACTTTATTGATCCCTTCGGAGACTCCCTCAGGGAAATTGTGGAAAAAATGGATTAATGGACGCATTAAAACAGTTTTACAAGTTTGTGTAAATATATTTATCAGGTCAGAATGTTACAAACAAACAAATCACATTTATTTACTTTTCTCAGTTTTTTAATGCTCATAATTCAGACTGAAAGTCTTTTTTCTACCAGCAGGAAACAGATTTTGTTCTGGTTCAAACACGAGTTTTGATCCATTTGGAGCATAAAAAAAAGTAGCAGGTTGTTTCTTGCAGCGCCCCCTGTTGACGACTCATCCTTGAAACTGGTGTGAACACAGATTTGTTCACGCCAGGATCCAGAGAAACCTGAGTGGAACCAGTTTGAGCCTCAGAACAGCTGGAACGAATGTAAAAGCTGCACATTTCAGGTCCAGATGATGCAGCTCAGATGAAACGTCGTCTGTGAGCTGAGTTTCTTTAACAGGAAGCAGGACGACATGTTGGCGCTGTGAAGCGTCAGCGAGGCGACAGGCGGCGCTGAGGTCGACGGTTCAAACCGGGTCACAGCCACAGTCGTGTGATTTTCTTTTAAGACTTTTTGGTGGCAACAAAACCAGATATTTGAGTCAAAAATATGATTCCCTTCTTCTTCTTCTGTGGTTTCTGTGCCAAAGTTTAGCAGAAAAAACCACAGAAACATGAAGTTTTAACTCGAACAATGGCAGCTTTCTTTCTGCTGACTGTGTCGACGTGTGATGAGGAGACACAGGAGGACTTTTCTTCTTCTTTAAGGAGGTTAAAGGTCAAAAAACTGAGGGGAACTTCTGCTTTAAAGAAAAGCCTGAGAACAGAAACATATTTGGTGAAATGATTTAAACTCCAACAGTGTGACTTTATTAATTCAACTCGATTCATACAAGTCATTTGAGGACGAACACGTGTTACGTAAAAATAACTTCAAGATGAAGACGGACGAGCAGTTTGTGAACTTGGTTTCTATTTTTATTCATCTTTTCTGCTGATTTTTGACTCTTTGGTTGTTGGGGGTCTTTTTTATAACTGGAAATATTTGAATGTGAGTTTATCTCCGTTGTCACCAGAGTTTTCGCCTGAAACCACAGAGACGCTGCGATGCTCCGATGGGCATCTGCTGCTGCTGCTGCTGCTGCTGCTGCTGCTGCTGTGGTTGTTTTGTGGTTGTTGTTGTTTTGTTGTTGTGGTCGTTGTGGTGGTTTTAAGTTGCCGTATTTCAGCCATCAGTGTGAAATCAGCGGCGGGTTCAGGTCCAGTTTTCACACAGATGTTAACAGCAGCAGCAGAAGCTCAGAAAACTTCACCTTTATGCCAGAAAGTCTCACCTGAAACTCACTGCAGACAAACTGCTGCAGGTCATCTGGTTCAATCCCATTCTTCTTCTTTTAAGCTTGAAAATGAGAAATGTTTCTTCTTTACACTTGAAAAGGAATTTGTAGTTTTTTTAGGGACTCTGTAGGCTCAGGGTGCATTAGCGTAGCTTAGCACAAAGACTGGAAACAGGGGGAAACTGTTAGCGTAGCTCCATCAAAAAAGAGAGAAAAGTTCGTCAAACAATTTCAAAGATCGCTGATTTACACTTTGTTTGAAGTTTTCCATTAAATATCTAGATATTCTCCATAAATCAACAAATTAAACTAAGAAACAGGAAGTCGTCATCCAGCAGCGAAGCTTCACACAAACATCAGGATGTGAGGACTTATTTCTTTGAACTGGAATAAAAAATTAGACCTCAAATGTTGTGATGTTCTCCAGCAGCATCCGGGTCCGTCCCACCCACAGCAGTGTCCATCCACCCAGAACCTGGTGAACTCGCTGCGGCAGGTGGAGAAGATGCTGGCCATCAACGAGGCGTCGTTCCAGCAGGGCCTGCGCTCGCTCAGGAAGGAGATGAGCGCTCTGCACAACAGCACCACGGCCATCGTGAAGAACAGCGGTGAGACGCCTGGTTTATCACAGCACAGAGGGTGGAGATCTGATCTTCACAGAAAACCAACTTAGAGATGCATGAAGAGATAAAACAACATGTTAGAAAGTCATCAAGTCACAATAAACTCTGATGACAGTGTAGTTGGAGCAACAACAGTGCAATATAGTTTCTGACCACAGGTGGCAGTAATGAGCAGCTGCTGAACAACATTCCAGACAACAAAGAAGAAGTTTTACACCGAGTCGAATTAAACATCATCCAATCTATCTGTGTTTTTGTTTCTAGTTTTAAGGTTTTAAGGTGGATTTTTATGTTTCTAGTTTTTAAAACGTGCGAATTGAATGAAAATTAAATATTTAAACTTGAAGTTGGTTTTTAAATCAAGCAAATTAAGCTTCCTTATCCGAGTAAATGCATCTTAACAAACAGACTTACAAAAAAAGATGAGAACGCAACAATTCAGTGAGTTTGTCGAACAGGTTTTCCATAAAATCAGTAAATTCAAACTTGAAATATGAATAAAAATCAAACAAACTGAACGTTTAAACAAGCAGTTTAAGTTCAGATTTAATGAAAACGTCTCCATCTACTTCCAGCTTCCTGCCCCAAACCAGACCCCCCCGCTTTCGGCCGCAGACTGGGGAGGGTATTTGGTGTCGGACACGAGGTCCACTTCCTGTGCAAGCCGGGCTTCGAGCTGATTGGCCCTCGTACCCGTGTGTGTCTGGAGTCGCGGAGGTGGAGCGGCCAGCAGCCGATGTGCCGCCGTCAGTACTGATGCTGGGTGATAAACTGATGCTGCTTCGCTTCAGGAAGTTTCCTTCAGTCGTTAACGTTTTTTTTTTCTTTTCAGGCCTCAACAACAACAACACCGGTGCCTCCCTCGCCTCCTTCTCCTCCTTCTCCTCCTCCTTTCCTGCCTCCGGTGCTGTGTTAGCACCCTACTCCTCTTCAGCATCTTCACCTTCTCCGCTCTCCCCTTCTTTACCCACGACTCCCCCGCCCTCCTCCATCCGCCTGTCTCACTGCACTCACTTCCTGGGCTCCACCCACTGCACCTGCGACGTGGGCTTCACCATATCGGGACGTGACAACAACATCTGCACAGGTGACACACACTTCCTGCTGTTTGTTTGTTTGTTTGTTTACGACCTCTGAACTTCTGCTGAGGAATCTTCTCGTGTTTCAGACATCGACGAGTGTCACGTGTTTCCTCTCGCTCAGCCCGGTCGCCTCTGCGTCCATCAGTGTGTGAACACACCCGGCAGCTTCTACTGCTTCTGTCCGGACGGATACACCCTCGCCAGGGACGGCCGCGGCTGCACAGGTCAGAGGTCAAAGGTCGTCCTTCAGTCGGGCGAGTCTTGTGACATGTGTGGACTTTGTGTTGGTGACACTTCTGTCCTTCTCTGTTCAGACATCAACGAGTGTGAAACCAGAGATCACAACTGCACGGCGGATCAGGTGTGTGTGAACACCTACGGAGGTTTCCAGTGTGTGACGGTGGAGTGTCCCTACATGGCAAACGCCACGTACATCAAGACGTCACCAATGTAAGAGCAAACCCCCCTGAACCACAGCCACCTTTCTGCCGAGTTTCCTGTCTGATCGGGTCAGACGACAGACGACACAACATCTGGTTTGGATTCAGATTATGGACCAAACCGATGATTGATAGTGTTGTTTGTCTTTGATCCAGACTGCTGACATGACTGAGAGTGAACGCCAAACGTTGTAAAAACACCCAAAAGTGCACAAATCTAAGTTAAAATCCAAAGTCACGTCCTTGTTCCTGCAGAGAAACATCACTTTCAGCTCTCTGATTGGACGATGTTGTAACCAGCTTTAAGCAGCCCGACTCGCCAGATGTGGACGAATCTAAAACGCTGAGTTTTACAGAAGTTTCCCATCGTGTCTACAAACAGTGTTAATTTGCCAAACCAGCGAACAGACACATTCGTTCTGTAAGCAGAAAGAAAACCAGAAACCTTCTCACCTCAGAAGACAGAGACTAAATGACAGGGATGGATGCAGATGTGGGAAACGTAAATTTCACCTCGTCGCTGTGCTGAGTCGGTCTGAGGTTTGGCGTCAGACGCTCTGCTGAGGCTTTCAGGCTCCAGTCAGCTGATCAGCTGGTGGCGGTCAGGAGGCATCAGTCATGTTTTATGGCGGCGGGCAGGAACATGATGTGTTTACCAAAGCGGCTCTGATTTATTCCTGCAGCTGAATCATAATTGTATGTTTTAGCGATGCAGGGAGGAGAGTGATGTGAGTGATGTGGTGGACCGACTCCTTGGGGACGGACGACTTTAGGTGAACGATTATGAACCGAGAGGATCTTTGAATGTTTGACTGTGACTCAAACAAACATCATGTTACAAAACAAGACGGCTGATGTTGTGATTCGACGCCACAGAAAGAAAACTGACTCGACTGAAAGACATGAGACCGTCGTCGTACGCTGAGTTTAAATAAGATCATGTCGGATGACTTGAAGCAGATTTGACCATTTTTCAAAGCTTTATATGAACAAAAACATGAGCGACTGTGAGGATTTTAAATTACATGAAGCATCTTTAAGTTAAAAAAGCAAGTTGTAAGAGTCTCAGATTATCAGTTAAAGCTGCTTATCAGAGACGAATTAATAAATAAAAAGAGCATTTTGGTATTTTAAGATGCTGAGAAGGCAAAGTTTTCCTAAAATTAGTTAAAATTAGTGTTTTTATTTTAGACTGTTTAGTAAATTTTAGTTTCTACAAATGCAAAACCTCACAGCTTCATGTGATTTAAATCTTGTCTGTGCATGAACAATAAATGAGGCTGCAGTTAAAAATACAATAAAACAAATGTTTCTGAATAAACAGAAAAAGACGCGTCAGACTCGATGAATAAAATCCAGCTCTCAGATCGAAACCACGAACGGTTGAGGACATAAATTAAACTTTTCTCCTGATTTACAGCCTGTGACATTAGTTTACTGTAAAATACAACCAGGAGCTCCGCTGGTTCAGCTGGTGGCAGCAAACCACATGAAACTGTATGAACGCATGAACCTGCTGCTGAGAGCAAGGTGAGTTACAAAAATGAAGAAACTTTTAAGAGTCAGACAAAGAGACGCAGTAATCGACTCAAAAAAGACATTTTTTACATCGATGTCTTTAAAAACAAACGTTCCCGTTAGCTACGTTAGTTTCCGTTAGCATGCGCATGTTTTTATCATTCTGGCACTCAAATTGCACATAAACAATTGCACAATTTAATCACTCTTGTATGTTTTGTGATGTTGGAGGTGATGAAGGAGGAGCATGCGATGTTTCACAGAAGAAAAGAGGGCTGATCAATAAAACCAGCAATGTCACGACACTTTGATGAATCAAGCTGAAGATAATCACGTGTTTTTAATGAAAATGTGGGAAAATAAACTTTAGAACGTTTTTCTGTGTGAGTGACAGAACAGATCAGATGTGACTGAGTCGGGTATAAAACTGATAATGTTTCCTTTGCGTTGTGTTTTGCAGCCGCTGTGAGAGGAACCCGTGCATGCTGGGAGACCGAGGCTGCGCTCAGGCGCCAAACTCCATCTCCTTCCACTTCCTGTCCGTGGTGTCCAACATGTCGGCCCCCCGCGTCCTCTTCCGGGTGTCGGCGGCCCGCGTCCTGGGCGACACCCTGCGTTTCGGCCTGGCGGGCGGCCGTGGGAGGGGCCACTTCAGCGTGCAGCGGTCCGGCCGGCAGACGGGGACCCTCCTCCTGGTGACGCCCATAAGGGGCCCCGCCACCCTGGAGGCCGAGGTGGAGATGAGCGAGCTGGAGCGCAACTCGCTGCTGGGGCGCTACCTCACCAAGGTCACCCTGTTTGTGTCGCCGTACGAGTTTTAATGGGGGAGGACTGACGGTGTGGGGGGGGGTCGGGGTCAAAGGGTCATCAGGGTTTAAGTTTTGACTCAGTTGAACCAGTTTACAGATGAAGAGATAATCTGAAACACATTTATCTTCTTTTTTATGTCTTAAATCGAGTCAATGTTTTTTAATGTTTTTTATTATAAAGAGAAAAAAATGTTTTTGTAAAAGCAAAAGTTTCTTTATTCCGAGTTTGTTCAGTTTAACTTCAGCTCGAGTTTTAATGAAAATGTATGTTTATAAAAAAAAACATGCGGTGAAACTTCAGCTGGACTTTAAACTGTTGAACCAAAAGATAAAACCTGACTTTGTTTTTTTAACTCCACATCAGATTTATGCTGATTTATTTTAATTTTATTCTTTGATTCATGAGGGAAATTTACAACGATGTGATTTTGTGCTTTTTTTGTATTTTTTTTATTTTAAGTCACAGCTTTGTGCAGAAAGTGAAACCTCATGGAAAACTGAAAAGTCTGAGGTATTTCTGGGGTTGAAGGGGCGGGGCTTGGGTCGGGGGGGTCAAACCACTGAGTGTTTTCGGCCTCTTTGTTGGTGATTTATTGTATCAGTTAAACTTCTTTTATAAAACTATGAATCTTGTGTGTAAAGACGCCGTGTTTTGTGGATCAGAGATGTTTATTTGTTTTCAGCTGCAGAGACAAAAAAGTGATGATGCGTTTGTGTCTGGTCAGAAAAACTGCCGTCTCATGTTTAATGTTTCAGTTTCTGATAGATTTTCTTTGTGTCTCTAACGCATCACAACAAAACTGAAACCTGGTTTCACAGCAGACGAGTTGTTACACTGCGTTTCATTTACTTTGGAAGTTGGGAATAACATCACAGTTTAGCTCACAAAGTCGGAAAACCAAAATTTCCTGGGATGCAAAACCCGTTAATAACTAAATATTTCCCCATATTTTGTACCTACAAGTATCGTAGGAACATTTCAGTGTATGGAAGTCAAATAGTGCTGATTAATGAAGCACAAATGAGACTGAAGTGCAAACAAACTTCATCTTTCTGCAGCTTTTCACTGCTGTTGTTATAAAGAGCAGCCATGTTGGATTTGGGAGTCTGGTTTGTAAAAGTTCTCCCAACTTTCCAAATTTGAAATCCAACTTCAGGAGGAGTTTTGGTTAAAATTCCAACTTCCAAATTTAAATGAAACACACAATCAAACTGTCATCTGTTTATTTTTGGTAAATCATCAGTGATTTAAGTTCAGAACCAGATGTTCCAGATGTGAAATGAAATGAGTCTCTGTGTTTGTTCCTTCTGTTTCTGTCACTGAACTTTACTCTGATCTGATTTGTAAAACAATAAAAACCTTAAAAACCTCGACGCTGCGTTCAGCTGCTTTCTGCTCAGGAGGCTTTTCTGGATGTTTTCTGACATTCAGGTTGGAAGCTGCAGCTTCGTTCTGCTGAAGCTGTGAAGAATTTAACACGTTTCTGTCAGACGTCCCGAAGCCTCCAGAGGCCAGACAGAACACACACACAGACACACACACACAGACACACACACACAAACACACACACACACACACACACACATACACACACAGCTCTATATGTTTACACTGTATGTCTGCACACACATTCTCACACACTCGAACATCAGTGTGTGATCCCGACTGCGACGTCAGCTGTGTTCACACGTGTGTGACGACTTACAGAAAAAAAACAGACAAATGTTCATATAAAAGACTCATTTCTGATAAAACTGAGACAAACATCAACATCAGACTTCAGCCTGCTGCCTCAGCAGATCTTTAACACGCTGCAAACTTTAACACGCTGCAAACTTTAACACGCTGCAAACTTTAACACGCTGCAAACTTTAACACGCTGCAAATTTTAACACGCTGCACACAGTGAGTTTGTGTCTGTGATCAGCAGACTGACGTTCAACAAGCTGCAGGTCGAGACGAGGAATCAGACAACACAGAGACTTTTACAGGAAAACAGTTCGGAGTCTGAGGCATCAACATGCGTCTCCGGTGACGACCTGTGATCAGATCTCACCCCCCCACTCTGTGTGCAAATAAACACAGACAACATTTCTGCTTGTAGAGATCAGCTGTGTTGTTGTTTTGTAGCTGCATGAGGCAGCAACACACTGAACTGCACCGAGCTGACCGGAAATACAAAGAAGAAGAAAGCTGCTCCTGTCTGCAGGATTTTAAAAGCAGAAGAAGAACTTAGTGCACAAATCAAAACAACACAGTTGACAAAGATGTTTGATGCATTCGTTGTAAATCTCCATTTGCAGAGTTTCATTGGTTGTTACGGCTGCTGCTTGTTGTTTCACACTTTTATGACGCCGTCGTTGCACGAGTTACACAGACGCTGTCAGGTGAGTGGGCGGTCCTTCAGTGTGGCCCAGGTGTTCAGGTGCTTTCCCACCTGTATGTAACTCTGTCCACTTGTGATCGGATCAGTCAGGACGGACTGAAGAACCAGGCGGAAACAGAGCCTGAGACTCTTGTGTGGCTGCTGCTGATTGGCTGAGTGTGGCCGCCTCCTCTGCAGACTGAACGCTGATGTCACTGATTTATACAAAATCTGATCGGCTGCATTGATCTGCATCCATGTAAACAGATCACTTCACAGGATTCACACTGAACTTTAGTGGTTGTATGAGATTCTTACCTGAAGTCAGTGAACTGCAAACAGCTGACAGTCAGTTTGGAGAAGCAGGAGCATCAGAGTCGACGGCGAAGTGAAGAGCTGCTGCAGATGGAGACGAAATCACCTGAAAAACAAACAAACACATAAATAAAATCAATATCAGTGTATCTGTTCACTTTTACTGTTTGTTCACTGCTTCACTTTGCCATCAGACGGCGTTTTTCTTTCGTAAACTGAAGCCGTTTTTCTCTCCAAAGCCACCAGACTCCGTTGACAAAAGCAGTGATTTAACCGCACAGATCAGAGGAGCTGCTGGTTCGCCGCAGCCTCATCAGTCAGGTCGCTTTTGTTTTGGTGCCACTTTGGCGACTTCAAACTAAACTTTAAAAACACTGAAGTCACACGGCGACACCAGCAAACTCGCCAATGGAGGCAGCGACAGAGCAGCAACTCCCACATTCAGCAGCATAAAATTACTGTTTGTTTCAGGGGAGTCTGGTGGCTTTGAAGGAAGCACAAATAGATATAATGACTCTTAGGTGTTTAAATGTGTTTTGCTTCCACAACACTTCACTGCTCAGCTTCCTGCAGCACAATGTGATGAAGAATGAATCTAAAAGGTCCACATCACATCAGCTGGAGTCACTTTGAGGTGAAGAACATCATCTCAGTCTTCAGTCCACTTCTTCAGCAGTCTGAGCTACAAATGAAGCTCACAGGCTTCATGTTACTGTGAGTTTGTGTTTGTAATCAGGAATATTTCAGAGGTTTTCATCAAATATTTAATTTTAGTTGAACAAATGAAAAGTTTGAGCTGCTGATAATAGAAGATGAAACTTCTGAGGATCATTATTATTATTAATACACTGAATCCTGAGAGGATGAAGAATCTGAGAGTCAAATTTCATGAGAATTCACTCAAATGGGACCTAAAACCACAACTGATGACCTCATTGGAAACATTGGGATCCATCCTCTGGAGACCACGAACATCAGAGGAATAAACCTTCAGCCTGGAGGTGATGGACCACCGACGTTCCCTCAGCTCGACTTCTGGGTTCAGATTTCTGCTTTTGTTCCAAACAAGCTGGTTCCTGTTTGAGCTCTCAGCCTTTAAAGAGTCAAATTTAATTTATTCAGCAGGTAGAAAACTGTTTTTTTAACTTTGACTCTTCAACAAAACAAACTATCAACTGATTCAACTGTTTCTGCTGAAGACGATTTACTGTCTGCAAACAGAAATTCATCAGATCGTCATGAAAAATCAACTGATTAATCAAATGTGTTGCAGCAGCAGACGACCTACACGATGAAAAACGACGTTAAGTTTGATAATTAAATATTTTAAGCTTCTCAAATTTACAGTTTTGCTGCTTTTGTCTCTTTTTTACTGAAGAAAACTTTTAAAAATCCTCCTGTGACGAAGCAGACGGGCTGATTTCTGCTCGTCATGATGTTTGAACAGATCAGCTGCATTTTTTCTCCAAAATCTGCTGAGTCAGCGACTGCAGGAGAGAAAAACAACAACAAAACGTGAAACGACGACAGGCTGCAATGTGAAGTTCACAGAGTGTGAAATGTTGTTAACAGGTTTAAACATGGAAAAACCGCAGCGAGTCCTTTAATTTCACCGAGTCGAAGCTCTGACAGGATTTATTCATGTTTTCATGCAAACAGCTGAGCTTCTATAGTTGGATCGGCTTGTTGTTTCATCTGTCGGCAGATCGTGTTTCACTGCTGACGAAGACGAAGATGGATTCAAGTCTGATAACTGAACTCAGAGCTGTTTGTTGTTGGTGAAGATGATTTGAATCACTGAGTGAAACTCAAACGTTTCAAAACGAGTCAACAGACAGTTAAGAACTTATCAAAAGTTCCTTCACAGATCTGAAAACTTCTGAGCTTCATGAAAAGAACTTGAAGGTAAATTTAAGAGAATCTGTTGATTTTTCATCCTGTAAAATGTCGATTTCAAACATCACAGTGTTTGAAGTCAGACTTTGTGACTTAATGTGAAGCTGTTTTATTCTTTTACCTTCACACGTCGCACATTCCCACAATTCCATGCAAATGTTATCTGCCATAATGTTGGAAAATATGACAGGAAGTGCCTTTTTTTCTCACATGGATGAACCTGAAGTTAATTCCCAAAAGCATCACCTGGAATTTTATTGGACAAACAGGAGGAAATATGTGTGTATGTGTTGGGGACTATTTTCAGTGGCGGATTGATCCACATTTGTTATCCGGTGAGTGTTTTGGGCTGCAGGACTGTGTGTGTGTGTGAGTGTGTGTTGGCATCAAAATAAACTACAGTGTGCAGAAGATGAACACAGAGCTTGTTTGTGTTTGTATTGATTGTCAGCTTTGATCCTGACATGTGATCAGTTCGATCGTTGAGCTTTAAAAGTGTCAGAAACAAACAGACGGGACGACAGAGTAGAAACCTTGCAGACTTTATTATTATTAACAAACTGTCCAATTTTCATCTGTACAGAACGAGAAGAAACCAAAACCAGAAAAGTGGACAGGCAGTGAAACAGAAGCAGATGATCGGGAGCTTCGATGGATTCAGACACAAAACATCGTTTACAAAAAGATCGTCATCATCACAAACCCAAAGCAAAACGTTCTGCTCGCCGTCGCTCGGGACGACGAGGACGGCGAGGAACCGACCGGAGATCACGCAGCATCCTGCAGACGCGTCGCCTGTGGGCACCAACACACACACACACACACACTCACACAAAAACACACACACACACACACACACACTCCTCACAGGCCCACTCGCTCCTCTGCCGGGTGCTGCAGGGGGTTCTGGGATGTTCTGTACAGCGGGATCCCTCGGCGGGACGGTGAATAGGCACGCTTTGATAAAACCGACGTCGAATGGAAACAAACAAACAAACAAAAACAAAAACAAAAACAAAAAAAAACTGAAGGCAGTTCAACGAATCAGGACGTCTCATTTACAAGCAGGAGGGCGGCGCTCACCACAGCAAGCTGCAACAGTACGAAAGAAAAACTCCAGAGTACAGGCGGACTGCACGCTACGTAGTTTACAGTATGTCATCACTCAGTATAGTACACATGTACACATGATCAGCTCGAGCCCAGGGAGGGGGCGGAGCTCGCTTAGTGTTTACATCACAGAAACCTCCGCCGCCGTCTTCCTCCAGCAGCCGGCGAGCGAACGTCCGAGCGTCACGAGGATTTTAAAACACAGAAAGCTCACTTTGCTTTTGTTCGTGTGGAGTGAGACTCTTCGTCTTGTGCGTGTTTGTTTCCTCTGATGTGACGGAACAGGAGGCGACGGTGACTCTGGTTACCTGAAGCTTTCACACCTGCAGTTTGGTTCCTCTTAGACTTAAAACTACCCAACGAGTCTCAAACTGACCTTTTCTACACAAACCAGGATGTGGAAACACGGGGTCACATGACTGACTGCTGGCTCAGTGATTGGACAGTTTTTGGAACTGACACTTTATGAGACTCTTCAGCATCGATCACATCACAGAGTTTAAATCGTCGCGGTGTGTTCAGGGTTCACGGTTCAGACTGTGTTTGGCAGGAAATGAGCGTATGGCAGCGTGATGAATGTTTACTGAAAACACGGCGCCGTTCCCATACCGTGAGCTGAACCCGGGCCGCCTGGACGAAAACCAGGAATCCAAACGGCGAGCCCGTGTGAGACCTGCGCCATGAAAACACTGCACTTTATACGCTGAGCCATCAATTAAGATCTGGTCAAATGATTCGACCACATGTTTTCGGCCACATTGGAACCGAGTCACGTGAGTC
This sequence comes from Acanthurus leucopareius, assembly GCA_029814765.1. Lineage (NCBI taxonomy): Eukaryota > Metazoa > Chordata > Actinopteri > Acanthuriformes > Acanthuridae > Acanthurus > Acanthurus leucopareius. Next base: position 22,811,393 of record JAQMCX010000050.1, on the reverse strand, counting down.
AACCTGAGGAATGCGACTGAGACCGGACTCTGGCTGACGTCACGCTGAGGCCGGATGGTTTCTGTGTGGTCGCCACGTTTCATTTGCTCACTTTTTAGTGGTAAATTGGTGAAAATCGCCACACAGATCTGATGCATGAAAACAGGCTCAAAGTTTGAATTCATGCAGATCTTTTTCTCGTGCAGCTGCTGACAAACAGAACCAGAGTCCACCTCTTTTCCAGGCTGCACTGATTTTTATTAAAACAGCTGCAGGCTGATTTTATTAATCCAATATGATTTATTGATCCAGCTTTTCTCAGGTTAGATGCTGTTTAAGCATGTTGATCTGCTGCTTTTGTCTTTAACACATGAAAGTTGCATCTTTTGTAGGATGAAACACCTGAAGATCTCTGAAACTAACTTCCTGACTGGCTGAACGATTCTCAAATTATTCTGAAGATTCATCGACATGAGATCATCTGACAGTTTTCCCACCAAACCAAGCAGGTTTGGAATGAGAACTTTGGGAATAAACCATGAATCCTCCTGTTTGTTCCTCACATCCACATCACTGATCAGGTCTGAAAGCATCAGGCGCCTCAAGAATCGTCACATCACAGATTCGAACGTCCTGATTCGTCACATCTGATCTCAGATCAGCGACTTTAAGATCTGAAGCGTCAGAAAAGTTCACATCTGATTCCTGACAAGCTGCCTGAGAGGCGTTCACTGCCACGGGCAAAAAATCAGCCAGCTGCTGGAGCAAGTCGACGGCCGGAGGAGGACAAACCCTCCTCCCCCACATCCTCCCTCCCTCCTCCCCCCCTGCAGGAAGGAGGGACGCTCGCTATAAAAGGCAACCAGAGAACATTCAAATCATAGAACAAAAAAAAACTTTGACCATTAGTAAACAAATAAATAAGGCTATGACAAAAACAATATATATATATTTATAGATATAAAAAAAAAAGAACGAAAACTGTGCAACGATTCCAGTCTCATCTTTACACCAAAATGTTCACATCTCTATTAGAATCATCTAGAATCTTCTCATCTCTTTACTTTGTTTTCCTGCTTTGCTCTCAGCTTTTTCTGTACCAACCAGCGACACCAGCGGCCGCTCTGCAAGTTCATACTGGGGAGAGGAAGAGAAAAAAAAAAGCCAGTTCGCCCAGTTTATCAGCTCCGCCCAGTCCTGGATCAAACTGGGACCCCCCCTCTGACGCTGTGCGGCGTCTCCGGGCGGCGAGCGTGATGCCAAACACTCGTCCAAACCAGCTGCTGGACGGTGAAATCGGCTGAACTGTGAGCAGCAGGTGGACGTGGTGCATTTATGGCACAAAGTTGGGCTGGGAAAAAAAGAAGACAATAAAAATCTGACCGAGGTTGCCTGGAAACAAAGATAAAATAACCACAAAGATTCCCGTTGGAGGAGGAGCTTCAAGCAAGACAGCGGAGTGTTTTTGATGCCCCCTCCCGTCCCCCGACTCTGTTTGTCTCATTGGTGGCTTGGTGGGGGGGTGGGGGGGCTGGCTGGCTGGCACCGCCCACCTGGCAGTCCCATGGCGATAAAATCTAACTACCACACATCAGAAAAAAAAGATATTTCCAGAGCCGAACAACCCCCGAAACCATCTAGCAGGAGGACAAAGACTCACACACACACACACACACACACGCGCACATACACACACACACACACACATTCAAACGCACATTCACACACACACGCACACACACGCACACACTCTCTCACACACACTAAAATACTGGAGTCATTAAAGCGCTCTATACATGAGCATTTCCCATCCCACTTTCTACACATTTACACATATTAAGATCACCCCCCAACCCCCCCCCAACGCCCCCCCCCCACATCTTGACCTCTGACCCTACACTTACAACCCCCACCCTCCCCTCCCCTCTCCCTCTCCTCACCCCGACCCCCACCCCACAGCAAAGGAGGAGGGGAAAAAACGTGTGGTAATACTGCATCTACGTCATGTGATGGCGAGTTAAACCTGCAGGGGGAGCCGGCGCTCTGCATCGCAGCCCAGGAGGCGAAAAATAAGAAAACCAACGAAGAAGATGCGATGATGGGCGTGGCTTTTGGTCGGGGTGGGGCTGCTGTAAAAAAAGAGCAGGTGAGTCACTGAACGAGCCCACGTTTGCCTGCAGGATTGTGGGTAATGTCACTTCAGCCATGAGAGGAAAAATTAAAAAAAAGGGTTTTTGTTTGTAAATGAACTGACGGAGTAAAACGGGTGGAGGTTTGGGGGCCGAGGGGAGGGGGGGATAAAGGTGGAGGTTCTTTCAGCCGTTTCTCCAGTGGGTGTGTCCTGACCCCTGAGTGGGCGGGGTCTACCTGTCCTTCAGCTCCTGAGTGACGCGTTTGGTGAATCTGCCGCAGAGGAGCCCCATGAGGAAGAGCAGCGCCACCACGGCGCCGCTCACCGTCAGGATGTAGTTCTTGGACGGTGACGTCATCACCTGCATGGCGAGATCTGAGAAACCCGCAGCGGGAGCCACCTGACAGGAAGTGAGGACAGCACAGTTGAACTTTTATAATCAATTTTTCAGAATAAAAGTTCCTTCAAACCAATTTCAAATTAAACATTTCACCTGTTTTCACTCACTTTAAAACTCGTTTTATGAAGCTCAGTTTAAAGGAAGTTTACAGTTCTATTAACGCATTTCAAAATAAAGGACCATTCAAAAATATGTTCCGTCTCTTTCACAATTAATTTAAAAACAAGATTCACATTTTATTCATGCATTTATTTATTTGTGCAGCTCAAGAAGTTTGTACATGAAACAACCTTTAAAACTCAGTGAATTTAAAACCAGATGTTTGGTCGATAATTGATTTCAAATTAAAAGCATCATTGTAATCTGATTTTATAAAGCTTTTTAATGTATTTTCAAAATAAAAGCACCATTATACTGATGTTATTTGGCTCATTTTATTTAAAAACAAAGAAAAGTAACATTTAATTTACGGAAGCTTCATTTAATTTCACTTAAATGCAAACTTGAAGCTGTTTTCATTCATTTCAAACAAACTGAACTGTTTTTTTCTGCTTTTTATTAATAAAGAACTAAAAACAAACCAGCTGTTTAAACTTCTGTGATGATTTATGAGGTTTAATGATGTTTCTTATATTTAAAGCAGATTTCAGAGCTCCTCGGCTGCAGGTGAACACAGGTGGAGGTGACAGTGTGTGTGATGAGTTCAGTGTCCCCTCGGTCACGTCACCTCCAGCTGTGTTCTCAGTGTTTGATCGACAGGGTGTAGATGCTGTGTTCATGTACCTTGGCAGCGTAGCTCCACATGTCGATGCGATCCTGAAGTCTCTTCTTGCACTCCGGCTGCAGACGGACACGCTTGTCCTGCAGCGCCTCCATCAGGCAGGACATCTCTGTGGAGGCAACAGAACACAAACACACAGACTTTTTACCTGAAGTCGGTTTTCTGCTGCGTTTTTTAAAGTAAACTCAGTTTTCTTCTCCTGCAGACGAGTTGGAATTCAGCAGAAACTAAAACTGAAGCAGCAAAACGCTTCCTGTGTTTCACTCAAGCTGCTAAAATCAAATTCACTCTGTGAGTTTCATGTGTGAGTCACGGCCGCGGTGCGTTCGTGTGCAGACTCACGGCGTCCTCTGCCCGGAGGAATGGCGGCACACTGGTGTTTGATGTCCAGAGCGCAGGCCGTGTGGAGGACGGGGTCGACGAAGATGTCCGCCTTGCTCTCCTTCAGCATGTTCAACACCTCCTGCAGGCGGAGGAGGGCAAGAGGGCGACAGGACAAACAATGAACACAGGTAAATACAGGAGACAGGTGGGGTTGAGAGGGTGGAGGGAGAAAAGAGGAAGAGAAGAAGAAGAAGAGGAAGGTTTGATCGTTGAAGTTTAAAATAAATGGTTCAGTTTGTTTTTTAAATCCAGAGATTCTCTGTCTGAACCTTTTTAAAATGAAAATGACTTCATGTTTCTACAAACTGCTCGACAAGACGCTGAGATTTACTTTCCCCTCAGTGGTCAGTGAAGGCAGCAGACGGCGTCTTTACCTTCTTGCATCCTTCCTGTTTGATCTTCAGCAGGTTCACCTTCAGACACTCCTCCACCTGCCCCGTCTGCTCCTGAGCTGCTGCCTCCTCCGGACACAGCCTGGAGATCTGCTCACACACACACACACACACACACAGAGATACACACAGAGAAACACACAGAGAAACACACAGAGAAACACACACAGTTCAAGAACTTTCAGGACTTTTTGTGTTTTCAAACATTATTAAATTTGATGCATCAAAAAGCTTTTTTCTCCTAAATTTAGACAAAATGAAGCCATTTGGAGTAAATCTGTTAAACCAATCGTAACAGCTGGTTGAAACCACCAACCAATGAAAAGTGTGCAGCTGTTTCTTTTCCCTCAGCAGGTTACTGTGCTAACGTCTCCCCCTGCTGGTCACATAGCCACATTACAAAAAAAGACAAATGACTAAGAGTCAGTTCGTCTCAATGAAACTTCTCCAAAACACAAACAGGAAGTTTATCACAGCTGGATCTGATGATGGAACATCTGGGCCATTTGTCTCATCTTAGATCTGATCTGAAGAACGTTTGATTCTAGATGCTCAAAAGTAACCGACAGTGATGAAATGACAAAGAAGAAGAAGAAGTGTGTGAACCTCCTGAGTGCAGTGGATCTGCAGCTGAGGGTCCAGCCTGTAGTCCAGAGCCGACTCCTGCAGGATGACCCGGATCTGGTCCTCACAGTCTGGAGACAAACGCTGCCACACAAACACACACACAACGGGAAGATTGTTATGATCCAAATAATGACGTCAAAAAATTTGAATAATCAGTACGAAAACACAAGCTGAAGAAGCTGGAGGTGAGACTCCAACACCAACATGGCCTCTTGTTGTTGTGGTTGTTGTTGTTGTTGTTGTTGTTGTTGTTCTCACCTGGTCGGCGTACTTGAGCTTGAGGCAGGAGATCACCTGACCCTCCAGCTCGCTGTCGGCCGTCGCCTTGTTCAGGATCTGCTGACAGAACTTTGGGATGTCGGCTTTACAGGCTTTCCTGAGAACGGGGTTCAGCCTGTAGTCTGCACACACACAGACACACACACACACACACACACACAGACACACACACACACCCACACACAGACACACACACACACACACACACACACCCACACACAGACACACACACACACACACACGTGTTGTTTTTGGCTTTCAGATCTCTAGTCTCTGTTTCTTTAATGGTGGTTAAGGATAAAAAAATAATTAAAAGACTAAATCAAAAAGAAAAAGTTACAGCTGTTTTGTAAAATGCACTAAATTTAATTACACAATATCATCTTTAACTTCTATAAACTTTAGAATTTCAACCAAATTCCAGCTCAGCTTTGATTACATGTTTTTGTCTGTGTGATCCACTGGATCCACAAACATCCTGTTTAACACAGAACTTCTGCAGCTACTGTTCAGACAGATTCTCCATTTCAGACTCTACATGTCTGAAAATGGCTCCAGTGAAAGAAAATCATCATCTGTGAAAGTGGCGTTAAGCTCAGCTCACAAATAAAAACCTGCAGGATCAACAGTGATGCTTCATCACTGGAAAAAAAGATGGGAAGATGCACAGAATGAGTAAAGATCATGAAAAAGACATTTAAATACTTCATTTTTATCTGTTGAATTAGTTTTTAGTCACATTTTTTGTGAAATAAAATATATATACATACGTATTCTTCCTCATAATCCAAAGAAAAATGCTGATTGACATGGAGCTTATATAAAGAGTGATGTGTGAATTTGTGGCATTCCTCACTTCCATATTTGCAGAAGATAAAGAGGAAACCTCGTGCTCTCTGTGTTTGCTTTCAATGACCGAACTTCTGCTCCAAATGAATACGTTACATATTTACCTGAGAAGTTCATGTTTGTCCAGAGTTCTCCTCCGTCTCCGTCTTATCGTCTCATTATGACTCGGTGCAGGTGTTTGCTGTTTGCTCTCAGCAGAGCTGCACGTCGTCCTGATGATTGTTCGACTGATCTGCAGTCTGAAACCAGCTTCAGCTACGTTACAGCTTCAGGAAAGAGTCAAATCTGAGCGAGAATAAAAAACGAAGAGTTTCAGAAGGTCTTTCCTGCTTCAGACACAAGGACCTCTAGTTCATCTGCTCCCACTAAACCCAGAGAGATATTTATTATAGATATGAAGATAATGTTGATGTTGTAGATGTGAGGACTTTTACTAACTCAGCCTCGATATGAACTGTCAGGCTTGTTCTCCTCAGTCTTCTGTTGCTGCTCCACAGTCTGCATCATCTGGATCATCTGTGAGGAGCACGAACACACCTGAACTCTCAGCCTGACGTCTCAGAGCTGCAGAGGCTGAAGGTTCGAGCCTTGTTCATGTTTTCAGACTGAACGTGGATCCATACGAGCTGCAGCCTCTCTGTCGCTGCCACGTCCATCAGGAATGTGTGGAGTGTTTAAAGTTCAACGGCCGGTCGATTTGTGGTTTTTGTGTAATTCACAAAGAACTCAAACGTCGATACGTCGCCCTGCATATTTCTGCAGACGCGTTGAAGACGCCTGTTTCCTCTGAAGAGCCTCTCAGCTCTCTGTGGAATCGTTACAGTCACATTCATGTCATCAGATCATTGAAAGAGGAAGAAAAGTGGAATCAATGCAACCAAACTGCAGTCAAACACATGCATTCTGTTTACAGTGAAGTTAACGCAGCCTGGTGTGAGAACAGAGTGAAGTTAATGAACTTCATTAACAGACTCACACACACAGAATCTCCAGCTGCATCCAGGTTTCTTACACTCAGCTCCTTTTTCACTGTGATGAATAAGAACTGAAGGAACCGTCTGACCACACGTTTCTGCAGCGTCCATGTTCAAAGAAGATAAGTTGTGCGTTCATGTGCTTGAAGGTCCTCGTTCTCCAGCTGACCTGAGAAGCAGAGCCGCCATCTTGAATGTTGCACAACTTCACATAATCTCTAAAAATGTAAAAAAATTCTTACACTGTAACTTATTTTCTCATTGTTTTTGCCGTCCTGCCTATTAGTCATTTTAAAATGTTATATCTAAAAAACCAGTTAAATGAGGAAATATTCTAATTTAAGGTGAAACATGGGCTGGTTTTGTGCCCTGATGTGAGTGCAGTGATGGCTGCTCCATGGCAGCCTGTAATTGTCCACATCAGAGCTAATTTGTCAGATCTCGTGGGAGATGTTCGCCATGTTACAGTGAACAGCTCGGCTTGTCTGCGGCTCCATCTAATCTGACTCCGACAACAGGCTGCAACAGTTATTAGACTTCATTTAATTTGCGTCACCTCCCGGAGGAGCAGCCGGGCGAGTCGCTTCATGCCCCCTCACGCTGCTTCTCACCGGGACGCAGACTGCAGCTCCGTCCCTGCGGATGCTGGAACTCACACTTAATGTGTTATGTCTTCACTTTAAGACAAAGAGAAAGTGCACATGTGATCAATAAAGCAGAACTCATGTCAGGAAAGACGTTCATGTAGTTGAGAAAACCAGTTTGCCGCTCAGACGTACTGGTCTGCTCTGGTCTGGGACTCTGTTCGTCCAAACAGGCCTTGAGGTTTCGACCTCCTGAGTCTCTGAGGAAACAGAGTCGAGGCTGCGAAGGTTCAGGCTTTTTCTCTGCAGAGTCGAATCCACACAAACCTACTGAACCTGCTGTGTTTGAAGCTGCACGGCATGAAGTGATGTCATGCGCTGCTGTTGCATTATTGTTGCTTTGTTGTGATGTAACGTTGACGCAAAATGATTGTTATGTAAATTTATTTTTGTCATATTTTATTTAAACCGACACAGGACAGAAAATCTGCTTTAAACAACAAAATCTTTTTAAATTAGTATTAAAAAAAAAGTTTGTCTTTCGTTAACTTTTTAAATTCACAGATCTGATGTGAAAAAAAAAACACAGATGACCAAATGACACAACGCAGGGAATTGTGGGTCTTTTGTCGAAGCTTTTATTGCACCTGTTCAATCACTCAACAGAGGCTGAAAGTTCGACCCGGATGTGTCAGAAAACGACAAAACCTTTTGAGGACTTTTCAGGAGAAACAAGGCCAGAGGCTTCGCTCAATTTCACAATGAATCAGGACGGAGAGACGGAGTCACAGAGGAGCTTCAGGACGGAGGGAAGCAGGGGGAGGAAACGACGCCAGAAGCTTCAGAAAAACACAAAACTTATACTGTTAATGCTTCAGACGAGTTTACAGGCTTCATTCATGGAGACGAAGTCGACAAACCGTCAGGGATCAGCTGAGTTGTTCTGCTGCCGTCACATTAACTTCTGGTTTCAATGTAACTTTAGAAACAATACAAGAAGTTACAATGTGACACAGAGAAGTTACAGGCGTTAAAGTTCCCCATCAGACAAGAGACACTGAACACAACATGATGAAATGTTAGATCAGTGAAACAAATGTTGCTTTACGGTCCAACATCTCTTACATCATGGTGCATCATCATTATAATATGTTGCACTGTTTTTATTCAGACCTGGCTTGTACAGAAGTTTGGTTCCATTCAAATCAAACATATATTTTCACAGTTTTCAGTCCTAAAACTCCAAAAACTTATTCTACAACAATAACGGCTCAAAGTTCTGTTACATGAACTTTTCCACTCGAGATCGGAAGAGCGT
>JAQMCX010000050.1:22791725-22802595 GCA_029814765.1 Acanthurus leucopareius | reverse complement strand
TCGTCATTCTATAATTTTTTTAGAGTTTCTACCATTGTGTTGAGTCAGAGGAGACCTGTGTGTGTGTGTGTGTGTGTGTGTGTGTGTGTGCGTGTGTGCGTGTGTGCGTGTGTGCGTGTGTGCGTGTGTGCGTGTACCTGTGTTCTGTGTGATCTGTCTCTTGGTGATCATCTGTTTGCATTTAGGATCCATCAGCTCGCTGTTCTTGTTCTGTTTCAGACACTGAAGGACGTTTTTTCCATCCGAGTCCGTGCAGAACCTCTGAAACACACACGAGACTGGTTAGACTGGTTTCACTGGTTTTACTGGTGCACCCTGACCATGTGGTGCTGGTTTTACTGGTGCACTCTGACCATGTGGTGCTGGTTTTACTGGTGCACCCTGACCATGTGGTGCTGGTTTTACTGGTGCACCCTGACCACGTGGTGCTGGTTTTACTGGTGCACTCTGACCACGTGGTGCTGGTTTTACTGGTGCACTCTGACCACGTGGTGCTGGTTTTACTGGTGCACCCTGACCATGTGGTGCTGGTTTAACTGGTGCACCCTGACCGTGTGGTGCTGGTTTTACTGGCCTACCCGGATCATGTGCTTGCAGACTCTCATCAGCTGGTAGTCCATTTCGGGATCGACCATCTCCACTTCCTGCAGCTTGAAGATCCTCTGGTGGCAGCGCTGAGTCAGCTGACGCTTGTTCTCCTTCAGACACTCGATGACCTGCAGACGGACGCAGATAATCACATTTGATCGCTGGCAAATCAGATCACATCCTCTTTTAAATCACTCTGTTTCTTTTACTCCTTCTGTCTCCTGAAAATCCCTCTGAACAGATTCTGTAAAAGCTTCTGTACAAACAAACTGTTCCTGCTGCTCTCAGTGACGCAGTTCATCGAAGTCTTTACTTCTAAACCGACTAAAACAAGTGATGAGATGTTGAAAAGTCTCTGAAAGGTTTGCGTGTTTGATCTGTGGTGATTGTTGCTCCTTCAACTGATGTTTTTAACAGAGAAACCTCAGTTTGTGAGGTCGGTGTGTTGTTGTGTTTGTCATCAGAGGTGTCGTCCCTCCTGTCGGCTCAGTGGAAACAGACTGAGGCTCCATCGATGATGAAAAACCTGCCCCCTGCTGGACCTTTCAGACACTGACATCAACTGCACTTTTTAACTCCTTTACTGCAAAATGTTTTGGCTCTTAATCATGAAAATGTTTCTCGGATTTTAATCAGCTGAAGTTTATTTGACTCGTCACCTCATGAAGCTGCACAAACTTCCAAAAGAAGACTGACTGTGTGTGTGTGTGTGTGTGTGTGTGTGTGTGTGTGTGTGGAGCTGCTGACCTGCGCGTTGCCGAAGGCCACGTTCTGACACAGTCGCTTGATGTCCTGCTGACACGAGTCGTACAGCTCCGGCACCAGGCGAATGTCCTCCGACTGCACAGATTCATGTCACGTTTAGTGGATTTACAGAAAACACAGAAACTTTTTGTCTGTTCAGCGTCAATAAAAACAAACTCAGGAAACATCAGAAGAGAAAAGAAACCACGAGAACAAGCTGAGACGCTTTCATCAGGATCTGTTTTCTGTCCGTCTGCTGAGATTTGTTATAAGTTATTGAAATAAGTTTCAGGAAGCTGAACAACAAATCTGCTGAACTTCTGCTCACAGAAAACCAAGATCACTGCATTTAAGATCCAAACATGTTTGTCATGTTAATATGGATTCAATTTGATCAATTAAATAAGAAAGTAAGAAAAATTGAATCAATTATGGATGAAAACAGCAGAATATCTGACTGTCTTCATCAAACTGTCATCTTACACCTGCTGATGTGTTTGTTCTTCTGACAGTTTCATGAAGTGATGATCTCTTTCTGGCTCACTCTCTCTCAGAAACTACAAACATGGCGGAAAAACCCTAAATAAAATAAATTACATCCCTGTTTTGGCAAATTCTTCGATATTTTGAGTTTTATGTTGTCTATAATTTGTATTCCTGAAATGTGCACATGACTGCCAAGGTGATGGAAACTCAGATCACCATCTCAGACTGAGCCTGTTGAGGCGTCCATTAACTTCTGGCCTCATGGAATAACTAACTGACTGACTGACTGACTGACTGACTGACTGACTGACTGACTGACTGACTGCACCGTGTGTCCGTGAACGTACCATCTCCACCTCTTCCACCCGAAGCTGCTTGCGGCATTTGACGGACACGCGCTGCTCCTTGGCGTCCTGCAGGGTGTCGTTCCTCACCGTGGTGCTGAGGCAGATCACGACGTCCACCCTGAACGACAGCAGGACAGCAGGTCACACACTCACCCCGACTCACCCCGACTCACCCCATCTCACCCCGTCTCACCCTGATCACACCCTGAAACGTGTCACAATCGTTTCTACTCGTCGTTTGTGAGAGCTGAACACAGGAAGTTGTTGCAGGTAAATAAAACCTGCTGAGGGGTGAAACTACAGCAGCTCACTCTCACAGTCAACAAAACTCAACACTTCCTGTTTCTTCACATTAAAATGTTCCAACAATACAAAAGCTTCCATACTTTTAATGTGAAAAATCTGCAGGAAGTGTTGAGTTTACTGATAACTGGTTAACATCGACGCTTCAGTCTCTGAAAGTCTTTTTTCTTTTGTTTTAATTCAGTGTTGTTTGTAAAAAACACTGAAAGGAGTAACAACGTCTCAAAAACTGATCAGAGATTTCTGTTAAATGTGTTTTAAACATTCCAGACTTTATTCTTTCGACCTTAAACACAACGTCTGTCACACACTTCGCTCGGTGTTTGCTGGACTGCTGGATGGAAACTGTGTGTTTGGCAGCTGACGTTGTAATTCAGAGAGAAGTTCTGCTCTGAAACTCTGAGCTGAAAACCTCCGGAGAAGTTTAAGGAAACAAACCGAACAAACGTCATTCGGACCTTCAGACTGAAGACTGAGGGACGAAACTGAAAGCTCCCACAGCCACTGAAGGGATCTTTTCCAGCTCTGAATGTTGAGTTACCTTTTGCAGAAAATGAAACAAGCGACTGTTTTGTTTTTTTGTTTTTAGTTTTTGATTTGCTGCGAATCGAAGAGCAAACTGTCGAACTGTCCCTGAAACACTCGTCTGCTCTGCGCTCAGGTTTCTTACTTCTTCTTGATGTTCGGACACAGTTTGAGGACGTCCTCTTTGCAGGCCGTCTTGAACTTGTAGGAGAAGCGAAAGTCTTTGATCTGAATCTGCAGACAGACAGACAGACAGACAGACAGACAGACAGACAGACAGTGTTAGAGAGTTCAGTCCAATAAGAAATGTAACGTTTCAGTGTCACGTTGTAAAATCTTTGTGTGATATTTATTGTTGTTGTCTGATGAAATATTCCCGTAAATGAAGCACGTTCAGGTTCGTCATCAGATCAGCGGCGTCAACAAGCCTCTGATCGTCATGGCGACCCGTTTCATCCGTCTGCTCACCAGCTGGAAGTGCGTCACGCCGACCGCACACTTCTCATTCATCTCCTTTTGGTGTTTGTTCTGAACCAAACAGTCCATCAGATCACCGGTGTCGATCTGGTTATCAGCCACCTCCTGCAGACAGACGGACAGACGTCACATGAACCAATCAGACAGCATCTGCAAACCACCGAGTGTCAGTAAATTTTATATTATTTCTTGATCTGACACATTTCTTTCAAGATAAATTAAAAACATGTTTATGCATAAAGAAGCCGGAGTGTTTCAGGTGTTTCAGGTGAGTTTGCCGCCTGTGAACGAGCAGAGATTCATGCTGTGATCGATGTTTCACACGTTCACATCAAACTCTTCCTGCTCTTTTTATCCTCCTGAAATGTTTCTGCTTTGAAGGCCAGTTTTTACATTTTTGGCCTTTTTAAATCTGAGAAACGGAGCTCTTCTTCTGTTTCAGCCAAACATTTAAAACTTCTTCCTGAGTTCAGACTTGGTTTAAAGGAGCTGACAGAGGCGTGGTGACGCAGACTCACGTGGCAGTGGGCCTGGATGACGGGATCACAGGCTCGCATCAGCAGCGCCTCGATCTGAATATCCTGTTGACAGAACAAACAGACGTCGTTATCAGAAAAAGTTCCGTCAGAACAGGTGAGTCACACCTGGTTTCAGAGTGACTCAGGTCAGCTTCAGTGAGAACAGCACAGGAACATCACACAGGCCTGTTTGTCTTCCTCTCATAAAATCCTTCATATCAAACCAACTGTCCACGACTGTTATCAACTGCACACTTTCACAGAAAGACGCCGTTTGTTCCGGGTCACATGGGAACGTCAGGAACGCCGAGTTAAAGGAGATTCGAGTTCATCTTTGACAACATTTATCTGTTTTCCATGAAGAGAAACAACAGAAACCTGCAAATGATCTGAATGTATCAAAGATAAACAATCCAAACAGTGAAAAGCTGCAGAGTCTGTTGGTCAGTGTTGCATTGTGGGTAGCAGGTGTGCAGGTTACCTCTGATTCCAGCTCCGTCAGGTTTCCCACCACGTCCCTGCAGTCGGACACCAGATCCTCCAGGTGATCCTGCAGACACTCCAGCTCCTGCCCCGCCTCCGTCTTCTCGCTGCACCACTTCCCGAGGTCGGTCATGCACCGTCTCTGCAGCTCGGGGTCCAGCTTCACGTCCAGCGCCCTCTGGTGGAGGATCCTCTGCACCTCCACCTTACAGTCTCTGGAGAGCTGCAGGACGACATCAGGTTAAAGGAGGCGAGACGGACGGCTGAACTTCACCGTTCTCAAACTGAAACTCCACTCTGGATTTTTAAAAAGTTCTGAACTTCAAACCTCGACATTAAAATTTCACAAAGGGCACCAGGTTTCTGATTTAGAGCCGGTTTCTTTTCACCTGTGAAGGTTCTTGTTGTGTTTTAGTGACGAGTTCAGCTGTTTGCAGCCACATGAAGATGTAAATCTAAGATGTAAATCTTCACCTCTCGGCTCTGTGGGCTCATTAAGTCATGATGAACCCTCCTCTGCCTCTGATTGGCTGGTGCTCGCTGCCCTCAGTGTTTGAGTTGGTTACGTTAAGACACGAGGAATAAAACCTGAGCACTTAACGAGATATTTGGGTGGAGAACCGCCGTCGACAGCAGCTTTGTGTTATTCTGAAGTTAAATATTGACTGAGTGTTAATGATTCTTCAGGCGGTGAAAGCAGAAGGTTGGTCTCAGTCCTTCACCTTCAGAGTGGAGTTTCACTTTCAGAGCAGCTCATTAAAACACATAAAACTTCTGATTTTATCAAAAAAAACATAATTTGCTTCAGTAGATTAAACAGCAAAACCACATTTTAAAGATTTGAAGTGATTCTTCTCGTCTCAGCTCAGCAGCTCACTTTCCCTCAGAGATCATTCCATGAAATCAGCCCCAACATGCTCTGATACCACAGAAGAATTACAGGATGAATCACAGTCATCACGACAGTCACGTCCACCTTCCTGTGATTAGCATCATCATCATCATCATCAGCTCGTACTCACAGTCTCAGGGTTTTCTGCTTCCGGCGCCCCACTGGGGAGCTACGAGGAAATTCTCCGGTCAGTGACAAAGTTCACAGACTTCCTGGTCTTTACTTTCTGAGTTTCCTGACAAAACACTGATTAATCTGAATCGAGCTCAGTTTTCAGCCCCGACCTCAGCGTGGTGGAGCTTTACAGAGATACATCTGAAGAATTCAACCTTTAAAAGGACCTCCAGACCAGACTGACCAACGTTAATAATGAAAACTTCTGATCAAAACAGAGTCTGAAGATGTTTCCTGTCGCTCTGAAATGTAAAAAACTGCAGAACTCTGGGAAAAAAAACTCTCATCAGTCTCTAAAAACAAACACCACATGTGTTAAAAATGACATAAAACTTAAAATACTGTGAACTGATTCTGCAGCTCAGAGATCATATCAGATATCTTCCGGAGGTGAAACCGCTCAGACTCACCCTCCGTCCCTGCTCCACTGAGCGGTAGGCGTGGCGGTACAGGCAGGAGAAGATGGCGCCCGGCGGCATCATTTCACTGGTCTCGTTCCAGCCGTGAGTGAAGCAGAGCCGGGCGGCGTCGCCCTGACACTTCTTATACAGGATGGGATCCAACCTGGAGAACAGCACAGAGTCAGGCAGCTGCTAACATCTGGATCTTTATCCGCCTTCTAAAATGAAACTGACGTGCGTTAACTGTTTAAACACAACGCTCTGTTCCACCTCGTTTCAGATCTCAAACTTTATGTTTGATTAAACTCTGTCAGTGTGATCGAAGCTGCAGCGTCTCAGCTGTGAAGGAGGAGCATCAACAGGACTCACTTCCAGTCTCTGGCGATGAAGTACTGCAGCTCCAGCAGCCGGTGTTCACAGTCCTCCACCATCTTCTCCGTGTACAGATGCTCCATCAGACACGACAGGATCCTGCAGAACAAAGATCAGCCTCAAATATCTTCACTCCAGCTTTGATTAAACTACTGCAGACACGTTTTGTTTTTTTCATGATCACAACTTGCAAAGGGAAAAAAATATGTAAGGGGAGATGAGATCTTACAGCACATTAAGTATTGCACCAGACTGCAGAATTACAGAAAAAACATAAAAAAACAATTGATAACTTAAAGTTTGAGTTGCTGCTTCTGACAGAGTTACTTAAGGTGGATCAACAGAGATAAACACCATCACAACAAACAGATAGACGGGTGGTGAGGTGCAGTTTGTAACAGGTGAGACAGGTGGGGGCGTCTCCAGGACTCACATGGGGTCTCCGTTGCGGATGTGCTTGCAGGCGGTCTGGATGACGGACTCGCAGGCCTCGTTGAGCGCTCGGTCGATGCGGTAGTCGGCTCCGGGGTCGGCTTCTTGGATCAGAGTCTGGAGCTGAAGACGGAAAACACAACGACGACGTCAGTGAGACACAAGAAACAAAAACAGGTTAAAGTCAGAGTTTCTCTTTTATTCCTGTTAAAAACTTCTCACTGAAACAGACTCGAGTGGCAGAAGAAGACTCCAACGTTTGAGCTTAAGAATTTAAAAAACAGTGATGAAAAGCTTAAAACAACTGAAGAAACTCACAAACAGAGAGCCTGCTGCTGAAAAAAGGACGTTTTTACACAGAAATGGACTCATGTTTTAATGTATTTGCTGTTTAACAGAGAGACGAGTGAACTGTGACGTTCTGATGGTTAACGGATGAAAACACCATTCAAACTCCTTTCAAACTTTATTTTTTCTGTATTTTTTCTTCATGTCCCAGATGACAGGAGTGCTGACTCACCGCCCGCTGACAGTTGGGGTCGATGGCGGTGATGTCTCCGCGGCCCACCCTCATCAGGCAGTGCAGCGTGCGGCCTTTGCGGTGCAAACCGGAGCAGTGACCCTCGATCTCACTGCGGCAGTGCAGCACGATCTCTGGACTCAGAGAGAAATCCTCCATCAGCATCCGCCGGTAGTCCATCATCTCGCCCTGACACTCGCCGCTGACCACGCGGCCTGAAACACACACACACACACACACACACATCAAGCTTGAGTTGACACACACATTTTTTAATACAAATAATACAAATATAAAACAGACAACAGTCACACTGAAACTACAAAATACAAATTAACTATGAATCCTAAAAAAAAACACACAACATGAATCTGCAAACCAAACGACCTCAACAACAACACACACACACACACACACACACACACACACATTACTTTAAGATAAAACTACAAGTTAAAGGATTTGCATCGGTTTTTAGATGAATAAAAGGTTTTTTTTTTTACAATAAAACATAAATAATAACCTGACAGCACCAACCTGCATTTAAAAACTTTCATTATTATTTTATTTTGTATCTTTTTAAAGGCATTTCATGTTCAAACAGGTGGTTTCCATCTCTTTAATAATGAACTCAGACTTTAATTCACTTTCTCTTTCATCATTAAATCATGAGACAGAAGTCTTGTCGTTTTATTGCTGCACTCAAACAACCTGACTGTTGTAACAAGTTCACTTCATGTTTCTCACTTTGAGCAGAAAACACTTCACCCTGTTTTAATTCTGACTAAATCCAGACCGACACACGCCGGCGGTTCACTGTGCAGCTGTGACGTCAGTAAATTAGTCGGTAAAGAAAACTGACTGACTGACTGACTGACTGACTGACTGACAGAATCCAGTTAAATGGCCTCTGGCTGTCAGGTGAGGATGTAAACGTTCGGCCGCTCACCTCGATGCACCGCAGACTCCAGACACAGCAGCAGGTAGGACAGGCGAGCTTCTCGGGCTCGCGGCATGTTGGAGTCGGCGCTGCAGCGGTACTTCCTCAGGTCCGACTTGCAGGCTTTGGCCAGCGAGTAGCTCACCTTGTAGTCCTGAGCGATCAGCTTCTGCCTGGTGGTCAGAGCCTCTCGACACTGAAGACACACAGACACGATCAGATTTAACTTTAACTTAAAAAACTACTATTTGTGTATCAAGAGCAGATTTGTTTTAGATTTTCTCAGAGATGCTTCAGTTATTGATCCGTGTAAAGTGCTGAACATGAGAAGCAGCTCTCACCCTCTCAGTCATGGCCTCCTCAAACTTGTGGTTGAAGAGACATTTGTACACTCGTCCTTCGCCGGCCAGAGTCTGAAAACACAAACAGGATCATATTAACATCACGTCACGTTCAGGAGGACTGAACCTGAAGACGACCATCAACCTGTTCATGAACGTTTCACGTTAAACAGCTTTGATCACAGCTGCTTTCACAGAGAGGATTACATCTGATTCAGCTGCAGCCGACAGCAGAAACATCTGCTGCTGAAACCAAACTGTTTCTCATTTACAAACTGACCTGATGAGGCACAACTTTCTAACTTTAGGAGGCTGTAAATCCGTCAGGTCACTGATTAACCAAAAGCATCCGAGCATCATTAACCTGAGAGTTAATCATTAGAGCAGATTCCTCTGTTGCTGCTCCGCTGATGTTACAGCAGCACATTTTCACAGGTTCGTCTGAAACCATCAGCAGGTTTCAAACCTGAAAACTGAGGTGACAAAGAGAGAAAAAATCCTTTTTGTGGCCGTAAAAAGACAACAAATATGTTTTTTCCTTTTAAATCTGAGTCAAGCTTCTGTTTCTTGAGAGGCAGACCACCTACGACCAGCATGCACTGCTCCACTGCCGCCAGACAAACGGTTCACACTGAGAGCCGAACGCCGTGATGTTTAGACTCATCCACCTCGAAACAGAACGAGAGGCATGGCGGCCAGCTGGTCACAGTGACCTCATTCAGCAGACTGAAGTATGTTCCTCAAAACATTTTTCTCATTTTACAGTTTCATCTGATTTGTTCTGAGCTGAAAAGAGCAACATCTCTGTCCATCAGTGACTTCTTTACTCTGTTTTCATGTTTCTTTACGTCGCCCTCTAAAGTCTCGATGTGCAGCTTCAGGCAGATGATCGGAGGATTCTGGGTTTGACGGCCATTTTACACATAAACTGGCCACACTGCACTGATACAAAGCTGAGGAGTTCTGTGATTCATGACCTTTCATGACCTCACAGACACGAGAATGAGATCAAGTAAACCCTCACGTTTTCACAGAAGCGTTCCCGGTCGTCGCGGCAGGCGAAGTACAGGTAACGGTCCAGGTGGAAGTCGTCTGAGGAGAGCTCGGCGACCCTCATGATGGCCTTCTTACAGTCCTCCTTGATGGCGTGCGCCCCCGGCTGCTCCTCGGCCTCCCGCACCAAACCTTTCTCCAGACAGGCGATGACCTCGCCCTGGGAGTGGATGTCCTGCACAGAGGGCAAAGGTCACACAGTTATAGCTTCAGTCGGGTTTCAGGTGAAGCGTCACTAAACTAAAACACTGACCGGCTCCTCCGGGGTCGTTTAACACGGCGTCCTGTTTGCACACACCGATGCAAACAGGACGCCGACGCCGCCGGCAGGAAAAACGTTACCTGAGCCCCAAACCGTGAAACTCAACCTGCTGTTTGTTCAGAAGAAATAAAAATGAAATGCAACCTCGTGTCTTTTTGTGCTGCTTCACCAAACCGTGACTCTTTAACCAGGACGTGAGCCGAACGGTGACTTTGGTGCTGCTGCGCCCTTAAAGTCAATAAATTAATGTGTCAACATGTTTGTGCAGCTTATTAAGAAGAACTTTGGGGGAATCGAATACGATGATAAACACATCAGGAACACATGAAAACTTCAATATCATGGAGAGAGTTTCCTCTTTTTCTACTGAAGAGCCTCAATTCACTGTCACTCTTTTCCCATCCGAGCAAACGTGGAGGCTTTTATTGTGAAAGTCCAGACACTCGATGCTTTTTTTGGGAGAAAAACAACAGTTAGAATATTTTTGAGACATAAAAACACACAAATGTTCCCAGTTTGAAAGGAATGACTGTAGATTACAGCGTCTCTGATCATGCAGACTGAGGTTTCCTTTCACTCCAGAAGTCATTTTGTCAGAGCGTTTTTTTCAGAGAGTAAACACAGTCAGTGTGATCGTCTCTCCAAGCAGAAACCAACACTGAAATCAGCCGCCGATAATGAAACAAACTCCACTTCCGTCCACAATTAAATCATTTTCACGAGTTAAAAACTGTGCGGCTTTGATTTCCTGTAATAGCTGCGTGTCTAACGGGCTCAGGAGGTTCATCTTGGCTCAACAACGAGGAGAAACTACTTTCAGAGGAGATCGATTCGCTCCGCTCGCTGAAAAACTGCTGTCAAACTTCTCTGTTCCCGTTCCGGCTGAGTCACCCTCCGAACACGGCGACTGGAGGCTTCAGACTGAGGGGAAGCAGCGGTGGAGCTTCATTTGACCCGTAATTTATAAGAGCTGAATCATCTCCTCTGATCTTAAACGGGGTGTGTGTGTGTG
>JAQMCX010000050.1:22762233-22773414 GCA_029814765.1 Acanthurus leucopareius | reverse complement strand
CACACACACACACACACACACACACACACACACACACACACACACACACACACACACACACACACACACACAGTCCATTATTAGATGCTAGTAAATGAAAACAAACAGATGTGCAGAGGTTTCATAGGTTGGAGGTGAAATAAATAAAAACCTTGAATTGTCATTTAAATACACATGAAAAACTGTGTGATACAGATGTTATCCTGCGTGTGTGTGTGTGTGTGTGTGAGTGTGTGTGTACCTGGTCAGTTTGATGGTGTTGTCCAGAGCGGCAGACAGCAGCAGGCTGTCGTTCTGCCTGTTGAAGGACAGACCTCGGATCTGTTTGCTGTGGATGGGGACGTACTGACACGCCTTCATGTTGACGACACTCACTTTCTTCACCCCACAACCTGACGGAGGAGACACAAGGACCACCAGTGAGAGCGGCACAGCTAAAGGTTTCTAAGCCTTTAAAGTAGCACCGCAGTGATCGATCAACTGAGAGCTGTTGATTCGTGGGGGTGGGGGCTGTTTGTAGAAAAACCAGACATCATCTTCTGATATTTTACTGTGGTGATTAAACCAGTTGGAGACTGAAAAGCAGCTGTGAGCTGAGAGAACTTTCCTCCAAAGTTCATTAAAAGAATGATGGGTTCATTAAAAAGTTACAGCTGATGCAAAAGGCTACAATTTTGTATTCTGTCCTGAGGGTGGCGCTAAAGGGAAGCTCATGGAGCATCCACAGGAAACAGTTTGTTTTAGTGACTTCTGCTTTTTTAACACAGAACATGAGACTTTCTGTCGGCCGAATAAGCAAATGTTCTAAACTAAAGTGCCGGACTGACGGATGACTTAAACAATGCTGCCATCTTTTGGCCGCCTTGCTGTGGGTCAGAGTGGAGAAGGCAGGATGTCTCACCGGGCACCAGGGTGGAGTGAGGGGAGGGCTGCGAGGCCAGCAGACAGCTCAGAGGTTCACAGTAGGATAAAACCCTGGAGCCCCCGCCCTGAGACACCAGCACCGCCTTGGAGAAACTGTACTGGGCCGCCCTGGATCCATCCGCCCTCTGAGTCAGACCGAGGAGGAGCGAGGAGGACGACGAGGATGACGAGGAGGAGGAAGAGGAGGGACCGGAGCTTCTGCCTGCCTGAGCTATCAGAGCCTTCAGCTCCTACAGATGAGCACAGAGGAGAGAAGGTTGGAGGCCAGAACGACACCGAGATCCATTTTCTGACATTTAACTTCAAAGAACAATCAGGTAAAGAGCACCACGTTCACTGGAAACCTCTACACCTGCAGGGTTCGTTCTGTCAGTGAACATCAGGAATCCCAGGCAAAGAAATGAAAAGAAAGAGAAAACAGATCGCTGCCAAAGTCTCTGAAGCTTCAGGAAGTTTCAGGAAAAAGCAGACATCACTGATACCTGCAGCTCTTGTTGTGCTTGTCCGTATTTGTTGGTGACGACCTGCAGTTTCAGTTTGTACTGAGCTGATTCCAGTTCAGCCTTCATCCTCAGAGACTGCTCCTGCTCCAGAGACCTGAACACACACACACACACACACACAAATCAGTGGCATCACTAACAGGGTGAACATTTCACCAACACACTCAGAGGTCAGACCACGTTGGTATTTACTCACTTCTTCAAACTCTCCTGCTCAGAGTTGTCGAGCGCTCTCAGCTTTGGAGCGTAAAGCAGAACGATGTCTGAACGCTTCGCTTTCTTGTTGCACTGAAAATCAGAAACGTATCACCATCAAAACACACGTTCGACACCAGGGAGGGAAAGAAATCATCCAGCTTCAAAAGTGAGTAATCTTGCTGACCTGTGGACATTTACCAGCCGGGCTCTGAGCTTTCAGCCAGCGCTGGATGCAGGTGAAGCCGAACAGGTGTCCGCAGCGCAGAGCGGACAGCCTGTGATCGCCCGCCGTCGTCCACGCCTCAAAGCAGATGGTGCAGGTGTCTCCTTCACCCTCCTCGCCATGCGACGGCTGGACAGAGGCTGAGGCGGAGGCCACAGGGACCTGCTGGAGGTGTATGAGAGTTTCAAGCTACAGCGACACTAAAGCATCATCAGCTGATCCAAAATGTGAGACAAGACATCAGCTTTCAACCTTCAGAGTCACAACGACAGTACGACTGAAAGACACTGCTGGCAGTTTCTAGCAACTGATGAAGGCTGACTGTTCATCTTTTAGAAACAGCTTTGGAACACCTGAGGTTATCTGTGATGGAAAAGGGCTGAAGGTTACCTGGGCGACCTGGTTTTGAGCTTCTGTCCTGTCCTGGTCTGCAGCTGAACTGGAGTCTGAACAAAGGCGAAAAAACAGAAATCACACCCGACTCTCAGAACACAACTCTGAAAACCTGCGACCGACAGAGGACTCACGGGTTGGATCAGCTTCCTGTGGCTGTGTGTGTTGTGCGGAGGCGTTAAGGTGAGGACTAGCAGGAGGCACGGGATCTACCGGCTCTGCAGCAGCAGCTGGGCCTTCTTCAGCTCCACCCCCTCCTCCCCCGACTTCTTCGTCAGACTCGCTGACCTCAGTCGTGCTGCCTGAATCCGGTTCAGCCACGCTGGCGGCGGGCGCTCTGAGCAGGAAGTCTGGAAAGCCTCTGGAGGGCGCTGCAGTCTGGCTGGGGTAGTGCACCCTGAGGCCCTGCCTGCAGCAGAAAGCTTAGATTTAACATCTCAGAGAGACGCTGAGCTGTTAGAGCAGACAGGAGGGTCTGAACCCACAGAGCTGAACCCAAACAGGAACACAGATACAGTTTGTTTGAAATGGTTTCTCAGTTTACATGAGGAATGTTAGTTTAAAGAACATGACACAAAACAAAACAAGCCTGAGTGCATTAGTTTTGGGTACCTGAGTCTTCTCCGCATGGGCGCCCCCTGGGCAGATGAAGGTGTGGCTGCAGAGCTACCGACCACTCTCTGACTGAACGCCCAGGTGGCAGGAAGTCTGGGCGGCACACGAGCTGCTGTCTGTCCTTCATTGTCCTCATCATCATCATCCTCGTCCACCTCAGTGCTGCTGCCGGAGTCTGAGATGATCAGGGGTGCGTTGTTGTCCTCGGCTGCAGGAGCGACCGCTGGCTGTTCACTGCTTCCCCCCTGCAGCTCCTCAGGAGAGTCCACCTCCATGGCCTCCATCTGCACAGCAGCCAGGTAGGAGAGAGCACAGGTCAGACCGTTAAACATGGGAGACAATGCTCTGCCGGCATGTAAGGCCAGCAAGATCTCAAATTAAAGCCCCTTATTTGTGCGATTCAAAGGAGTTTTTTTTCTAAAATAAATAGAAATCTGGTGAAAGCTGTCGGCTGCAAGTTGAAACCCAAACGTTGCTGGATGACACAGAAGGTCTGTTGTTTAGTAATTATGTTCTTGCACTCATTCATCCTGTCAAAAAGGATCATTTGGAAGACACTGGGCACACGTCATTGAAGAAAAATCCTCAAAGTCCAGTTCAGGGTTTGCTGTGATGGTGTGAGTTTTATTAAAGTATGCCGGCAAACTGGTGAAGTGACTGACAGAGAGCAGGTCTGTGTCCGTGAGCTACACCT
This sequence comes from Acanthurus leucopareius, assembly GCA_029814765.1. Taxonomy (NCBI): domain Eukaryota; kingdom Metazoa; phylum Chordata; class Actinopteri; order Acanthuriformes; family Acanthuridae; genus Acanthurus; species Acanthurus leucopareius. The sequence goes on along the minus strand of JAQMCX010000050.1, from coordinate 22,769,864 downwards.
GAGCAAATGACTTACAAGCGTTTATATACAGAGAAGCAGGTAATGCTAAACATAAGGGAGACAAAAGGAACATATGCAGGAAGAGGTATCTACTTCATCAGGTGAAGGGAATCAACAAGAAACAAAAGACATGATGGGGCATTTGCATTCAGACATACAGGGGGACAGGACCAAGGGGTCAGATTAGAAGGTGTCAGCAAAAGGGAAGTGACACAGCTGGCATGAACCGATGTATGGTTGATGTACTAAAGACGTCATTTGTTACATCAAGATCACACCAGTAGGGGGTGGAAGTTTCTAGACATCACTTAATATCAATAAATTTCTTTATCAACATCATAAATGTGGGCAGGAAATTTGCATGAGGGCAACACAAACATACATGAAGGAGAGCTAACGTGATACATAACCGAGTAATTCCAGGCAGGAGAAGCCAAAATAAAACAAGGGGCTTATGTCTGAAAGAGGGGCTGCTTCTCTCACATGGACCTGCTTCGGGTCTGAAAACCACAATTTGCAAATTGTGTCCAATCAATTAATTACATATACAGAAAACATGCTGTATCAGTAAATGCATCATTATCTAGATATGAAGCTACTTATGTTAAGACATGAGAATTTGCTCAGCCCTGCCTACAATCCCTGAAAGGATTTATGTATGAAAGCTGATTTTTCAGTAAGGTGTCACATGTGTTTTCATTCCTGTGTTTGCTCTGGTGTTAGCACGGTATGTTGTCTAACTCAAGACCTTCTCTTGAACACCAGGCTGGTTGGTCCTGCACCCCATTCAGACCGACTGAGAAACTCTTCTTTAGGGGACTGAATGAAGTTAAAACACTGTCACAAAATACAGTAATTCAAGAGCTCTGATGCTGGATCCAAACTGCTCCAGCTAGCTGCTCCGACAGGTTACACAACCTGCATATCATGCTACCTGGTTAACGTTAACAGACACTGTTTCTGACTACAAACTGTCCCAAAACTAACCCTTATAATTCTCGGGTCTGTTTAATATCTGTGATGGAAAACACCATCCGCTGCGTTCTCCGGTTTGGGTCGTGCGTTTTGCGGCTAAGCACCGAACTAGAGACCGAGGTCGCCAAGGCCTTCGAACCAAAACAGAGCAGAACTCCATAGATTCAGTTCAAACGCAAGTTAACGAGATTTTTTTAACGTGGCTTCCAAGTCTGTAAATATTGTTTTATAAAAATATGGAAAAAAAATAATCGAATCTGTGTTCTTATTCTCTGGTAACCACGGACGCTAAGCTAAATCTGGCAAACGTTAACGTTAGCATTTGGAGGTTGTAAGGCTGCCAACGTGCCGATTCTTCCTTTATCAAAATTAATTCACACCTTGCAGATGTTGAATTTAAAGATGTTGTTGTTACTGCAGCTGTTAGATACGTTAAGGAGGTGAGTCGGCTCGGTTTGCTCGTTAGCGCGGTTAGCTTGTTAGGTAACGGACTTGCCTCGGCTCATGTCGAGGCAGCAGGGCGGCGAGAAGCGGACACCTACCTGACCGAGAGTGACGGTTCAACAGCCGCCGATGCCGCTCTGGAATGACACAAAAGGCGACGGCATGGCTCCACAGACTAAACTAAACGGTTCCGGCTGTTCGCCCGGTTTATTAACAACACTCGGTTAACACGGGACTGTTTGTACAGTCAGGACCGCGGTCAGGGATCGAATCTCCCGGCGCCAGTTCACTCTGCCCGCCCCATCCTGCCGTGACGTCACCGCCGAAGATCTCCCATTGGTGAATTGACTCACACGTGACCGGAACCAAATTGGCTTATATTTTTACAAATGAGGTCATGTAAGTTCATTAAAAAGATAGATAGATAGATAGATAGATAGATAGATAGATAGATAGATAGATAGATAGATAGATAGATAGATAGATAGATAGTTTTACTTCATTGATCTCAAATTGGGAAACTCCACCTTTTTTAAAAAAAAAAAAAAGATAATAAAATGACATTCTCGTATTAACCGGTCGGACTCTTTAACCTCAGTGTATCACAAGTGAATGTAGATGGTCACGTTTTGACTGTGTAGATAAACCGATGAAACATCTGTTGATTTATTTTCACAATGTGCAACAATAATTTCAGTTCCCTAGTTTTCAGTGAAAGTGATGACATGCGCAAATTAGCCTAAAATGTCACTGTGATCAAAGGTAAAAGAAGCTAAAGGTCAAATTTATTACAACAAATAGTCATACCCACGATTATGGAGACACATGCTGTGAATCATCTGCATGATCATCATGTCAGCTGATTTTTCACTAACATTAATGCAGGAGGGTGTTTTTATAGAAATGAGTTGTCTGTCACACAACACACGTTTTATGTTGAACAACAAAATGTAAAAAAAAAAATGGAATCAATGAAATTAATTAAGATTTGTGTTTTTGCTGTCAAATGAATTGTGATGGAAAATTCACTTTAAACCCTCCAGCTCTGATAGTTTTTGAGCTATTAGCTATAAACACAACATCTCTCTGACAGTGCAGGCATACCATCAACAGGAGAGCCAGTAAATAAATATCAAATAAACTGAGTCTTATTTCTGTCAAAGATCCTTGAACTGACCTCCATTCGATACGACTTGTTTTGGTGGTTTGATCACAGAAAGGTCTCCTGACCTCTTTTGAGAGCCACTGATATGAGGAGGATGTTTATATATTTTACTCAAATGCTACTAAGCAGCTGCTAAGTATGAGCTCTTGTTTACATCACCTTTTCAGATTTAATAGAGATGAAAAAATATTCAACATCCTGGAATGGACTTCTGTGCTTTTCTGTGCTTTTTATCACTTGAAATGAGAAACACTGAGTCCTGTGTTAGTTTTTTTTAATAAGGTCACTTTTGCATTGAAACACAAACGATTTTTTTGCATCAAACACAACTTTAATTCTCAGAGAGAATGTGTGGTTTTAGTAAACACAAAAGACAAATCAAACTAAAAAAACAAATTTGACCTTAGTAAAAGGAACCTCTCATTCTAACAGTATGGCCACTAGGTGGGGACATTTTCTTTTTGACAAAGGAAGTTTCAGAGCTAGTGTTGGTGACAGTTTTGTACATATGTGACCTGTGTAACAGTAAATATTGGTCACAAATGAGCAGAGTGTATGCAGGGGTAGTGCAGACCTGTGGTCAGCAGGTGCTGTAAAACACAGTGTTATCATCTATGGGAACTCCAAGTCAGCCTGGAAGTTCTACAAGCTCCAAAACAACCTGAGTAATCAGTTTCTCAGCAGACGCTTCCCCCTCATTACACATAATCATAAAAAAAAGACAGAATTTAAATTATAGGCTGTTCACACATCAGGTCCCTGATTTGAAAACTAAGAGACACATATTCAAGTCACACTAAACTGAAAACTTATGGCTTTTAATGCCTTGCAAACTTTATTTTTGTAAATAATTTAGAACTTTTCAGCAATCTTGAAAAGTCATTCAGGCAATGCCTCAATGACTTTTCAAGATAATCATGACCTGGATGAATGAGAATCTCCACAGACAAACTTTTCAGCAATTTTCAGGCAACTTTTTTGGCTTTTGAACAGTATTTCTTCTCCTGAGGACAAGTAGAAACCCTGAGTATTGCAGATGGAGAATCAGGGGGACAAACAGCTTCATTGTTCCTCTAACTGGGCCACCACGCTGCGCAGTTCATCTACCAGCACTGTGGAAGAGAAATTTAAGAAGGAAATAACACTTTTATTCTCATATTATTTTTATTTGTATCTATCCTGCTAAACTAGATGACGATGACCTGTTTTAGCATGAAAGAGAAGTGCAGATTGAGGGGACATTTCAAAAGTTTAAGGAGTCTTTTCGTTTCTTTTCTTTTCACAAACACCAACTGTCTCCATAATTACTTTCAACTTACACACCTGCTGGCTCCTTTGTAAATCAGTCTGGCAAATACAGTTTTTAATGCAAATGAATCTACCAAAAGCTACACATGGATAAAACTAAGTGTAGTTTACCTCCAGCAGATGGTCTCTGGAAGCTTTTTGGAGCCCGACAGGCGTTGATCAGTTGTTCCAGGGCTTTGGGACAGTCACCTTCAGCTTCAGCTGCAGCTTCCACAGACAGCGGCTCCTGAAATTCCTCTTTGCACACTTTCTGAAAGATGTCTTTATCTGACCAACCTGGAAGAAAGTTGTGAAAAAAGTTCAAATAGGGAACTTGTAGATGAAAAATTATGTTACTGGGGACACAATTTTAAGTAACACAACTTCATGAAACTTCCAACTTGTAGCAGCTGCTTATTGAGTGAAGGAGAAGTTACTTCAGGCTGAGAAGAGAAAGTCTGGAGTTGGTTGTGTTCAACAGATACACACCTTCAAAAGGTTTCTTACGGGTTACAATTTCCCACAGGACAATTCCAAAGCTGAAAGACAACATTTACAAGTTAGTGAGAACTATTTTTTTTATCTTATTAAAGTCCACCTCCTTTAAAAAATGTGTTTTATTGTGCAGAATGATGTCTCCAGGAAGTATGTGATCACTTTCATCTGCTGAAGGATGAAAGTTCCTTTTCACCTCAAAGCTGAGCTTAATATTCAGACGTATCTGCTGCTCAGGATTTTCTGTCAAAAGGTCTGGCTCTAAAGATTGGTCTGTTTAAACTGTGTTTGTCCTCCTCCAGCAGGTGGAGCTGTTCAAACTGTTTAACAGCTGCAAAGCATCTGGAAAGAATCTGGAAAAGTGATTTATTATTAACATAATAGCATTTATTTACAACTGCAAACTTGATTTTAATTCTTTTGAGTACTAAATGCCAACCTGATGGCTTAAAGGATGCAAACTGAAATGAAAACCACAAGTGAGAGAAATTTTTACAACCTGCCACACCTGCTTGTGTTTATTGCTGGTTTATAACAGATCTGTGGAGCATAGTAAATATTTACGATTGTTGAGGCTGTTAGGAACAACTTACAAACAGTTTACAGATGGTGAATAAACACTGACATTCAGAGAAGAATCTGCAGTGTGAGTGCTGAGTCATGGTTGCCGTCTCACCTGTATATCTCACACTCTTTGCAGTAGCGATGGTTGATGTCGCTGAGCATCTCAGGAGACGAGTAACACAGAGACCTGATCCCTCTGTTCTTTACCGACTTTTTCAGCGACGTCTCGGTTTTTGCCAGCTCGAAACCTCCCAGCTGAGAAACAGCAACATAAAAACACATCAGGACATAATTCATTTACACTGACCCTCTAAATCCTGCCGGCCAATATCCCCTCCACATTCCCAGCATGCACTTGTCTCTTTACCTTGACTGTGTAGCCTTTAGCCACGAGGAACTTGCTGCTGTTGATGCATCCATGAACCTTAGATTTTTCTTCAGTCTGGTGCAGCCTGAGACACAACAGTGATAAACATCATGATAGTATCTATTTGCATTTGAAGTTGTACAAGTCTGTAAAAATTACAACCCAACAAAATAACGACTAATATTACAGTAAAACTTTCACGTATCTGACACAGGACATCATCTGCATCATCTGTCTCTAAAGTTTACATCTGAACCTGCAAAAAGGATTTTTACTTTTTAATCTCAGCCGCACAAAAAACTCGCTCCCCCGCCTTAATCATCTCTTATGCACCATTTAAATGTTTCAGTGAGAAACACATGTACATTATCACTGCACACTGACCGGTAGAGTCCCTTGGCTGCGTCCAAACACATACGAGCTTTCCTGGTCCAGGACAGTTTGCTGTTAGGTGAGTCCAGAACCTGACGGAGGCTTCCCTTCTCACAGTACTCCATGATGATGAGGAACTGAGGGTTCTGCTCTGCAGGTCAGCAGGACACAAGGTCACATGTCATGAGTCGGATTTTAAAAATGAAATGTGTGGGATGTTGTGCAGTTCGCTCACCGTCTTTATCCTGAGCGCAGATGCCAAACATTCGCAGGATGTTGGGCGACTCAAAGCGCCTCATTGTTTCAACCTCCTTGTTGAAAACAGCCTCCACCTCCCTACATACGGAGAACATGTTCATAATGAAGATAATTATGAGGCTGTTAAGAGTATTTCACATTAATAGTGCTGTTTGAGGCTGCAGGAATTGTGCAATATTTCCATGGGTTTTTTTTACCACAGGGTATGTGCAATATGTGCAATGTGCAATATGTGCAATGTGCAATATGTGCAATATTTCCATGGGTTTTTTTTTACCACAGGGTATGTGCAATATGTGCAATGTGCAATATGTGCAATGTGCAATATGTGTTATGTATTTGTATGTGCAATATCTTGTAATGTGCAATGTTGACTATGTGCAATTCATTATGTTGTTTGTCTTATCACTCTGTGGAGGCACGTTGTGCACAGCATACGAGTCCAAAACAAATTTCCCTATGGGGACAATAAAGTGTATCGTATCGTATCGTATCGTATCGTATCATATCGTATCGTATCATATCGTATAATATCGTATCGTATTGTATCGTAGTTCCTGATTCTGTGATCCCATAATAAGATGCTCTAGAATCTGATGTTGAGGAATTAAGAGAATTTACAAAAGCCCAGGGAGAAATCAAATATCTGAAAACACCTCAAACCTACAGAGTACAAAGAAATATATTGATTAACTTGAAAAAAAAAGTAAAGAAGGAGAAGTGTCCAGCACATTAAATTCTCGCAGAGCTGAAATGTAGAAAAAATTAGTGATATGGCATCTGCAGTTTTAACTGAACGCCATCTGTGATGTGGTGATCAGGGTGGGTGACGCTGAATTTGATACCCACAAGGTAATCCTCTGTACCTAAAATATTAGATATTTTATAAATGTATTTTATGTAAGGAATATTTATAATATTTATGCCTAAAACCAGCTGGTTAACAGATACAAACTTAGAGAAGTGCTTCCAAACTTTTGTCGAAACAATTTAACAATGTAGTTTAATGACATTATGAAGTTGTGTGAGATCATGAAATATGTTAATTTCGCTGTTAACAGCCATAATTTAAAATAAAAATCCATTTGACTGATGAAGAAAAAAAAATTCATAGACTTAAATGTATTAAAGTTTGATTTAAGTTTAACATTTAATCATGTTTGCCAACTTCTCTACTCTCTGACTAGTGTTATGTAAAATGTATGTATTTCTCTTGGTTTGAATATTGTTGGAAACAGTTTTAATTAAGTGTAATGTAAGTACACAACTTACCAAAATACATAAAATATGTTAAGTTTTTACCCTCCGACAAATACCACAAGGACTTCAGATTTAATCATCTTGTTAGATAAATTCTAAACTGGCTTTAAAGAACTGAAAATAAACAGACTTGTGTTCAAGCTTACTGAGTCATCTGCATAAAAACAACACGTCCATGATGGGACTCTTAAGTCCAGATGTTATTACAGTGTTATGATCATGTCACTTTCTAAAACCCTGATGTCCTCAAAATCCTGATCAGCACTCTCTTCACTGGTGCCTGGGCGACCTCAAAGAAGCAAATGTACACGATTCCTGAGGTGTCGCCTGATATGATGCACCTCATCGTCAATTATGCCTTCAGCCACTCTGTTCCTGTGACGGAGGATAATGTGGTGGAGGTTTTGGCAGCTGCAGACCAGTTCATGGTCACAGGGATTGTTC
>JAQMCX010000050.1:22733576-22762133 GCA_029814765.1 Acanthurus leucopareius | reverse complement strand
GTATGTTTAGTACAGTATGTCTATGTATTATTTTATTTTATGTCTAATTCAAGTATTGTTATTGTTTTATTCAGTGTTTGTTTGTTAAATATGTAAAGTCAATAAAAATATTGTTGAAAAAAAAAAAGTTTGACATTTGTAGAACTCCAGAATTAAATTTGACAGTGATTTAAACATTTTCCAAAATCCTTTTCCATCTCATCTCTCCTGTTTCTCTCAGAATCACTGAAATTAACAGAAAATTGTGTAATTTTCTGACATTATTTCAGCGGAGCGATGACGCTCAGACAGTCTGAGCTGCTTCCACTGTTTCTGGGCAAACAGGGATGCAACATCACCTTCATCATCGACAGCTCGGAGGACATGAGAGCTGCTCTGGGATCAGTGAAACGCCTGCTGATCCAGACGCTGATGACGAAGGCTTCGCTCAGAGACTCTCTCTTCAACATCATGACCTTCTCAGGAGAGGTGAGGTTGGACCGACGGCACCAACATCAGAAGATAACAAGGAGTCACAGAGGTTTTTCTCGAAGTTCACTGTTCATGTTGATATTTGGGGAAACTTTTATGGGATTTTTTCTCACCGCAGGCTGGTTATGGGATCATTATAGTGTTGAAATCTGTGCAATTTTAACATTTTGACCTTTGACTTGCACAAAAAGTAAGTCAACAAGTGTCCAAAATAAAGGAGGTTCATGCAGTAGTTTTATGACATTTAAAAGCAAAGTGATCAGGTGTGACTCGATGTGTTTTTCCTGTGACACAACTACAATCATTTCTCCTCTCTGAGCCGAACGATTTCCTTTACGTAAGAATATTTCCAACTTAATGAAGGTTGTAAATTAAATCCTGATGTCTAATGTTGAATTAACTCTTCAGCTGACCTGCTGGTCCCACCACATGCTCCCCTGTGCTCCTGACACTGTGTACACGGCTCTTTCCTGGATTCACTCCATCAGCTGCAGCCCGGGCAGGGGTCTCCTCGCCGCCCTGACCGTGGCCTTCACTGACCCTGCCTGTCACGCCGTCCACCTGCTGTGCACGAAGCTGCCCGACCGTCCCGAGGTCGTGCTGACAGCTCTGCCCTCCCTGTCAGCTGGGAGGCCTGTGAACGTCTTCTACCTGCAGGACTCAGGTGTTCGGCTGGACTGCAACACTCGAGACTACATGCAGTGTCTGACTCGAGCCACAAGAGGGAGCTGTTATGTGATTACAGTTGCTGTGAATGGAGCTCTGGAACAGGTTAGGCAGAGCTTATTGGTTTGCTCCCAAGTTATTGATTTTAGATACAGATTGGACTAAGAAAAGTATAGATAAAGAAAGAGATGCAGTGATATTTTTAACTAAAGTAAATGTAATCTATTTGTGTCAAACTCTAGAAGTACTCAGTTACAAGTAAAAATTGAGTTAACAGCTTAACTAAAACACAATATTCTACCAATTTTCTGCCTTTTATGTTATTTTTTTAAATATTTTATTAATGAGAGGAAAGTCTGAGTTTTTTTAAGCTCAGAAATGACCCTCAGATTTGTCGAAAAGCTTAAAAAAATAACATCTCCAATGAAAAACGGCTTCATTTGGCTGCAGATGTTTAAGAGTGTGTGTTTGTGTTTGTGTGTCTTCATCTGATGCGTTCAGGTGATCCCACTGTGTGTTATGGAGGACAGATCAGCAGCATCAGCCTCTTCAGCCAAGTGCTGCTGTCCATCTTCTTCAGTTTTTATCCCACAAAACATGTCGTCGCATCTGCTCAGGTTGGTTTTCACGCTGCATCTTTTTATTAAAAAAGTAGAAAACATGATGTTACAGCTGCAGCAGATAATGTTGTTATAAATGACAACATGTGAGTTTTCTAATATCAAGAATCATAAACTTAGACGTGTATATTGAAGGCATTGTAGAGTTTTGTAAATCAGTGACTTGTGCGCTGTTTCTTGGGCTCCTGTGGTCACCCAGGTGCAGTCTGGGTAATCCTCTCCGCCCAGTTACATCCTGCACATCCTGTCAGACTTTGAGTCCCCAGTTTTTCCCAGGATGCCGAGTGCTGGCCAGGAGGGCGGTGGATGGCCTCTATCACACGGGCACTGTGATACAGCAAGTACAGGTGAGAAAAGATACTTTAGGATTTCACACAAGCAGGTAAAACAGGTGAGATACAAACTCACACAGTCACTAAAAAGGATACTGATGTCAAATAGTAAGTATAATGATTCATATACATATATTTAAACTTAATTTTTGTATGTTTTTTTCTTATGTTGTTGCTTGTTTTAATGACTGTCTGCATGTTTTAGCGCTTGTATATTGGTGAGTTTACACAGTTTACACTCTGCTTCCTAAAGTTTTTGGACTGGACACAAAAAAAGACTATAAATATTCACAGTTCTGCACAGAATTGTGTGTTAATATCTTCTTTTCTGTGCGTTTACACTCAGAGCTGTGGAGGAGTTTGGGTCGTCGAGTTCGACCGACCAGAAAACACCAGTTTGGGGGTCGTTTCCTCTCAGAGGCAGCTGGTTTGCTCAGCCGACATGGTGAACCACACCGGAGCTCACAGGTGTTGCCGTCTGGTACCTGGTGATGCTGTGCTGTCGCCATGGGAACCGGATCTGAGGAGATACGGGCCGGGGAGAGTGATGGTCGCTATGGAGAGCAGAGATGGTTCAGGAGGTGCAGAGTTTGTAGAGTTTGTGTTGTGTTTTTTTAATAATAAACTTTATTTTAATGATTCTACATAAGAAGACAGTTTTTGTTTTTATTATTAGATAATTATTACTGAATTAATGCGCCTCTCTTTCAGTAAATCACTTTTTTTTCTCATTGTAGCTGACGGTGTAACGAGCCTCCGGGTCCTGATGTGGAACAGCTGTGTGTCTCTGGTTCCTGCCAGTCTGGTTTTGCCCATTTCAGCTTCTCAACATGGCAGAATAGTCCGCGAGCTCCAGGCAGCAACATCAGTTTCCAAGTGTTGTTGTTGTTGCTGCAGCTGGCTTTGTGCTTGCAGCTCCTCCTGCACTCCTCCGCCTTCTTTCTGCAACGACTGGAGTCCGTTCTCATCTTATTGCTGTTCAGCCACAAACCAGCAGTCACACTTATCTCCACCCAGCTGGGGGTCCATGTGTGGCAGGATGGATGGATGTGGGAGGGCGGAGCAAGTTAAACAGGAGGACTTTGCAGATACAGATGTGAGGAGTGACTCTGGAGTGCCCTCCTCCTCCTCCTCCTCCTCATCTTTATCTCTTTCTGAGGATAAAACCAGGGCGTTTCCTCCTGCAGTAAAGCTGAGGAGTAAAGATCAGCGTCCTCCCTGGAGATACTGGAGACGAACAGGTGCAGAGCCTCAACACAGACAACCAGGTACAAAAACAGATCATCCAGGTCTAAAAGCTGTTTGATCTTTATTTAAATTAAATTACCAAAACAGCTGAACTTTATTTGGATCTCACACTTTGGTTGTTCAAGAGTTAAACACCTACTATGAGCACATCTAAGCTAGTAAGATGCTAAATAACAGAGCAGCAACCTGCATCAGATCTGCTCGTGCTGATATGTTCCTGTTTTTATCTGCAGGAAGTTCAGCGCCGAGGAAAACATCTCAACCTATCAGGTTCTTCTTCCCCGTCCCACAGACAAGTGCCTCGCCCAATCACAGCTCTCTGTTTCAGTCACTTCCTGGTACCAAAGGAAGAAGAGTGAACATCCAAAATGTTTTTGGATCAACAAACTTCAAACCTCGACCACCAGCAGGGCGGCAGCCTTTCTCTGGCATCAATGCTGCTGCTGTCAGCACATAATGTGTCAGAGTGCAAATAAAACCTCACCAAAGAGCTTTATGTTGGTCAAAACAAACATGAGATGATTAAAACACTTTATTTCATTAAATATTACACTGATGTGGCTTTAGTGCAGGTAAGAATACTGCATGACATGATGTTACACAGCAGAATTTGGACAAAATGTACATGATAATAATAAAATACTCAATATAATAAAAATATGGCTTCTCAATATAAGTAAGTATAATTTGCAAATAAAACACTCTGATGTCAAAATAAAATGTAAACTCATGATGCAAAAATCAATCAAACAGGCAATAAACACACAAACAGCATAAAAAGCATCGGTCAGTTTAGTTATTGGAGGTTATTTAATGGAGGCTGGTTTGTCCGGTCGGGGGTCAGAGGTTAAAGGTGAGGTCGACGCTCTCTCCAGCTCTGATGCTGACCATCTGAGTCTGCCGTTGTGAGTCCTGCGTGCTGGCAGTGACGGCGTACGTCCCCGGTGAAACCTCGATGAAGAAATCTTCGCCTGATGTCGAGACACGAGACTGAGGAGTAAAAAACATCAAGCATGATTAAGTTCAAACTTCTCTCACAGACCAAACACAGTAACCTGAGGAACACAAGTGAGTGTCGTTAGAAACATTTCATATTTATACAAGCAAAGATACAGATATTAGTCAAAAATAAATCCAAATTTCAAGTGAATTTAGTGAGAAAAAGTACTTAAATTGAGATTAAATTAAGTTTAAAGTTGTAAAGGATTCAAAGAAAAGTTCGTACTTTGTCGTATGGGGTCTTTGCATGTTTCCTGGCTGAAGGTGTGATCATCCCAGCAGCTGGTCGTGTGTGAAACCTGGACATGTGTCTTCTCTCAGTGTCGGTGAACTCAGAGTCACAGCCGGACTCGTAGTATTTCTACAGCACAGACAAGTTTCACATTATTAGTCCAATGTTAAAGTCAGGTCTGCAGCTGGAAGCACACGGATGCAAGCGGATGCTCACTGACCTTGCACTGATACGTCGTCTGTACCATGAAGTCTGCGATGGTCGCAAAGACGTCATCAAGTTCTACGTGTGTTTTCTGAAAAATGGCAAGCAAAGGACTTAAGATTTAAATTCAATTCATGATGGACTCAGTATACAAAGATTTGCCTGCACCTTCACAGGGGTTTGTCCGTCTTCTTCTGTGGTGACGGGGGTCTGGGGTGCCCCGGTGCTCGTCCAGTCGACGCTCCGCCTGGAGGCTCGCTCCAGCACCTCCAGGCCCAGACTGGCAGAGCGCCGCAGGGACGACTCCAGCCAGGTTTGGCTTGCCATGAACAAGTCCAGTGAAACTCAGGTGCACTTCACCTGGAGGAACAAGCAGAGAGCTCAGACATTTTCCTTTACAATTAACTCACAGTGAAATATAACAGACTGGACTGTTGCACCAAATAAACCTTTGGAAACTTAACATTTTGATTATTTGTAAATTTTTAGGAGTACCTGCCGGTTTTAGCCTCTAAAATTAGGATAATTTTAGTTTTCTTTCGATGTCAACCTGAAATTTTCTTTTAAAAAACACAAGCACAGAAAATTAATGCTAATTTTTTCATATTTTAAAGATTGTTTTAATTATTTCACTGAAAAAAAATAATAGAAACATTAATTTATATTAAAAAAAACAGTTTTAATGCTAATTTAATATTAATACAGATGTATAAAAAAATAGTACGATTATATTAAGACATAGTAGTTTGTGTCTAATAGCTTAATATTAAAAAATGATAAAAACTGAAGCCTTTAACACCAACAAAACAATTCTTTAAGATATAAACACAAGTGTAGCTGTACTACCAGTGGATGCTTGTAATGCGCATGCGCGAAGATTAACGCTGACCACTGAAGAAAGCGGAAGATTTGTCTCTTTGCATCAAAAACTCTCACTTTCTCTTCAAACCAGCAGACCTTTGCCTTCACGTGCTCTTCTAAACACCGAAACGTCACATGATTAGAACTGTTTCCGTCACGTTCTGTTCGCGTTTCGTCACGAAAACTTCACGGTTGCACGCGCTGTCAGCATTTCTCGCGCAAAGAGATTATTTACAAACAGTTTACCTGCTCAACGCGGCTCAGCAGGTAAACACACACGAAGCACGAGCTCTTTAACAAACCAGCGGCTCTTCATTCAAACTGCATGAAGTTCTCACGTGTTCCTGCTTTCAAATTTCAGCTCTCCGACACCGTGATGTATTTTTTTTTAAGTGACAGGAAATCCTGCATGCTTAACCCCGCCCACCTCATATAGAGCCCAAACATCCAGAGTCACGTGGAAAAGTTGCATCTTTCTCTCATGAGTTGAAGAAATTGCAATGACGAAAAAAATAATTTAAACTAACTCATTTCCCATTTAAATGTTCTCACCCACTTTTTAAAATCTCTAAATAATTTGTCAGAAAAACACCTTTATATTTTTTTATATTATACTGATAATGTATTTTTCATCTTTATATATTTTCTTATATATAAATATCTGCTGGATTCTTGTGAAAAGTATTTTTGAGTTTATTTTTGCATCTTCAGCCCCTCAAAAATATTAAAATGGCACATAAGTGTTAAAACTGCTCATCAAAACATACAACCTGAAATGTATTAAGATGCAAAAGAGAGAAAACCTCTTTAAATATTTATCTAGTGGCCTCATAACAAAACACTACATACTCTTTCAGTTCTGCTGTCCCTTATTTTGCAAAAATATGCATTTCATCCTATCCGGAGTCCCTATACTCAATTTTATATTATGCTGATGACACTGGCAATGATAAATTGCTTTAAATTAGCAATTTTAATGTTTCATGTTTAGTCCTTTTTAAGTTTACAACCTGAGGTGTGCAGTCATCAGTTCGTGATAGTTAGCTTTATCTCATGATGAAAACCTGGATCCATGTAAGCTATAAACATAATGGGAGCGACCCTTAAAGGAATCTCAGCTAAGAATAATCATTTAAACCTCAAGGTTTTTCAATAAAAGTCGGTATCAAGTCTGCAGTCAACATGCAGGCTATAAACTACAGAGCAAAAGCTCAAAATGCAGCACCTTACTTCCATATAAGGAGGAATTTAAATTACACATGACAAACATATTTCCATTTATACATTTTATTGTTGAAAAAACACACTGACAAGAGCATTATGCCATCAGCACACAGGCTCCTCCCACTGCCTTGATCTTCTCCTCGGCCCGTCTGCTGAAGAACTTGGCCTTGACGATCACAGGCTGCTTGGGCAGTTTGCCTTTGCCCAGAACTTTGTAGTAGCCCTTTAAAATAAAAAGAAAATTTCATACATATTAGTGCAACCAGATAACCAACTGCAACATCTGTATTAAGACCATTTTATCTGATAAAATGCTGCTTAACAATTTCTATGTACAAAAAAACAACAACTTAAGTCATAATAGTCATTGTTGACAGGAAATCCAACAATGTGACACTTTATGAGTAAAAAGCAATCAGCTCTCAAGACATAATATGGACACAGAAAGTCAATAATATTATGGCTTAACTACTGTCTTCAACATTAAGTAACAAAGTGAAATAACTTAATGTCCAAGACAACTTTTTTATCTGTGATGTCAATAAAAACACATGCTAATGCAATAATATGTGAACATATAACAAACTGTTCATAACATCTGTTAACACTGGTTGTTCAGCACAGCATCAAGCATATTCAATTAATAGTAATAATAATTAAAAGAAAAACCTTGTCTCCTGTTTGCATGAGGAGAAATTTAAAATTTGAGGCAAAAGTTTGGATGCGTGAGTTTTTAAATCCTACCCTGTCTTTCACTTTGTACCTTGTGTGCAACAAAACTGGAAGAACTCACATTAACAGGCCGACTTGAAAATAATCTTTCACATCAGAGATTAGAGTTCATTGACCACAGTGTTACAAAACCAAGAAAGGTATGGATATCAGTCTTTTTTCTCTCGGTTTTCATTACAAGAAAAACAAAAAACACAACAACCTCAAGCTGTCTGACTCCATCAAAGCAAGATTTAATTATATTAAAATTGGCATAAATGTAATTTTCTCACACACTTTCTAGGATGACGATAACACTGGTTGTTTTTTGGGAGACCGTCGTCTCATTTTGCTAAATCAATGATCTGCCTCTAAAAAAAATGGCTGACAGGGAGTCACTGCTCAGTGAGTTTAACAGATCAGAAGCAGTAAAGAGAGGCAGCCCTGGATAAACAACACATCAGGCCAACCATCCACTTAAAGCCCAGAAGTTTAGAAAAATAAACTCTAAACTCCCCTCAGAGTAAATCCAGTGCTCCTTTGGATTTTATTCTCTTAAAAAGTTCCTGCTCTGTTTCCTCCTGAACTCCCTGAAGCTTGATAGTCATCTGTCAGCCACCAGCAGCTCAATCCTTTCCAACAACACGGGCAAAACCTAAATATTCACATATAACTCTGAAATTAGGTTTAATTTGATCAAATCAGCAGTGATGTTAGGACTGTTGACATTTAAACGAGATGGTTCCAGTAAGTTTTATTTTGTTTCTGCTGACTCTGAATTCAGTGTTTTAGAAACAAGGAGTCAGGGCGGCTAATCTGACCCAAACACCCACCACTGTCCCAGTGATTAGCACTGGAGACAAAACATTTAACCGTTGGTTAAAATGTTGGACGGTACTTACAGCGCGCACAGCATCAATGATGGGAGCAGGTCCTTCTGGCTTCTTGCCATAGTTGAGCCTGGTCTGTTCGCTCACCAGCGTCCACAGCTTGTCCAGGTTGATGGTGGGGCAGTGGGCTGTGTTCCTCTTCAGGTGGTAATGTCTCATACCCACCTTACCAAAGTACCCCGGATGGCTGAGAAGACACAGGAAGGACAGACAAAAGATCAACGGGCGTCCTTTCAGGATGAGGAAAAAAGTGACTCTAGGATTATTATTTTGTTGATTAATGCCACCACTTTGGCCACTACAACATTTCAAGCACTACTGCCTTCATCAATCTCTCTAAACTTCACATTATAGTTAACTAGGGTCAGATTTTTAATACAAGCCACCAAGAATATGGCTATTACCACTGTTAGTAGTCTCTCTAATTATGATTTGAAGTAACAACAGCATCAGTCCAGTGACAGCAGTGTAAGATCAATTCATAACAGCTCATGTAACTGCCCATGTGGCTGACAGGCCTACAAAAGAGCCAGTCGGTGAATAGGACCAGTCTTCGCTCTAAGAGGACTATAGCACACCAAGACAATGATTTGTGTCAAGATGAGACTCTAGTCTCTACAGACAGAATGAAGTAATTGACACTGAATATGGTGTGTGCACCTGCAAGGACTCTGACTTTTAAAAACACTTAAAAACACATTAACTGCTCAATGACTAAAGCAAGCAGTGTTTCAATATAATACAAAGATTTCAGGTGAACATCAATGTAGATAAAAGTCAGCCAATAAAGCAAAAACATACTTGTCAACACCCAGTTATAGAAAACAATGCTGATTTACACATCAACAATCTGTTTTTTTTTTTCCAATTTGAACCTGTAACGGCCTAAACAGACACACATTTTAACTCCCTTTAACTTTGCATCTTTGCTGAATTTCATGAAATCATGCAGCACTTACTATTTGTCAAAGTTGATTCTGTGGTGATGCATACCACCAGCATTACCACGACCTCCAGGATGCTTTCTGTGTTTGCCTGTAAGGTGAAAGAGTAAAAGTTAATTATGTATAGACATACACTGACATAATACTCCACATCTATTAGGGTCATCAGAAAAAATACATTAGAACTCACCAATGCGACCATGTCCGTGGCTGACATGACCTCGGAGCTTCCTGGTCTTGGTCTTCTTGGTAGGCTATCAAGACATATTTGACAGAAGTTAGAATTTTTCATCTCCAACAGTCGTGGTCCAATCATTTCCCGTGAGGCTAACCTTTACTGAATCGCTTGCTAGCTAAATTAGTCGTATAATCTGTAACTCTAACAACTTCGCACATTGGATATAAGCAGAAAGTTCGCATTCAATGAAACGACATGAATGAAACACATCGAGTTTAAAAGCACCGCTTGCTAACAGACTGGTTTCATGCTCTCTCGCACCCCAGGAAGCTAATGCTAGCTCCAATGTATTAGCCGGCAGATGTGACACTTAACATGTACAAATAATTGAACATTTTACACGTAACTCACAAGTTAATAAGAATTTTACAGCACGACTGCCTCTGTCATGTTTGCGACGACTACGCTCAGTATTGTGTGTGTATTTGAAACGTGGCAACTACAGAAAGACTATGCCAATTGACTGCTACAGCCATGGGCCCAGGAGAGCCCAGCTCTCGCACAGTGAAATGCTTATAAACACCATTCATGCGACTAAATCACGATAATAACATCTTGCAGGTGGTCGTAAAACATGGGGATATAGTAAACCATCATCGGATGATAGTTTTCTGTACAAATGAACAAGGATGGGCATAGATTTAACCAAATCTGGATACACAGGGATACATGATAGCACCTACCATCTTGGAGGCTAGTTGAAAGAGGAACGGGACTTGCAAACCACGCGATTATGTGCGAGATTTGGCTCCCGGGAACAAAGTTCAAAGATATCCACAGCGACACCTAGTGTTGGCTGACCATAAACGTATAGAAAAAAACCTCCATCAGCTCCATGGCAAGTAGTAATGAACTGCATAAATCCTGATTTATTTGCTGCTATCTGATAGAGAAACATAAAACAGAAAAACTCGAAATGTAACGTTTTATGAAGGCATGTTTGACCTCACAATGTCTCCGAGAACTGGGAGAAGGCCTATGTCTCTAACTGACAAGGGCGCGAGGGTCGTCTCGTTGCTATGGCAACTCGGAGCAAGGGGAGATGAGCAGTTGAAAGATTTTCTGCATTGACAGATAACGTTATATTATCTAGTTAACGAAATATAAGTTAGCAAAATAAAGAGGCAAAGACGCATTTTCCTCACGTAATATAAGGAAGACACACTCGTACAGGATTCAAAAAATGTGTACACCTGTGGAAAGAAGGAAGAACAATAGTTTGGACATGAACTCGTAAGTTTAACGTTTTTCAACTAAGGTAGTTTGTTAACTTAGCTAACGGCTTAAGCTAGCTAAAGAGAAACACATAACGTTAATAAACGATATCCTTCCCTGAGTTAGTGGTTGCTGTACTAGTCTGAAAATGCTATTTTCCCTTCTTTCAGATCTTCTCGAGCAAAAAATAATACTGTTTCAGGAATTCACCAAAACAGTCGAAGTTCAAGACATAAATGGAGCTTCACAGGTTCACAAATCCGAAGAAGTTCTATCATGGTCGGTGGCAACAGACCCAAACAAGGCAGTCTGGATAAGACCTCAGCTCCACCTCCCAAAGTAGTTCGGGTAACATTACATTAATTAGATAATTTAAATAGGCTAAAAGTACAGGTAAGTTAAAGTACCAATTAATCGTTAATGCATCAAAATTATGTGCTTATTATTTTCTTTATAAATTAATATTTAATATAACATTTTCTTTAACCAAAATGGTAAAATGTACGTTATTTGCCCATCGAATGAAGTGGAGTACAAGCAAAAAGTATCATAAAATGTAAAAATTCGGGAAATAAGATGCAAGTACCTTAAAATTTTGCTTAAACAAAGAGACAACCCTAGAGTCTTTAATCAATAAATGTGTTTTTTATCTTTACAGGTGTTGGACAATGATGGCAAAGATGTCACCCCTCTGATCCTGTATCACCCAGAGCCAGAAGTTAAACAGTCCAAAACGAGGAGATATTTTCTGGATGAAATCTTTTCCTGCTCTGGATCGAACTTCTTGAAAACCACTTCCAGCTTCAGTGTGCTTTCTTCCAGGTCCCAGATTATAGCATTAATTACATACACAGATTTAATGGGTAAAGCAATGGTTTAACCTATAAACAGCTCTGTGTATCTGCAGTTAAATAATCAATAATAGTGATTACAGAGTAAGTGAATTCAGTTTCAGTCAGAGTTTATCTTTACAGTGGCCTTGTGAGTTTATATATCAATACAAAGTTTTTTGCTCTGATTTTTTATAATTATCTGTGCTTTGAGGTTTGGTCTTCTTGTATCAAAAGTAACATTAATGAATATGCTATCAGTGGAATTTTTAAAAACAGAGTTTCTTTTGTTTTTTTCTATGACCTCAATGTGTATTTGTTGCAATGTAGGGTGATAATGGGAAATTTATGGCATCCTTCGATATTTTAATGCATTAGGACACAGGAGTCATACCTAGCAACATCAAAGATTTATAGTTGTATAAATATATTTAGATACAGTAATATAATAAGCATATATTCCTGGCCACAAAAATATACACTAACACTGGTGACAATCTTTTTTCCAGCTCATTTATGGGGAGCAGCCTATCCAGCCGTTCTACGGACGTATCACTGACAAAGAGGACTAAGGATAGTTTTCCCAAACTTGACACACCAATACAACCCCCAGCTCCATGCGGTTATTATTCTTTTTTTCAATATATATTTTCATGATTATTAGTATTTCAGTTTCGTCCCTGCTGTTGTCTTTTTACCATGCTTTGAAGTTAGTCTTTACAGTAGTATGTGTTGTATGAGGCTGTATTTACAATAGTGTTATGTTGCTTTATGCAAATGTTGCCAAGTACAGCAGTAAATAATTAAATATACAGCATCCTTTTATGATGAACTGACATTTTTGACGCAGATAGTTTTTTGACATGTTATATTTGTATGTAAATTCTTTGTTTCTATATTATTTTATCTTTTTTCAGAAGAAGAGCATGAAGACAGCATGAAACAACATGTAACAGATAAGATGTTGGATGAGGTAATAGACATCTATCTCACTGAGACAGAAAACATGTCTCTTCTGGACAAACCCCCCATCTTTGTGTCAGAAGATGCAGAAGATGCTCAAGATATTAAGTGAATCAAATCCTCCTTGTCCTCAAGAAATACTCTTCTTTGGTTGTGACCAGCTGTTGACATTTTCATTGTGTTCTTACAGAGGGAGAAACATAGACTATGCTGAGCTTTGCAAGAACAGAATGGGCAACGATAAGTATGTAGTACGATCAATGCAGACATTGGCTGGAGCACTTAAAGAGAAACAGATCCAGGTTGACAAGATTGCCATGATGGATAAAGGTTAGGCTGAAGTGCCCTTTTTG
The DNA here is from genome assembly GCA_029814765.1 of Acanthurus leucopareius. Taxonomy (NCBI): domain Eukaryota; kingdom Metazoa; phylum Chordata; class Actinopteri; order Acanthuriformes; family Acanthuridae; genus Acanthurus; species Acanthurus leucopareius. Next base: position 22,749,132 of record JAQMCX010000050.1, on the reverse strand, counting down.
AATACTCATGTTGGTGATGTTTATTTCTGAAGTACATTTTATTAGAAGGCTTCCTTAATGTTGTTTGAGTTTACTCAAATCTAAAGTTTAGCACATAGCTGAAATCTTTTGTCTCACCGTGAATCCTGCTCTTAAAGGCACTGGTTAAAAATTGACATTTATTCAAAGTCCAAAATTAAGTCTCTCAAGACAGCAAAGAGGTTAGCTGACAGTATTTTCTAACTGAAGTCACATTGAAATGCTTTAGGGAAAAGAAAGATCTCAAAATTAATGGGATAATTAATCCTTACGAATTCAGATTTGTCATTGTTGCCTTTCCAGTTTAAATAAATTGCATCACAGTTCATCAAGGTTTTCCTACTCTGTCAATAGAGAACCAGTTTGTTGATTCAGGGTTTTAAGTATTCAGTTTTTTTTAAAGTGGAAGTTAGTTGAAATGATCTCATTTCCATAGGCACAATTGCAACTAGATGGAACATCTATGACTCATTCTCTGCCTTAATGAAAGCCTCTGAAAATGAAACTGACTATCCAGAGAGTGATGTAAACACCAGTAGAGGTCAAGAGAAGAGAGGAGAGCAGAGCCGCAGCAGCACCGTCTGCTCAGGTAACATACCTGGGAGAACACTGACTCTGTTAGTATTTAGTTCTTTGATCCCACATGTGCTTATGACTAAAGAGGTCTAAGTAGGACATACATGTCTGTACTCAAGCCACAGTATTATGTAACATAAATGCTCTAACACTTTAACAATTTTGCTGTTTTATTTATTAAGACTAATTTTGTTCTAACCAGCATTTTTTTTCATATTTCATTTCATCAGGCAGTACAATAGTTTCGCTGTTAGAGATGGAAATGTGTGGGAACAGTTTAAACACAGAGTGCGACCCACAGCTAATCATGTCGTCTGAGTCATTCAAACACAGCTTATTAGTCATGGAGAGGAGCATCGTGGGAAACATTTTTCAACCCAAGCTGGCTTCCTATAGACAGCTGTCCATACTGCAAGGTGAACTCACTTTATCACTGCATTCTCACCTTGTTGGTGCCACAGCTGTTTGTGCTTTCTGCTTTGACTACAATTTTAAAAATTTGGTTAGTTATAAAATGTTTCTGTATTTTACTGAATATTTTACACAGTAAAGTAATGTTGATTGTGTAAGATCCTGACAGTACTGGGATGCCTGGTGCAGAAGAAGAGACTGAGGAGGGTGAGGAGAGCTCTTTATCTCCAACGCTGAGACATCTCTGGGCTTTCAGTTTTGAGTCCACCAAAAGATGCAGGGTTCTGACCTGGAACAGGAAAAACCCGGTAACACAGACCAAAAACAAAGGCCCAGATCATCTAAACCAACTGCAGTCATTAAGTGCAGAGTTTTGCACACAAGCATCATGGTCATTTTGAGTTTGTTTTTTTTTTCAAAGCTAAAAAAGGGATTCAAATTTGCATGCCTTCAATTTTTAGTGTAACATTTAATACAAATGTTGTGAATACTTCTTGTGCTTTGAGGGTCAAGAGTTTTAAGTTAGACCTTGTTTCTACTCTTTAAGGATATCTTAGCAGTGGGTTATGGTGACTATGACTCCAATGGCCAGACACCCAGTCTGATCTGCTGCTGGTCCCTGAAAAACCCCACGGTATATTTATATTATTATATTTCTCTTATTTTCTATCAGTCATCATCTTCCAGTGCCTTAACTCATTTATGTAATAGAAAAGCCAGTGTGGCCAGTGGTAACTCACTGCCATTGGTGCATTGATGTATGTGTGTGCATGTGCATGGTGGATGAAAAGTAAACTGTAAAGCGCTACATTAATGCAGTCTACTTACAGTGGCCAGAGCGGGTCTTCCACTGTCATAGTTGTGTGACATCCCTCGATTTCTCAGTCAACAAACCTGGCCTTCTGGCTGTGGGGATGTTCGATGGCACTGTAGCCATCTACAGCGTCCAGAGTCAGAACAAAAACGCATGCATCGCTGATAGCAGGTGAGGACTCTGTGTCTGTGTGTGTGTGTGTGTGTGTGTGTGTGTGTGGAGCATGTGAATAAACTCAATTTATATTGAAAGACAAAGAGTTTCTACCAGAATAAACCATATTTATGTTAACTTTTCTAATATTTTGTATAATAGTGAGAGTAAAAAGAAGCACCTGTATCCAGTTTGGCAGATCAGCTGGGCCAAACAAGAGATTAGATCAGGGGAGGACCGAGCAGAGGCTCTGGTCTCTGTGTCAACAGATGGCAGGATTGCCAAGTGGACGCTCTGCTCCAGTGGTCTTGATTGCAACGGTATTCTAGTCTGGCTATAGTGTCAAGAGTGTGATCATAGTTAAGCGCATATGATAGCAAAAGTTCTTTAAGCTTAAAGTATATGTTCTCAGTATCAGTTCTAGCAGTAGACCTGACTTTGTATCACAACTTGTTTGCTGAATTTGTATCATAACCTGTCCAGTGAATTTAAATAAGTAATACTGGGAAATTATTTGATTCACCTTGTACAGCTTAACTTTAGAGAAAGTAGGCAACATACTACAAATTTAGTTGTTTCTAACAATTTATTTACATGAGAGTTGCAAGAAAAACTCTTTAAAGGTTGACCCTGTACATCAGTTTATAGACAAAACAGGCATGGCATGCGTTTGTCCTCCCTCATTCTTTTTAGAACTAATGAAGCTAAAGAGGCCTCAAAAGAAGGAAAAAAAGAAAAAGAAAGACAGTGGTCTGTCAGGAACGGGTCTTCTGTCAGCAGTGGCTCCTGGTCTCTGTATTGACCTACATCCAACAGTAAGTTGACCATAGAAATCAAGTTAAACTTAGCCTAGTTTCACTGAGCCAAATTCTCAGGACAAAAAGGCTGCTTTATGTGGAAAAAAAGTTTCATATGGCTGTGATTTAAAATTTAAGATACACTTTTTTAATTGTATGTTTCTCTCACTTAGACTATTACTTCAAAATGCATCCCATAATTCTTCTGAATTGCTCTTATCTGCAGGAATTTGGTATCTATCTGGTCGGCACATGGGACGGCCTCATCCACAAGTGCTCCTTCTTCAATAAAGAGAACTTTCTGGATAATTACAAAAGTCACATTGTTAGTCTCTCTAGATAAAATCTTTGATTCATTTAAAATGTGAAACTTCATTCATGTTATGTCATATCATTATTTTTCTCTCTCTCAGAGCCCTGTGAACCACATTGAATGGTCTCCATTTAATTCTGATGTGTTCCTGAGCTGCTCCTCTGACTGGACCATCAATCTGTGGAAGCAGGACCAGTTTTCCCCTGTGATGAGCTTCACCTCCAACCAGACTGCCGTGTATACCGTCAGATGGTCCCCCAACTGTTCCACAATATTTGCAGCCCTAAATGAAGAACAAGTGGAGATCTGGGACCTGAATTCAAGCATGTGAGTCAGATTAACACTTGCATGTCTTGGTGTCTGTCTGTAATTTCGAACATTAGTCAGAAATACTGCTATGCAAATAAAAAAAACAACCCCCCCCCTCTCTTTTAAAGTGTGCACCCAACCGTTGTGCTCCATGCTGCACCTGGTGTAAAGATGACATCCCTGCTGTTTACCAGAGGGACTGACTGTATCTTGGTAGGTGACAGTGATGGGAAAGTGAATGTCTACCAGCTCAAGAATCTGAGTACAGGAGAAGACAAGCAGGTAAAATTGGGCAGATAAACTGTGATTTTCTACATATAGCTCATTTCAAAACACACAAGTGCATGCCAATACAATTAATTTAACTTTTTTTATTCATTAATTTAATGTTTACATTCAATGAGAAAGACTGCTAAGAACACAAGCTCCTCATCAGCACAGAAAAAAGTTGCAGGAAAATATATGGTTATTTATCAGTTATTTAGAATAGTCATGATGTTACACAGTGATTTCAGTATTAGGTGGCTTTGCAGAACACTAAATGTAAAGCAAACTTTTTATATCAAAGAGAATACACAGTTTTTAATGTGTCAGCAAGACGCGAGAGCAGAGATCCGGAGAAGAAATTATGTAATTTGATCTTTTAATTTTCTACCAACGTTCACAAGAGATGAATACAAGAAAAAACAAGTGACACTGGTCACAGTGTAGCGTTACAACTTCTAGTACATTGTAAACTGGTGAAATCCTCTACTGCTTTCTTTCAGGTGAGCAGTTTGGAAGACATCATTCACTCTGCACTTTCCCGTAACCTTTAGAGTTAAAATACTGCAATCAAAAGGTTTAAATCCACATAAATCTGCGCATGTGGACAGCCTTCATGAAGATGCAAACATTTCACGGTAAGTTACCTTTACACTGAACATATGATGAATTTGAAATAAATAAAAAACAAATTGGATGATTAGAATTAAATTAGATTTCAGCAAAATAGGCATGAAATAACACAAGATTAAAGAATGATACTTAAAGATCTTTAGGTAGATAGTTAATGCATCCTTTTTACATTCTGTTTAGATATGTAGCTATTTTGTTGGTCTGTATTTGACTTGTACTTGTGGGTGAAGTACTGAATGTCAGTTTGTAGCAGTAAACATCCCAGTTGTGAGCTGTGTGCAGAACTCAAGAATGCGTCAGCTAACACAGTTATTCTGGATGACAGTACTTTCTTTCATTTACACACTGGCTCTGACAAATTGCATCACGCTTCCCAGACTGGCTGGTATTTCTGTAAATGACAAACTTCAGTGCACAAAGTCGTGGCAACTTGCTTTCATTTCCCCCAGAAAAGAGTTTCAGAGGAAAGAGTTCAAATGTCCCATAATACACAAGATACTGAAACTTTCCTCTCACAGCTTCCTGATTTAAGATTTCAAATTTTCTTTTTCCCCACTGATACATCAGGTTCACATGATTAAACTACAACTTCACTCATATATTTCTCACTGAAATCTTTATCAGCTGGAAAGAAATAGTCAGAAACAAGAACTTGAGGTAGTGCTGTGCTATGTTGGTAAACAAACATAGTAAAGTTCTTTACAGTTATCTTTACCTGGTAGGAATCTGAGAGGGTGTGTATGTATCTATTAATCTGGGCAGCTGATTGGTGCATCTAGGTGTGGAAGGCAGGTGATGACTGAAGGTGGGACACAACAAGAACTATTGCAGGTCAGAGAGGAGAACGATGAGGAGTTGAGATGATTCTGAAACGTTTTGATAAGAGGATTTATACCTAAATCCTTTAAATATGAGGCTACAGTCAGCCGCTAGTTAGCTCAGCTTAGTATAAAACCTGAGTCATCCAGCTCAGTAAATGTTTAGATGGAGATAAGAAGATTGGAAAAACAAAGCCTAGAACTTCTACCACTAGTAATGATTTTACTGAAGTTTGAACTTGATCAGGGACGCAGTGCAAAGATTGCTATGTCCCCCTGTTTCCTGTCTTTATGCTAAGCTAAGCTAACACAGCCATCACACGGCAGTAGCTTCATTTCAAAGGATGGTTATGAGAGTGGAGTCCTGGAATTTCTGTTAACAAAGATAACCTTTTTTCTGACCTGACAAATCCTGACATGAACAGTCACCACTCCAAAATGGATATATTTATAGTCAAAAATCACAGGACTGATTCAACATATACTGAGAGACACTTCTCTTACCAGTATTTTAGCCAAGAAGTTTACTGACCTACAGATGTCATTATGAAAACCACAAACCATAAATTAAAAGAACTGGTCTCTGATCATGTGTGAAATTGTTGAACTATAAACTTCTTTAAATCCCAACTGAATTCACTAAAACACACTGTGAAATGGAAAAAACGAAGGAGAAGGCAGCTTAAAAACCCACTCAAAACATTCCTAAAAGGTTTTGCTTAATGTAGAAACCGAGGAGTCTTAAACTGTCAAATAAGAACTTTGTTTCACCACACTTATGTTTTGTTAATGTGGATGGCCTGTATTTGCTGACACTGTGATTTCAAACACAATGAGTGTAAGTAAGCAGGTCAAGGACTCACATGATTTGTAGTAAAACATTAGGATGACTCAACACATAGACCAGCAAATCACTGTTGTATTTTTACCCCACTGTTAGCTAAGACTCCATTAGGCCACATATCGTTGCATAAAGCTGCTTAAGTAAGCTCTTTTGTCTGCCTAATTTAAAACACTGAGCAATGAGCAACAACTGAGGATGGCAGGATACAAACCCCATGACGACAAGTCACAGACAAAGCATGTGACTCTGATTGAGATCAACACACGGAAAAAGAGCTGGGCATACTATATAAATAGTTAAAAAAGAAAAAAAAAAGTGGCTGAGAACCTTTATTTCCTAAAGCACTTTGTGCCAAAAAAGGAAAAATATTTTAATACTTAAAGATTTCAGAGTGCCTCAAAGTCTTTTTCTGACGTTTTCTCAGACCAGTTTTGCTTGGATTTTTTTTAAAGTAGTGCGCCTAAGAGGATGTGAGTACAGTTTTGTGTAATGTGGTCTGGGTTTACATCCCTTTTTGTATCTAACTAAGCGTTTGCTCTTTTACTTTTTGTTTCAGGCACAGTGGGAAGTGAACGTGGATTTGAAAGTGGCAAATGACGTAGTTTTTTCCTTTGACTTTCCAGATTTACAGCCAATGGCTTTGAGTCTGTTCACCATTTTACACCAATGAGAGTTCTTACTATAATAAATATCTCATTTCAGTCATAATACGTTGCTTTCTGAAGAATTCACATTTGAATACACAAGCTTTTCCTTTTTTATCTGTTATTTAATCAAAAAATACAGCTGATAGTCTGTTTTCTATTTACAAAGCTTGCAGTCTTTGTGTTAAAAAATTTATATTATTTGCCAAAAACAGCAGTTTGTAGCTAAAAGCTCTGAAAAGCTTAACAGTCCCTTCTCAGAAGTAATCAGAAGACAAAGTTAGGGACTAGTTGGTGAACATAGTTTAGCATTTCGCAGCTAAAGAGTCAGATATTTTATTCATCAAAACAGAAATAAAAAGAGACTCTTATGTTAAGAAATAGCCTACAATTTATGGACATTTTAAAAAGTGAAATATGTAAATCTAAGTAATGACAACTGTCTCCTGTAGTTTGTTTACAGTTTTTATTTATATTATCCGTTTTTATTTGTTTGTTTGTTTATTTTAATATTGTATAAAAACGTGTGAATCTTGTAGGCGCGTGTCGGTGCGTGTTAAATCTCAGCAGTCTCCGCCCACTCACTGACCATCACAGCTCTCCAGCTCCGTGAGGACTTTTTAGATCTAAATGTTGAACTGCACCTTTAATGTCCCTGCTGGCGCCTGACTGCTGGGTTTGTCAAATTAGTATGTAGGTGGAGCGGAGGAGGAAACGACTTCGGAGAGAGACCGCATTACTCGGACGCGGTTTTTTGTTTAGTTCCCAATTCGCGGGGATCAAACTTGTGGATCAGACTTGGATTTACAGTTTGTGATCAGCTGGAAGTTGATCGCTGACGGGTTTTTTTAAGAGTCCGATGGTGCTGGAGGAAAATTTCCCGATGATTGTGGTGTCGATACCTTCGATGGAGAGGGAAGTGGATGAGTCGGGAAAGTCTAAAAAGGTGAGTAGAAGAATCTTTAATCTGTTTTTAAACTTTTTCTTCCCCTCTTTTTCTCAGCAGTTTAATACACTTAACTTATTTGTTAAAATATATTCACTTTTTGTTGTGTTGTTACACCACGTTTACAGTCTGTTGTTTGATTAGTAAAGGTGAGCTGCGCCGCCAGGTGAGCCAGGTGAGCTTAAGAGAGAGTGAAAGTGAATTCAACAGACTTTCTCTGATTTATATCCGAATGACCAGGAAATACACAAATCCTAAAAGACTATCAATAAAACAATAAAGGCTTGAATTTGAAATTACGCTTTAGTAAAGGACACTGTGCCGAGAGAAGCATTCAGATCAGTTACCAGCAATAAAAACACTGTAAATGTTTTATTACGAGAACTAACATTCAAAATTACTCTCAAGTCAAACTGTTAAAGCAAAAACAACAAAATATAATTCAAATGTCAGAAGTAAAAATATTCACTTTTTACTTTAATAAGACTGGATCTTAATACTGAGGCATTAACTGAAGGCAAAATGCAATTTTAATCATGTTTCTGTTTAAAATCTTTGACTAAAGGTAAGTTGGTGAGAAATTAGCTAAATAGTACATGTTTTAGATAATATCCTTCTAAACATTTACTTAAGTAGAAGTACTTAGTCTCACAAGATGGAAATAAATAGGAAAAGTATTTCAGAAGTACCTTTATGTCCTCAGATATTTAGGGACCTAAAAGCACATAATTTAATTATTATGTTAACTTCTCTCACTTTCATTTTAAAGGTTCTTGTAAACACACAGAGTTATTTTGTTCCTTTTTCTAACAGACTATTTCATAGAGCAAAAAACAATCCACAGTGACTTAACTTCAGTGACATTAAACTACAGTATGTTTCCATCTCTCACTTATTACACACACACACTGACACACACAGTACTTTTTATTAGGAAACAGAGATTTAAATGTATCTTACAGGCTAATTAGGCAAGAAAAAGGTTTATAAGAGCCACAGTGGTCTCAGTCTATTAACTCTGTTTACGTACTGCTAAAGTTTTCCGTGATTATAAACATAGTTTATTGCAGGATGCTGACGTGAAGCTCAGTCTTGCACAGAAAAGTCACCTAGTTGTGAATTTTAAATAAATCATTTTCACACCTACATGCTAAAATACTACAAATCAACACAAGTCTGGGGAATTTGCTGCAGCTGGCCTGACCCATGATGAGGAGGACAGGCTGCAGCGTCCTGAACTGACCTCTGTTTGTTTTCATCCACTCAGTCTGAGCACATGAGACTCCACAACATGTTAGACTATGAGTTTACTTTACTGATTGTGTTGTGTGTTATAATTTTAGGAGGATCCACTGCAATTTTTTCCCCACAAACTTCAAGCGTTGTGTTTCTCCTCAGCTCTTTTCTTTAACTTTTATTCCTTGTTCTTATCATCAAGTTTATCAATATGCAAGACGCAGTGTGAAAAACATCCGATGCATCAGGGGCAGAACTGTGACAAACTCTATTGTGGTTTATAAAGGAAATCAATTATTTTTATTGCATGTTATTTTGATTTTTGGCAGTTGAGGCTAGTAATTCAGTACAAATATTTGCTCACTGTATCAAGTGCATTTAAAGTCTGGATGTCTGTCTTTTTTGATGGGATATTAATGTTTCAAGATTTGACTAAATTGTAAAACTATGTCTGTTTAAACAGGATAAACTGGAAGATAAAGTAAAATGGGTTTTTTTTCATCATTTTTGCACATCATGTTGTATAATTTTCATCATACTGTAAATAAACACTGTGTTTTGTTTGCAGCTTTTCAGAGTGGAGGTTTTGTTCAATGAGAGGAAACATTTCGTGCTCAGAAGAAACAGGGAATTTCAGGCTCTCCACAGAAAAGTAAGAATATGTACTGAAACTTACATTTTCACTCACGTTCACAATCACTGAATGACTGTTTACTTTATGAAACACTCAATATTTTGTCATTCATTTTGAAGGTATTTGTAGATTTGCAGATATATTTTATATAAAATTTGATGTGTTTGTAAAGAGAAACAGGGATTTGGGTGTGAAAAATTGACACTGCTCTGTTACTGTGACAGTTTAAACACACAACAAATATATGAACAGATACTCAACAATTATTTAATTGAAGGAGAATCAAATAATGACAATTAATGACTCATTTGGGGGGTTTTTTTTCAAGAAAGATACACAGTATGTAAATATATGTATGTATGCATGAAGCCTATAAATAGATACAAAAGACGTGTATAATATTTGCAATATCATTGTAATATTGAAGCTGCAGAGCAAAACTTGGGGTGAGAGCAGAGCTGAAATGGCAATTTGTAATCATTCATTGTTTATGAACAAGTTCTTCCTCTAACCTCCTATTGTTGATGTTTCTTGAACCATTTTCACCTCCATCAGTGAAGTAATGTGACAAAATGTCAGTTCTGTGTAATTGTAAAACAGTCAGACTTTTCATAAAAACACACAACACATTCATGAAAACACAGCGTCCGTTGTTTTCCAGGTGGTGCCTTTAATTTCAGGAGTTTTCTGTGTCTTGTGATTCTGTTGCCAGTTTCACTGCAGCAGATTTGAAGGTTCATGTTGCATCTTTGTTGCTTCCAGCTCAGAAAAATCATCCAGACTCCAGATTTTCCGAGCAAAAGGAACCCACATCTGAGGACCAAACCTCTGGAGCAGAGGAGGCAGGAGCTGGAAGACTACATCCAGGTAACACATCCAGGTGTCTGCGAGTGAGGTGGGAACTTCAGCAGGCACTTATGAGTAGGAGTCAGTCCTCGCCTCTGTTAGTTTTTAAAGGGTGATGCTGTGTACCTGATGGGGATTTTATTTTTTTACCTCATTGGCAAACTTCCTTTAAATGAAACAGAAGTTAAAACTGGATTCACAGAAATAAAGAAAGTGAAATAAGTTGATGTTTCAGTTCCTGCCAGTGATCTTAGGTGGATGTTCTTCTCTCTCCAAACTATTCAGAGCCTTGAATTCATTACAACACTTTTCACACGTTTGATTGTTCTCTGTTGGTCAGGAGATCATCTATCAAAACGAAGACGTACCGCAGGTGCTGCTGGACTTCCTCCATGTCAGACACTTTCACACAGGAAACAAACACAGCAGCATGGAGTAAGTCCGTCAGTCAACACTCCTCTGAATGCACCGTGATGCTGGACATGTTACTGTGTTTAGGTCCTCTATCTTTGGATTAGGGGCAATGTGACGACATAGTGAAGCATCAGCACCAACTTTAGTCTGAAATACTGCATATCACTTATTAACAGATCAGCTGAGAGAACACGTCTTTGTTTGTTTGCTAAATCACTGGCGGCAGTGGCAAAGAAAAACCTTTTAACGGGAAGTAGCATCAGAAAAGAGCCCTGATTTTCCGAGTGACTGCACGAAGGCTGAAGTTGAAATTTTCATTTACCAAAAAAACGTTACTAACTTCAAACTTTCAGTTTAAGCACTCAAACACTTAAACTGCAGCTGCATGTAATAAGAGCTGTTTAAATGATCGTCTACTTTAGGCCACAAACTTATCAACCACTCCGATTAGCCATTAGACTTGAAAAAATAACATATTAACCTTTTATTTGCAGAAAAAGTCTAATAGTTTTGTGCTATAATTTCAGATCTCTTGATGAATTGGACAGTCAGGATTACACGTAAGATCTTTACTAGTTTTTTTTTTCTCCGCCTGACTTATTTGACCTCTTGAGTGTTGAGTGAGTGTTGCAGATGTTAATTGACATGCATCAAACGGCATGAGGCTATGCAGAATGTTTGGTGTGTGCTGCTACTGAAGGACCAACTGTGAGCTCTGGGATTAACTCTCTGCTAACGTCTGTGTCAACATACAACCTCCTTATCATGTTCCTGCTGCTTTCAAACAAAACCAGAACGCACCAGCCACGACCAGGCTGTGTTTGTGTCAATCCTTTCCAACATTTTCAGCACATTAACGCAGGAATGGCTTGAGGGAATTTCTTCAGATTAAAGACCTCTTCTACTACCCCTACTAACAGAACAAATTACATTAATAATGCTTTTTCCATCAAGGATTCATTTTCTAATTGCTAATTATGACATTTTACATGTTTAAGATAAATGATGATGTGATAACATTTCATATTCAGAGGGACGTCACTGTATATTGTTATATAGACGGTGTGAACAGACAAGGATGTAAACATCACTGAACGAGTTCATGGAGGCATAAAACAATGAAGTGATTATGCTAGTTTTTTACCTTTGTATAAGACTTATAAGTCACATTTTAATTTTTCTCCTCAGTTATCAGTCGACACATCACCGAGTGTTGGGATTTTTTCGGGATCCTTTTCTCTCCGACTGCACCTCAGGTAGGAAAGGACACGTACACCACCTTTTGTTCATATCCAGCCTGAAATTTTGACACTGAGAAACACCTTCTGACTCTGTACTTTTGTGTCCATTTTGTTGTTCAGTTCTGTAATTTTTAATCAGAAGCATTAAATCATTTAAAAGCCGAACAACCTTTTTTTTGTCCTGCAGATCTTCCAGATGTTGTTGTGGACGGGGTTCTTCAGGGTTTATACCCCCGTGACGTCCGGGTCAGCTTTAACGCTCCCAATCTCACCAAGTCGGACTCCACCACTTTATAGAGACCAGATACTGTTCTGTAGTTTGTAGGATTTAATATAACACATAATTTAATATTTGTATTTAACGCAGTATAACATGCAGTGCAGTCAAATACGCAGTAACAGAAAGATGAATTAAAGCATTAACTTGCATTATGCAGAAGAAAAACAGCCTGAAGTCGGTCACACGGAGGATGCTTTTGTTGAAAATCAGCAGCCCCAGTGGGATTTAAAACCGACACCAAGGCTTTGTTTTCCGATACCACTCCTATTGTGGTGTCAGTTTTTTTTACAGCCCGCAGAGAATCTCATATTGAGGCCAAACACAAGGAGTCGTCTTTAAGCTTTGATCTCTTTGCAGAGGTTGTCGCTCAGCACAACCGTCTGTTTTCAGTCATGAACGTTGTTGTTGGTTTAAATAACATCTGAACTGTTTATGATGAAGATGTGACCACATTCCAACGTGTCTTTTATTAATTTTAGTGAAATGTAGCTTAGTTTAATTTTTAAATAAAGAAACCACGTATGCATGGATGTAAAGATGACTTGAAAAACAAGGAGAATAGTGAGTTTAGCTTTTTTTTAAAGATGTTCTTGTTAGTTTTTGTCAAATTTTTTCACTGTTGTTACATACTTTATAGAAGTGGGAGAAAACAATATAACAGTAACAGTCTCTGTCATATTGTGAAGCTCTTCACTCGAGGTTAAACAAAAGACTGTGGCCAAATACTGGTACTAAGGCTGTGTCATTTGTAGCTATTATTCAGTGTAAAAACATATTTTGGGGTTTTTTTTATCTTGTATATATTGAAAATAAAATAAAGACTGAAATACGACTCGTTCTTTATTTAAACCTGATCTGTTGAACAAGATGATTTAATGATGTTTGAAACTAAAGACTTGACTCTTGAAACAGTTTGTCTTGACAAAACTATGCGATATGTTCAATAAATTACACTAAAACACCTGAGAACAAAAAAAATGCATGATGTGTGTGAGCAACAAACAATATCTAAATATGAAAAATAAATCTAAGAGTTTAAGAATCAAAAACTCAGTTGATCTGCTTCACCAGTACTAGTCGAATGTGGTTTGTTTATTATTATTATTATTAAGAGACTATTTCAGTAGTGTGTTTTATTTCATTTCCCATGATGCAACACAGTATGTAAGTGTAGAAGGTGTTGGTTTCTGCTACAGCTGCCACGCCACAAGTCTCCAGTGAAATACTTTACAAGCAGCAACAAGCAGCAACAAGCAGAACATTCATGCATGTTTGCCTGAGGGAGAAAAGGCGATAAGAAAGCGGCTGAGTCTTTAATTATGTTTTCAGTGGTTTACCAGTGTAAATGGCCCCTTGTGTGTTTCATTTAAAGACTATTTGGAACTGTTTGCTCTGGAAAAAAAAGACAACAAAACAAAATTATGACAGAAATTTTTATTTTTTGAATGGAGAAGCTGGAAAGGCACTTTATTTAAAAATTAAACGTTACACAGTATAAACAGTTTAACTGTACTGTACTCGTAAAAAACAGTTATAATGTGTCCAGAGCTAATTACAAGTATAAAGTCATGCATTATTTATAGCCTTAAAGATTTAAATTTAAAAGTGTTAAAAGTGTTTCACAGTACATTTATTGAATTATTACTTTTATTTTTGTGAATTTCCCTTCCATCTTCTCCAGTACTTAAACAGACTGCTGCATTTTATTAAATTTGAAAGTGTATTATATAACATTTTAAAAACAATGCAACAGAGACAGAGATGTGTCCACTTGTAGCCCTCCTTCGTATGAGTTTAGCTCCAAAATCACTGGATCCTACATTTCCCATGATGCAACTCAACAACAACAACGAGCAGGTCAACAGTTTGGGTCTGTAGGGCTTATCACTTAAATTTTGGTGATTATGCTCATTTGCTTTCTTGCTGCGGGTTAGATGATAAGATATAAATCATAATTAAATCTGATAAAGCGACAACAAGCAGCTGTTAGCTTAGCTTAGCTTAGCATTAAGATGCTAATGCAGCAGATGAAAACATTAATTCAGCATCAACCGATGAAAAGGCTCTGAGCTTCAAATAATGAATGTTTTACTTCATTATTATTTTCCACTTCAACAAACAAACAAACAAAAACATTGAGACTCAAGTGGTGACCTCTGTATCTTTAGAGAACTGGAGAAGTGGCGCCACCTACTGTTTAGCAGACAAATCAGCTCCTAATACTTTTACAATCTGCAAAAGATATTAGTTTAAATTTGCATTTTCTTTTGCAGATTTTGTTTAAAGTCAGTTAGAGCTTGTGGTATATGTTGTTGTTGTTGTTGTTGTTTATGACATATTGAAAAAAGAGAATATGAAAACATTCTTCTTAACTTACGTCTGTGTAGATTCTCGTTCATCCAGGTCCTGATTATCTTGAAGAGTCATTAAAACAAGTCAACTGGACTATGTTGAGTTTTTGGGAAGACGTTTCACTTCTCATCCAAGAAGCTTCTTCAGTTCCAAAGGACTCGTTGAAGGAAGCAGATATTTATCTTACAGGAGAGAAAAAACAACAACAGAAGAAAGGGGAGGGGTTGGAAAATAGAAACCCATCACAGGGTGGTTACGCCCCGAAAAGTCATTAACTTGAGTGGGTCGTTCTCTCCTGTAAGATAAATACCTGCTTCCTTCAACGAGTCCTTTGGAACTGAAGAAGCTTCTTGGATGAGAAGTGAAACATCTTCCCAAAAATTCAACATAGTCCAGCTGCCTTGTTTTAATGACTCTTCAAGATTCTTCTTAACAATAACACAAAGTAAAGACAGGAAGAAGAAGAAGAAGAAGAAGAAGACATACCGAAAAAACATTACCTTGAAAACAGGTATGCAATTTAAACCATATGTATTTTTTGAATTCGTACCAAAACATAAAAAAGGATACAAGGATACAAATTTTATTTATTTATTTAGACAAGCTTTTAATTAATGTTTTTTTTTTTCTCTTTATTTATTTTTATATACTAAGTATGTTTATTTTATTGCACTTATTTTATGTACAGCACTTTGTGACTTTTATCTGCGGAAAGCGCTCTACAAATAAACTTTACTTACTTTCAGGGATACAAGGAAGTTTATTGGTCATTATACAACAAGTTGTATAATGAAATGAAAATGTGTTTCCCTCTTGATTGATTAATTGATTGTATTAGAAAAAAAAGATAAAATTATTAAACATGGAGGAGTGCAGATGGTGCATTCAGTTGTCTCACAGCCTGAGGAAAGAAGCTGCTCTGTAGTCTGGTGGTATGGCAGCGGATACTTCTGTATCTGTTGCCTGACGGCAGCAGGGTGAACAGGCTGTGGCTGGGGTGGCTGTTGTCCTTT
>JAQMCX010000050.1:22698345-22733476 GCA_029814765.1 Acanthurus leucopareius | reverse complement strand
TTCATAATTACCAATTGACACAGAGTAGTCCCTATCTTGCAAGTAAGATTTGAACCACTGTAATGCACTCCCAGAAAGTCCCTGCCATTTTTCAAGTCTGTGAAGCAGTACGTTATGGTCAACCGTATCGAATGCAGCACTAAGATCCAGTAACACTAAGATTGAAACTCTAGATGAGTCACTGCTCATATAAATATCATTCAGCACTTTAATAAGTGCAGTCTCGGTGCTATGGTTTGACCTAAATCCAGATTGGAAAACATTAAACTGATTGTTTAGTGACATAAAAGCGTTAAATTGTACAAAAACGGCCTTCTCGATTATCTTGAAAAATGGCAGCTTTGATATGGGCCTATAATTGCTGACTGCTGATGCATCCAGATTGCTTTTTTTCAGGAGGGGTTTAATTACAGCTGTCTTAAGTGCCTTTAGAAAAGTGCCTGTCTCGAGAGAACTGTTGACTATCTGTAGTACATCTGGTGCTATACAATTAAAAAACATTTTTAAAAAAGGTTGTGGGTAGCGTGTCAAGGCTATATGTAGTAGGGCTGAGGTGTTGGACTATGTCTGTTAGAGCTGCGGTATCTAGAGGGTGAAAATTAGTCATGTTTGCTAAAATATTTTTCTGTGGAGGTACGGGCATTACAGTCCTATTTCCAGAAGTAGTCTGGCCAACCGTTCGTCTTATACGCTCAATCTTTTGGGTGAAACAGGATGCAAAATCATTGCATGCCTTAGTAGATAGTAGTTCGAGAGGGACAGATGCTGATGGGTTAGTCAATCTATCTACTACAGTGAACAAAGTACGTGTGTTGTTGCTGTGCTTGTTGATGATCTCAGAGAAAAATAACTGTCTGGCCCTCTTTAGTTCTAAATTATAAATGCGAACTTTCTCTCTATAGATTTCATAGTGAACTTGGAGTTTTGTTTTCCACCACCTGCGTTCTGACTGTCTGCACTCTCTTTTCTGAGCTTTTACTGAAGCGCTATTCCTCCATTGTGTTTTTCTCCTACCACTGATAACTTTGGCCCTGACTGGGGCTATGGTATCAATGATGTTTATAACTTTAGAGCTGAAATTATCTACAAGGTCATTGACTGGAGCTAAAGACATAGCAGGTATGTGTTTGAATGCCTGAGTTAAGAGTGTTCGTGTGTTTTCATCAATGTGACGTTTGGCCAGAAGGCCAGATTAGAGTTTGCCAAAACTCTTTTCGTTTCCTAAAACATCTAAAAAAGCCTTTACAGTACTGGAACAACATCCTATGGATAGATGAGACAAAGATCAACTTGTACCAGAGGGATGGGAGACAAGAGTATGGAGAGGGAAAGGAACTGCTCATGATCCAAAACATACCACTTCATCAGTGAAGCATGGTGGTGGTAGTGTCATGGCGTGGGTATGTATGGCTGCCAATGGAGCTGGTTCCCTTGTATTTATTGATGATTTGACTGCTGACAAAAGCAGCAGGATGAATTCTAAAGTGTTTCAGACAATATCATCTGCTCATATTCAGCCAAATACTTCAGAACTCATTGGACGGCGCTTCACAGTGCAGATGGACAATGACCCGAAGCATACTGCGAAAGCAACCAAAGAGTTTTTTAAGCCAAAGAAGTGGAATGTCATGCAATGGCCAAGTCAATCACCTGACCTGAATCTGATTGAGCATGCATTTCACTTGCTGAAGACAAAGCTGAAGGGAAAATGCCCCAAGAACAAGCAGGAACTGAAGACAGTTGCAGTAGAGACCTGGCAGAACCTGGCAGAGGAACTGAGGAAAAACAAAGAGGAAATACAGAGATTTTATGCACACTGTGTATATAGTGCAGTGCAAGATGGCAATCAACACAGATGAAACCCAACGCAACAGAGAGGAAACCTGACAGACCATGAGAAAATAGAAGACACCAGACAAGGGTTGACAAAATAAAACAGGATGTAACTGAACTCTAAATTCCACATCATGACTGAAGGCTGAAACTAAACCAGGACAGTATTTATCATGACAGTGTTTATATGTCCATGACAAAGCAATGGTGGTTTGAGGTTTTGCTGAATTCTGAGGGACCTCAAGTCTCCACAGTTTGGGCTCTGGTCAAACATGATTACTTCAATTAGAATATTTCCTTCACTAATTTAACTTTCACACATTTAACTTTCACCTCAAACACTCTAGTGTTTTATCAAACATTCACACAAATGTAAGTATTATGGGAGGATTTATTCCTTGTATTAACTGTTTTAGTTTTCTGGCAGCAGGTACTGGATTTTTGTCTGCTGCACATGTTAAAGAGCTGCCAAATTTCTGCAGAAATTCTGAGGAAGAGATATTTCAGTTAAATATTTTATAGAGCTGATAAGTCCTGAGTGAGGTGCACAAAGGTGGGCACGCCGACAAACTGTGCACATTGTTAGCCAAACAATAATATATTTATGTTACAGCTTACATACAATGTAATAAGCTTATAAATACATTAATTTAACAACTATAAGGTTTTTATGAATACAAAAACTCATACACGAGTTAAATGTGTGGTCTTTTTAATCATCAAGTCATCAGATTAAACTGTATGAGACAAAGTTACAGTTGATTTACATAGTTTGTCCGTTATTCAAAGCAAGAGTCAACTTAACAGCCTGTGACTCGTCATTGGTCAGGATTACTGGGAGTGAACTCTGTTTTTACTTTCTGCTGAAGCAAAGAAAAACTCAGTTCAGACGTGACCAGATCCCACTTCATCAAACCTGTAAGGGAGTTTCTTTTAATCAATTTTTATCAACGGATGTACTTCATTTCCCTACATGCTTTAAGCTTGGAATCTCCTGTTAAAGCGGAATAAATAAATCTGAAAAACAGTGCTGAAATGTCAGAGGACTGAGGTTGGATCAGCTCTCCACCAATCAAATTATCCATGTCTCCCTCGACACCGGACGCATGGAACGGTGTCATTCGTCTCATCCTTAGCTCACATACACCTGGAGACACACTCACCTGGCTTTCTGAAGCAGACATCTTGGGTTTTTTTTTCAGTGCTCACATTCACGTTCAGGTAAGATGATAAATATGGTGCAACTTAAACCTGCTTCCTGCAAAGTGTTTCTGTTCTGTTACTAATTGTTTTGTATCTAATGCCTTCTCTGTGCCTCTGTTATCGTTCACTTGGCTTATATCGACGTATGGGTGAGATATCACTTTCTTACACAAACGAACAATTGAATGAATCTCAAAATGGTAATTCTGTTGTGTCTTTGGTGGTTTTCTGTTTGTTTTGATTCTTGCCGTCAAACACTGAGCTCACAGGAGATTTCAAACAAGCAGCTTCTTTTCTGTTTTCTCTTCTGTTTCTTTTCACCCCGAGGGGGCCTGATCTCTTGGAGATGGCACACCTGCCCCACAGACGCCATGACAACTCTCCCCAAAGGCGGGCCACCTTGTTGCCACGGGCACTGGAGACCATCCCAGCAGAGACTGGTTCAAATCCAGCAACCACAGCAGGGGAGCAAAGCCTCCCAGCAGAACACGTAACACACACACACACACACACACACACACACAGACACACACACACAGTCTTGAAAACGCTTTAACAACCAGTGAGGGTTTTTACAAGAGCTGGATGAGTCACAGGAGTGTTAAAGGAGTGGCATAAGCTTTCAACGTGTTAATGATATTTATCTGAGCTCTCTGTTTGATCAAGTATCACTAAACCTCTGTTTTATCAACAACTCAGATCTGCACCACTCAATTCTGTGAAATGGAAGAAGTGGTGTACCAGTCTTGCAATGGAAACGTCAGAGCAGCTTCTCCTTCAACTGAAAAAAGACAAAGACAACCTGGAAATAATGTTGCTGCTTTATTAAAGAGAATAAGGTAAAAAACAAATCAGATAAAAACTCACTGAGGAAAATTATTTAAATGAAGTTTGACATTTGTCCACACATCTTGTGTCCCATTTTATCAAGTCTTAATGTTGAAACAGCCATATCAATCATAAGCTAAATTTAAATAAAAGAAAGAGACGAAAGAGTGGCATTGATCTTTTTATTTAATTCTCTGAGAGAAAACACATACATGTTTCCAAAAACGTCAAAACCAGCCCTCCAATAATGTTTTAATGTCCATATTGAATAAAAGACATTTTCACTGACAGAGAAAAATGTCTTGTTTGTGCCTTCAGTGCCATAAATCCTGCCAGGTGGTAACGCACTATGACTCTACTTACAATAACTGAACTAATACACATTTATTTCCACAGCATTCATCCAGAGGCCCAAAGGGTTCTGGGTAATTCCTGCATACCAGTGGTGAGCTTGGAGCGTCTCAACTTCCAGTCTGTGTTTTTATCATCATCTCTGCAGCCTGTGGTGTCTCTAGTTCGGCTGCCATGCCAAACACCTGTCAAGCTCCACAGTGATACCTGCTGGTTGGATCGTCCACAACAGGTACAGAGATGAAGGTCTCATCACTCTGATCAAGAGTGAACTTCCAGTATCATCACCTTTTCTCCTTGTCTTTGCATGCAGAATGGTTTTAGTCAAAATGAGGCAAATGTTTTGGAGCTACAAGACACGCCATGTCAGTCTGAAGAGGTGTCACTGCAGTCTGATTTCAGTCGACCGGATTCAACACCGACTTCCTGGACGGAGCCGTACTGTCCTGACAGCTCGTCCGCTGGGGAACCAGAGCAGGACTCCGGCTTTGACTGTGAATCTAATCCAGATCAGCCGTATATCCTGTTGGATTCTGGATCTGATGAATGGGATCAGGACAGGAAAACAGATTCAGAAACATTTTTTTTGGATCCAGATCCGGAACAGACCGTGGTGATTGAACTGGATCCAGAACCGGAAGCAAATCAGGATCAAACCCTGGAGCTGGATGATGAATGTGAAACTAAATGTGAAGAGGATTTAGTTCAGGTGGACCACAGTGAGGATCAAATACATGATCTTTGCTGCCAGCAGGAGGCGGCAGACTTATCGGTCCAGCAGTCTGGACCTGAACCTGGACCAGGGACTCAGGAAATGGAGAGTGAGGATTTCTGTGGTGTGTGTCTGAATGGAGGAGATCTGCTCTGCTGTGACCGCTGCCCCAAAGTTTACCACCTGGACTGTCATGTTCCTCCTCTTATCAGCTTCCCTCTGTGAGTGCCGCATGCATTAGCAGGCTATGCACGCCTTTATCAGCTGAAAACTAATGTTTACAAGGTTTTACTACATTTTTCTTTTTATTTTGATCATTAAATGGGATTGGAAGACACTGATAAAAAGTAAAATGACTGAAGAAATTTAAAGGGGAAATAATAAAGGGGGTGATTGATAAGTTTTTGGCCCAAGGTTAAAGGAGGTGAGTTATAAAGTTTTCTTAATGCACAGATGCAGATCAACTCTTTGGATGATTATGAGGAGAGGTTGAAGTTGATAACTTTTGTAGCATTTCCATTTTGTGTGATTGAAAATTGCAAATTATCACTGTTAAAGAAAATAGACAATATTGGCCTCCATGCAGTCATATGTTACCTCCATCAGGGCTGCCTTAAGGAGGTCCACAAGGACATGTAGGCAGCAGGTAGGGTGTCATTTCTTATTGCAGAGTGTAGAAAAGGGCTGCTGAATTCAAATGCTGCAGAGAGAGATGACAGTGCAAAGGTCAGTTTTGTATTTTATCTCAGACAGTGCTGATTTGCAATATTCAATCACCTGAAACAGAAATAGAACAAATGTTACGAGCTTCAAACTTTTGCACAATCACTCAGAGAGTTAAACCTGCATGTGCATGTGACAGGAGCTGTGTGACTCATCTCCTTCGACCCATGAACTTATCAAACACATCTTATATTTTTTCATCTCTAAATTCTGAAATAACAGAGGTCCTTTGTGTCCCACAGAGGTGACTGGGTGTGCACGCTATGCAGAACCGACATGGAGCCTGTGGAGAACTATGAGTGTGAGAACATGCACTCCTGTGGGGGGGTCAAAGCTCCATACACACTCTCCAACCAGGACCAGAGGGTGAGCTGCAGGGTGGACCCTCATCAGATATGAATAACTATCAGTCAAAGTGCTAATTTCTTTATTTTTTTTTTACCTTACGGATTTTAAAGAAAGTCTTGGTGATAATGGCTGCAGATTTTTGTTTCATGAACAAACACAGTATTAAAAAACAACCTGCAGAAAGCAGAAAAAGGAAGGTTCAGGCAGGAAAACAAATAAGATCGATGCTCTTAACATGCTAATTGTTATCTTATTATTGAATCAAAGTGAGAAAAAAAACACAAACCTGTTTTCCGTCATCTGTTAAAGTGTCAGCCTGAGCAGATGAACAGATGTTTTTAAATGACTGTGTGTGTGTCTGTGTGTGTGTGTGTGTGTGTGTGTGTTTCCTCTGCAGAGGTGTGAGAAGCTGACTCTGCTGTTGTACTGCCACACACTCAGCGCTCCGTTTCATGAACCTGTCAGCCCTCTGGTCAGTCCCACACACTCACATGAACATCTGTAATACTTTAACATGTGTGTTTCAATGAAAGCTCATCTTATAAAACACACCACAGGACTGAATGACATGTATCTGTGCAAAACTGAACAAATATATGTCAAAATAAGTACATGATAGCCTTTGCTGAAGAGAGTTACAATGCAGTTCAATAATAATAATGATATCACAAATTCTTTGCAGTTTATTAATTTTTATTTTCCTTGTTAATGACAAATTTTAAGCCCATCTTGCATGATATAATTTGTGCAGGGTGGGCCGTTAATTTATTTTTGATTAAACACAAAAATCCAGCAAGATGTTGTTTAATAAGACACCTTTTTGCTTCTTCAGCGAACATCTGATTCACTTAATTTTCATCCTGTTCAATATCTCTTCTTTTATATTCCCAACATTTTTTTGAAATATCATAAATCAAATAAAACCAAGCAAGTTATTTAAAAGAAATGAGCAACTATAGAGTGAAGACTTACACTGCTGACCTCATTTTAAACTCTGCAGGGTAGAAAAAGCACAAAGTGATGGCAGTGTGTAACGGTTACAACAAAGCTAAGAAAACACTTGCTGTACTTCACATGTAATATGTTCCACCTCACTTTCATTACAAACCATGATGTTAAAATGAAAACATTGTCTGCCGCAATGATCTAATCTCTGTGAATGTGCTCCAGGCTCGAAACTACTACCAGATCATTAAGAGGCCCATCAACCTGTCCGTGATCCGCAGGAAACTGGACAAGAGCAACACCCTCCACTACTTCACAGCCGAGCAGTTTGTCGATGACGTCCTGCTGATGTTCAAGAACTGTGCCACATTCAACTACGTACGTTTGTCATGAGGTTATTGGAATCTGAAGTCTAAATCAATTTAATCTAATTTCTGGTGTAATTGAATTATTTCTGCACATACAGCCTGTGGCAATAAGTTCCACATGTAGCAGAAAACTGGACCAGTTCCCCACTTTGATTTCTTTATGCAGAAATCTCATCTTTATGTTCAATCTAAGGTGATATTACACGCTTGATTTGACTGCAGCTGCAGCACTTTTGTCCTCAGGGTTGGTGCCTAAATTGACAAGAAATAGACATTTTCCATAAGAACTGTAATGCTTAAGTCAGCATGCTAACATACTGATGATTGAACTGTAAAATATTAATCATGTTCATCATCTTGTGTGCATTAGCATGCTAACATGCTAATACGCACTAAATAAGAGCACAGGTGAAAAAAAGTCATAAAGGTTTTGGGTGAATTTAAATTAAAATATGATGCTTGCCTGAAATAAAAGTGTTTTTTTTTAACATTTACCTCCCTCTGCTCTGCAGCCGGACTCAGAAGTGGCACAGGCCGGTCGAAACCTGGAGGTGTTTTTCTTGAGCAAACTGAAGGAGATTTTTCCGGACCGAACGTTCCCGTCAGCCAGCCAGGACACAACGGACAAGGCCCGACTCCGGTGGCTCAGAAAGAAGAGGAGGGAAAACTACAGGAAAAAGAAATATGTGTTTAGTGGGAAAAAATATTACTTGTAACTAGTTTAATCAATACATGCAGAGTTCTAAATTAATGGAAAACATTTTGGGTGAAGCACTTAATTCAAAAATCATTGTGTACTTTTGCTTTTTAATGAATTAAACCATTTTATGAAAAACTAGGCAGGTCAAGTCAGTTTCACAATCCAGGTATTTTCACAGGATTTCAAGCAAGAACATTTTTCAAAGGGATTGATCCAGTTTGCTGATTTAAAATTAAATCTGTCACATTTAAATTACTCATCTGTTTCTAATTTATCAAAAAAGTACAGTAAAATCTCATAAATGTCCCATGAAATCTTAATTATACATTTTACTGCTGGTTTAATTAAGAGAAAATAAAGATAAATATTTGAAAATTTTTTTGAAAGTTCAATCTACTTTAATATTCTGATTATGTTTATCTTGTGGGGTGTGATTTGCATTATACTTTAGTAAACTGTGAATCAGGGTCTCCACACACACACCATAATACAAGTGATACAAGTAATCTGTAATCTGTAGATGAGCATAACAGGAATCTTACATGTAGGTTTCTACTTTTTTATTTTAGTATTTTTTAGTGTTTCCTACAGGGTTTTTTCTTTCGGGTCTTTTTGGTTTGTTGTTGTTTGTCAATGTGCTCCTCCAGGCTCTTCCAACTTCACCACCAGGGGGCATGCTTGTTTCTTTATGTTGAAGCTATATCATTTGAACACAGTCAAAAGTAAAAAAATTACACCATTTGCTGACAGACTTAAAGCATAGGGATTTTTTTGTGTTTTATTGTTCTATTCATAAAGAGAAGATTGTGCATCAAGGTGAGTTTGATGCAGCAACTATGTAAAAATGTGATATAAACATGATGAAATGACTTGAGAGTAACAAGGTCATTTACTTGGAGGACAAACTGAAGCAATAATCAGCGTAACATGCCAAAAATAATGCGTTTTATTTGATTTTTTGGTCCATTTGTCTGACCGTGACTAAATTACAGAGTGTCGGATTCATTATTTAAGACATGTTGTTTTTCTGTCATGTTTTCTTTGGAATTAACTGCAAACAAATCTATTCTGATCTACCGTGATGTGAATTCATCCAACAGATGTGACAGTCTTTGTTTGTCCTGGACTCCGTTGCATTCTTCTCATTATACGTCATTATTGTGCATTTCTAATCTTTTTTTTTTTTAATTTCAGAGCTAAACAATGTTCATTTTTGTGGTGAAGTGTTTCAGGACATTTGGTTCTTCCAAGATTCAGTTCTGCTTAATTTGTCAAACAGTAAAGGAAAGAGCATGAAAGTGACTGCCATGTGAGCCAGAAAGCTCCGGCTTCCATAAACTTCTGCCAAAATGCTTTTCTATGAAATATAATCTATGAAAAAAAAAAAAAAACTGCTGCAACATGAGTGTTTTTTACTCTGTGAATCCAATAAAAGACTTTCAAATGGACAAAATATGTTGTAACCACTGATAAAAACCCACTCTGTGCTGGCCTTAAACACTGTATTGTGTCTTTTGATCCGTGTTCACATCCACAAAGATCTAAAAATTTTTCATCCATTGTCTGTAGACGTACAGAGAAACATCAGAGGGAGCTTTCAGGGGCCAGCAGCCCTGTGGCTAATGTTAAGATAAAGTGGGGGAAATTGACCGTGAGATGTTTTCAAAGGGAGGTTTATTCCCCTCTTGTGTCTTTTAAACCCACTTTATTCAGTCCAGTAAACCTCAGTCACATGTCTGGGCTCTTTCTTTTTTTCCTCCCTTTTCCTTCGGTCTCTCCTTCTCCCTCTTTTCTGTGTTGTAATGTGCAGATGTTTCATTTAAGAACATCAAAAGCCTTCATCGACTCCCCTCTAACCGTCTGAAGGTGGGCGAATCACTAATACACTCAAAAAAGGAGGAGGAAAAAAGCAGAGCAACTCTGGCTTTCTTTGAGATAAGACCTACATCCAGTGTTTAGACCCAACTCAAGAGCATGCATTAAGCTTAAGTAGACACCTGATATGTTGCATTCATCTCACATTTATCATTTTTGTAGTTTAAGATGTATACTTCCTCTAGAAAAAACTGCCTGCCAAGATTTGTTGTAGTCTTAGTGTTATTTAGGGTCATTCAGACTCATTTCCTAACTTACAGTCTGGATAAGTTACTGCATAAAAGGTCTATTTGGTTGAATTATCTTGTCTGGAGTGGGATAAGTGTAAGATGTTTTCTTTGGACGGAGCTAATATGAGTGTACACATCAGCTTTTAGTTTTATTACTGAACTTGATCTCAGTAAGGGTAAGGAAGTTGACTCAGTAAAGGCGTATTTTACCTTATTTCTGACTGTATCTCTGAGTAAAAGCCCTGAGATATACCACAAAATGGAGATAATGCTTCACATCATTTTAATTCTCATGCCAAAGACAGTGATTTGTATGCTTTTAAAGTCATAAAACTTAAAACAGAACAAGCTTAAAGACCAGTGACAAACCATCAGCCATCAGTCTTTCACTTTATAATTTTTACATTTCTGCGATGAAAACATGTCGAAATTTGTCTTCTGATGCCCAAATTTGGGAATTTCAAACTTGAGGGGAGTCGAAGGAGAACGAGAGTGAAAGGTGTCACATGATGTCTTCAGATCAGCCTGCTTCTGCACTTCATCAATCCAGCCTTTGCCTGTCTAACTGATGATGATGATTCATACAGTAACATATTCAAGATGTGGATGTGAATATGTGAAGGGAATGAATTTACTTCCTCTGAAACGACAGGAACCGCACACTAAGGAATGATCGTGGGCATTGGATTTAAAGGTGCAGTCTCATACATCAAAGTCACATTAACTCAGATTTCTTGAAACAATTAAGTTGGACGTCAGTCAAAATGATTGATGACTGCCGTCTAAAATCACCGG
Source organism: Acanthurus leucopareius (assembly GCA_029814765.1). Lineage (NCBI taxonomy): Eukaryota > Metazoa > Chordata > Actinopteri > Acanthuriformes > Acanthuridae > Acanthurus > Acanthurus leucopareius. Next base: position 22,722,565 of record JAQMCX010000050.1, on the reverse strand, counting down.
TGTTATTTCTGTGTAAATGGCTGAAGATTAGGACCACGTTTTCCAAAAATCCTGTCATTTCCTGTAACAAAATCAAAGGTTTTCACAGTTTGGCTTTCTTGAACAAGATAAATAGACTTAATAGTGATTTTTTCCATGTATTTACATCTTCCATTATCTGCAGCTGCAACTGATGGAAACCCTGAAAGCGTCTATACAGTTTATACAAGATGATTAGCGCCCTCTGTTGGCATACAGCAATCAAATATTTCCTTCCAACATTTTGAAACTGTACCATTAATCAAAAAGTTAAGTAAAGTTATGTGATAAATTCTTTGAGGGTTTGTTAGTGTTGTTTCTTTACAGGCCTGATTACAAGGCTGAGTTGAATCAGATTGTGTGTATCTTGTCCCACCATTTTAAACCATGTTCTGTCACAACAAACAAACAAACAAACAAACAAACAAGCAAACTATACTTCATTTAGCTAAGCTAAGCTAAGCTAGGGTGGCAATACTAAGCTACAATAAACTAAACAACTAAAAATGTTCAGACTGAAAACTTTGGTTTATTCAGGCTTGTTTATTAAAAAGAAATCAATTGGTTACTAAGCTACGTCAAAATTACAACAAGCTAGGTTTATTTTAGGTTAAGGCCAAGATGGGCTACAACAAACAAATAAAAAAAACAATTTGCTAAACTAAGAATGCTAATCTAAGCTACAAAAGTACAAATAAACTTCATGTTTCACAAAAAAACCTTCACAAATATATATATGTCATATATTTGTGACTTTTTTAAATTGTCTTTTGATATTTTTTTGTCTTCATGTCAGTTTGGATACAGTAAACTAAATAAAGTTAAGCTACGCTACGCTAACTTTGCAATAAACTGAAACTTTACCAGTTTCGCTTTTCTGCTTGCATGTGCTTTTGGGAAAAAAAACATAAGAGTCTTTTGATATATTTTTGTTATTTTTCATCAGTAGATAATTACCTCAAATTAGCTAAGCTAGGCTAAAGCTAACCTAAGCTAAACTGAACAATTAAACTACACTAAGCTAAGATAGCAATGCTAAGCTGCAGTTTGCCTTCATTTTATTTTCTACCGTACTGTACACAAAGCATTTTTAAGTGTTTTTTTGATCAAAAATAAGTTAAGTTAAACTAAGTTAAGACTAAGAAAAGCTACAATGAACTGAACAGTTGAACTAAATTAAGCTAAAACCTTATCAGAGCAATATAACTTGTGATGATAAGTCATTCAATTTTGAACTTCCAATCTAATCCAAATTACATTCAGTATTAGTACCACAACCACTTAGACTTAAACGGCACCTCCCGTCTGGCTCACGGCCACGAGGAAATTGTCAGCCGATCATAACTTTTCCCATGTCACACATGGGAGATAATCTCATTTCTCAGATAAACAGAAATCTTCCAGACAAATTCCTGGCGTACAGACGTTATGTAATGATGATGGTGGTGGACTGTGTTGCCCTTTGATGTTGATTTGTTGAGGTTTTGTGTGTGTCTGGCGTGTATGTGTGTGTGTATTTATGCAGCTGGTGAAAATAATGTGTTTCTTAGTGTGTGTGTGTGTGTGTGTGTGTGTGTGTGTGTGTGTGGTTTTGTGGGCACATGACGTCGTCCCATGTGAAAGCCTCTTTAATGCCACGTGTTTGATCAGCTCAGGAGAAACGGTCCCCCCCCCCCCCTTTTACCTGATTAAAAGCCGCCATGGATGGCTGGACCTTCCCCCTGTGTGCAAACTTTGGAAGTAAAACACAGACATTTTGTTCTTCCTGATTGTTTCAGACATTTTTCGAAATTGAGAGGCTTTGTTGATGAGAATCATAACAGCAAAAGGGATTTTATTTACATTTTGTATTGTTGGAACGCATGTTTTTTTCTGATCTTAAGCACATGCAGATCATTGCAGTCCTCGAGCTCACGTGTTTCACTGTTCAGGGCTGATTAAAATTCTTACTTTATTGGTTTGAGATTAGGTTTGATTGGGGTGAACATATTTTCCTGATATGCTGTATTAATCTCCCAACATTCCTTTTTGTTCTGATGAGCAAGTCGAATTGACATGTTGATGCTTTCAGTCCTTATCTGAACTCCCAAAATGTTAAGTTGTATGGTTTCAATTATTTGGCCTTATGCAATCTGATTTGCAGGATATAAGATATCTAAACATCACTGAATGGAAGGAGCATAATTTGGTAAACATTTCACAAGCCCATCTAGCCTGCATGCCTCGCACTCTAACTGGATTTTGGACACACTTAATGTGGTCGAGCTGTTTTTATTTCACTGTTACAGCTTTTATTTTACGGTATTTAAAGGTCCGACTCCATGATCCTAAAGTCAACATGAGGAGAGAGCCCAGAACTCCAAAAAAGGAGGTTTTGAAACATTTTTTTTTTAAATTTTATACTGATTGACAGCTTTCTTAACACAAAGACTTACTTGTGGAATGATGCACTGTATTTATAACATACTGTAAAAGCATTGTACACAAATGGTTATGTAACGATTGAAAGGAGTTGACTGAAATCCTAAATTCTGAAGTATTCATTGCAGCTATTGTAATCATAAAGAAACTATGTAAACAGACTAAAGCAACCTAAAAGAATGCATGCAGCAGTGTTTGTGAGATGCATTTAACATTGAGACAAGTGCAGCCGAGGCATAAGTTTCATCCTCACCGAAGTGGAGGGTAAAATTTAAGACTTACATTTGAAGGAGAGTCGCTGACATCGCACGCAAACAGATACAAGATCAAATGAAGCAAGTTTGGAAATGGGCCCAAAATGCCCAAAAACGAGCAGGGTTGGAGGGGACGGAAATGTGGTTTCAGTCTAAAGAATGATCATTTTGTTCGCTGACGTTTGTGACTGTGAAATCGAAGCTAGATTTATTGGCTGTATGTGCCACATTTTGTGTGGCGGGTGAGGCTGAAGGAAATGGACTGCTCGTCTGAATCGATTCAGTTTGATGTCAGGAGTGTGACTGATGCTCTAATCAGTGTTTTTATTACCGGCCTTCTCGTGGCTTCGCCTCCACGCTGCACTCAGAGCCACTCAACTTTACTATATTGCTTCAGTCTGGTGAGCTGTGACTCAATAACCAAAGTCATCAAAATTTTTTCCCCATCATATCACTGCCTCCCCTTAATGAAAATACATTGACCAGTTTCAATGAAATCATTCTGCTGGAAGCCAGAATATTATTATCACTGGACTCAGCAGGAAGTTTCCAGATCTTATCACAGAGAGGTCAATGGTAACTTGACCACCTGTGGAAATAAAAATGTTGGTTTCTTGATTTCAAAAGAACACGAACGCACGTGATAGGGAAGCCCAATTCTGCCAGACAAAAAGAAAAGGCAAAAATACAAACAGCTGCAAATTGTTAATTAAAAACATGAATGTTAAGTTTTGATTGTGCAAACTGTTGAATCTGCAGTATGTTTATAAAGCAGGTGTTGTTTCTACTCCTTAAGTAAAAATGTGACACATTTTGAGAGATAGTCCTATTTAGCAAATAATAGATAAAAAAAAGTATATTTTTACTAATAAGTTGCCACAACTGATCTTTATTTAAACATCTTAGTTTTGATTATAGAACATTTGATTATAGAATTTAGTTTTAATAAGGAACACAATTCCTTTTTTATTTACATTTTGACCTTTAGCATATTTTTGCATTTTCTGTTTGCCCTATTATTAATAAAGCATTGATGCAAAGGACTTAGTGCCATAAAATGTGGAAAAGATGTGGGTTGCTTTTTTTTCTAATTTGCAATTTAGCAAATACATGAAAATGCTTACTCATTGATAAAAAAAAACCTTTTTCACCTCAAATTTAATCTTAAAACCTCTTCCCTGTTACAAACTAGGTATATACAGAAGTCATTTCTAAGAGAGATAATAATAGTTTTGATTATGCATGAATATTTTTTATATTTTCTATTGATTACATTTCATTGATTCATCTCTCTCTTGTCCTGGCAAGAAAGAACTTCCATAGATAAAGATGTCTGGCAAACTAATGGACGATACAACACAGTTATACCAGCACAGTAGATTCAGTCAGCAGTAACCTCTTTTTAAGAGGGAGACAGAACAGATATATATATATATATATGCACGAAAGAGGAAAGAGAAAGGGAAACTGATGGATTGAGAAGCAATGAACAGGGGAGAGAGAGAGAGAGAGCTATGCTGGAAATAGGAGAGAGAGAAAACAGAAAAAAAAGAGGGGTGTGACAGAGTGAAGGAGAGCTTGGCACTCATTCAGACAGAGAGGAGAAGAAGGGGCCGCTCACCCCCCCCTCACCTCCTCACGCTTTCCTTCGGCTTTAAAAAGTGAAACAGTCCTTTGAAGAGGAAGAGAGGGGGGCAGTCCTGTACTCTCATCCAGCCTGGACTGTAAGGAGCCTGTAGTGTGCCGAGGCTAACCCAGATACCAGACACAACACAGAGCAGCAGCCACGGAGCCAGCTGAGGACCTGACGGAGCACAGGCATGAACGACATCAAGCTGGCCCTGCTGGGTAGCCAGGGGGCTGGGAAATCAGGTGAGTGGATGAATGCAAGCATGGATAAAAAATCACAGTTTCAGGCTTCAAAAGCTTCTTAATGCACGATGATGACAACAGTTTCGGACCATGTCTTTGCCGAAAAGCAGTCAGTTCATAAGTGTTGTAGATTTGCAGAAAAGAAGCTTTATTTACTTCATTTTGGTGTTGATCTAATTGTCAAATATTGACCCGGGACTTGAAAGGCCCGAGGGCTTCACATCTGAGGCTTAAACTGCAAATAAATAGACTACATTCATTATTCACTAATCTATTTTTTACATTCATTCAATTATCCTTTAGGTCAATAAAACATCACAAATCAAAGACAATATTTCCAGATTTTGAGATGAACAGCTAATTCATATTGCTTTGTTCATCCAACAATATAAAGCCAAAGATGAAGAAGCTGGAATCTGGAGAAAATTTGCTTCAAAAAACAATATAGACAGTAATGGGATTTCTAAATTTGTTACAGATTAAGTGGTTATGATTTAATTAGCTAAGCTGCATGTTTACAGGTGGTAACATACTCAAGCTTTTGCATAATGAGAAAACAATCAAACAAACTGTGGTTCTGTTTATTGAAATTTAACAGAAATGTTTTTTGCCTCCAGAAAAATTTCTGCCTTAACACAGCTTTATTAAATCAAAACCCATCTGGTGGTCCTCTGTCACAGAGATGATTCCAACACTGGAAAATGGAAAACTTTAGGTTTGATCATTCAGAGTCAATGTGTTTCACATTCCTTTATGGAAGCTAAAACTCCACATCACTTGTTTTGTTTATGCTTAAGTTAACGAGATTAAACTGGTTTAGTCTGGCTTTGCTGTTTTGCGCTGACATTTAGTGCCACCTGCACTTTGTATACTTCAATAATATGTTAAAAACATCTGTATTTTGGGATGAGCATCCTCTAAAGATTTACCAGCTGTCTTTCAAAGACTTTAGGCAGTTTATGAGACAATAGTTCAAATCTGCAAGGCCATAAATGTAAGATTTTATTCAGATACAAATGCTGCTGGTGAGGGGACAGTATATAAGCCTTGTTACATATACTTAAGTTAAACCTCTGTGATGCTGGTTAAGACTGATGGGCTCTGTGCTGTGTTCAAGCTCCATTAAACAATAGGAAGTCTCCATTCTCTCCATTCTGGTTACTGTGGAGATGCTGCAGCCTCTGGAGGCTGTAATGTTTCCTGGATGTTTTTCTGCTCTTTGCACGTTTCTCATTGTCTTGTTTTGCTTCATGAGTATCAATGTGAGTGTTAAAAAGGACCCCAAAGACTCGTTACTGTGTCTTAAAGTCTTGTAAACTCAACATCCTTTGCACTGTCAAGAATGCAAGCATGACTAACTAACTGGACCTTCCCCGTATTTGTGTGTCCCTGTAGCCTGTAACCCCTGTCTTACCCCCTTCAGAGGCCTGTGGCCACCATCAGCAACAGGCCCCCAGAGTTCAGCACTTGAGACTTCAGCCCTTAATTGAAACTGATTGTCTGTGGTCAGCTTTACGTGTAGCTCGCAGTCAGGAGGCAGAACAGAGGGGGGAATATAACCATTCGGCTTGCCAAATATGCACACAAGCCTTCCAGAAAAGCCATGCAGTCGCTTTCATGTGAGGCTACAGTTTCACTGCTCCAATCCCAGAGACTCTTGGCACCATGTTGCGCCTGCGGGAGCGAATGAGGTTCAATTTCTACCCCCCCCCAACCCCCTGCTGCCGCCACCTGTGAGAGATGTGAGCATAATGATGCCATGATTCATTTTGTTGTTTTTCATTTGGCCTGTTTCCTCCAGCTGTCCTTGTGCGGTTCCTGACCAGGCGCTTCATCGGTGAATATGCCTCAAACGCCAGTAAGTGTTTCCAGATTTGATGATTGTGGTTTGATGGGGATTTGGTTTTGGTCCTGGAGAACAGAGTCTGTCTTCAGACATCATGAATGTGACTATTCAGTGATTAAGTGCTGCACATTTCACCTGAGCATCCAGGTTTCACAGTAACATCCAGGGGTCTTTTGTAAGTCAGAGTCATTCAGCTGTAAAAAGATTAAAGCAGTTATTATTATATATTCTACTGCATATTCATCATTATTTCATGGTATCTCACATTTTGTTGAATTTCAGCTACATTCAGCAATTGTTTTGGCCATTTTAGGACTAAAGAACAGGCTTCAAACACAACATTGACATGATAGGATGTCATGAGGTTGAAGCAAATTTGTTAGTAATCAATCATCTTTGCACCAGACAACAAAGAAGCAGCATAAGTGTTGTATTTTCTGCCTTCTTATGAATGCAAATCCAATATTTAATCTCCTTTAATCTCTATTTTTCTCTCCATCAACACTGAGAGAAAAATCTGCCTTTTAGCTGCTTCATCGTCTACTTTAATAATAGAGATGGTTATAACGGGAATCAACAAGAAATAAATAAACAAAAAAACTAGCAAAGAGATGTTAGATCACTCTGTAGGGCTGAGGAGACCTGCTCATTCATGTGATAATTCGATAAAAGTTTGTCACTTCAAGAGACATCTTTCACTTTTTACACCATAAAAACCATAATAACCAACAAACAAACAAAATATACGCATGACAGATGAAGATAAACAGTTAGTATAGCAGCACTGTGTATAGAAACTATCACAGAAAACAAAATACAGACAAAAAATGAGATTTCTGCAGACTTCTACCATCAGTCAGTCTCTCTATTTGATTACTGTGTTACTTGTTCCTGTGTTACAGATTCCTTGTATCATAAAAGGCTGTCGATCGATGGCAGGCAGCTGAATCTGGAAGTTTTTGACCCTTGCTCTCAGGTAAAATACATTTCCAACAAACCTAATATTGTGAAATATTTTTAAAGCTCTTTATTAGAAAAACAGCTCTGCAGTGAGACTTTTTCCCTATTTTGAGTTCTTTGGTTTCCTCTTACATTTTGTCAGGCGGACTGGAAATCTACTCAGTGTTTTTTTTTTTTGTTGTTTTTTTTATTCCTGCACTTAACGCACAGTTAACCTTGAGAAGTTAAGCAAATGAGAATCTGAGACTGATGAGAATTATGAGTTTTCAAAAATAAAAAGTACACCAAAAACCGTCGGAATGAAAAGTCTTATCCCTGCATTTTCTTTGACTTATTATCATCGTAACTTATCACTCTGACCTTTCAGTCAATACTTATTTTTTACCACCGTTACTAAAAACATTGATAAATCTTCAGCGTTGGGAGAAAACCAGCTGTCCTGACCATCAAAGATCCCTAAGATCCTTCAACTGAGGTGAAAACAATAACTCTTGTTTTGGAGCCACAAGAGTTTTTACATAGCAACAGTAAAAAACCGCTGCAGAAACCGCCGCCCACGCCCATGACCCTCAGTGAACTGTGGACAGATATTTACCTTGTGCGGACCCGTGTACGATCTGTGCAGCACTTAAAGTCGGGTTTATGAGAGTATCCTGAGGCTATGTGTGCCAATGGCTGTCTCTTTGAAGAAAAGAGCCATATAACCTGCTTACTTCTTTTTTAAACAAGACCAAAGACCTGAGAGGCCTTTTTAACTACAGTTAGTTTTTTTATTGGAATACCCCCTTGGCTCAGCAGGACAAGAGCGGGTCATTGTCTTTGTCGGTTAAACTCACTGTAACAGTCGATGTCCTGCCCTCCTGACCAGCACCGCATAAAGTAACTATGGAGTCAATAAAGAGAAAAGGATAAATGAGTTTTTACAGTTCTGAGGCTTCCCTGGTTGGGGGCTCAGACATGTCTGCAGGCCCCTCGTCCTTCCTTCGCTGTTTATTTCCTCTCAAGGTCACCTGTGCATAGTCCTTTCCTCGGCGTGCACGTGTCTGCAAGCTGGTGCTGCTCGGCATAACAATAACAACAGCAAAAATAGCTCTGGAAGAAGTAGGACAAGGTATATTTAGAATAAGATGTAATGAATACTGTGAAAAGTTCATCCTTGAATAGAATATAAGTAATTTATTTTACTGTATTGTAGGCAAATCATATAATAGCCTTTAAACTGGTTGCACCTGCAATGGATGCTTGAATCAGAAATATGGCACAATGTATGTTAATAAAGAGAAAATCACATAGAGCTTGTAATAAAAATTTTATGAGGGAATCTCATAACAGGATAAAGAATCAAAGGCATCTTATGACAATATGCCACATTTTGATTTAGGCTGTAAATGTAAAAGCGATTTTAAGGGACAGAATGAGTGAGTGTGTGTGAAGACCTGAGGGTTATTTTACTTATTACAGTAAAAAAAAAAAGTAATTTAATAGGTTTTAAATAGCTCTAAAGTTTTTTCAGTGAAAAAATAATAAAGAAAGTGTCTAATAAAGAAAAAAAAACCCCTCTAAAAATAAAAATAACTAAGAGCAGTCTGTTATTTTCTGTATCCAAACACTAGCATATAAAAGAAATTACCACAGAAAAGAGACATGCTGTGTTTAAATTGATGTCCCTTTTTGTCGTCAGTGTAATTCATGGTTAAGCTGTTTAAATTAACTGGTAATGTGACAAAAATAAAAGCGCTGTGCTATGATTTCCAGCAGGGAAATGAAAGTCAGTGACCAAAACCACCAAGCGGTTGATGAGCGATGCTCATGTAAGAATTAAAAAGTGTAAAATCACCCGCTGTCATTGAATCTGTCTCAGTAAAAACAGGACATGTACTGTAAAAACACTGTAGACCCCGAACATAATCAGCTCAGTGGGGTTCCAAAATAAAAGCATGTGTTGTCCTTGGCAGAGCTCGGAGGCCAGGTGTATACTGGAGGAGCCGGTGGACTGGGCGGACGGCTTCGTGGTGGTGTACAACATCAGCGACCGCACTTCCTTCATCAACGCCAAGAACATCCTGCGGCAGATTCGAGAGGCGCGCGTGGACAACTGCAAAGGGTCAGAGGCACAATGAGGTTATTTTATTCTGAAGTGAGTCTGACTGCAGACAGAAGCAGATGGTGGATCAGAGCAGCTGCTGGTCTGTTGTTTCAAACTATTTCCAGAGACTTTTGAGCTGGATGAGGTTTCACGACTGGTTTTCCACAGAGCTGAAGTCTCACGCCACCAGTCACGGTGTCCTACACTGACGCTTTGAGGCTTTTTTTTCAAATATTATCCCAAATTTTCTTGTGACTTTGGTTCATATGGGGCTCATTACATCAGGATTTGAGTTAAAACTTATAAAAAATGTCAGAAATATGTTTAAAGTCTAACTGAGGATGTTGACTGACAACTTTCTTCTTTTTGTTGTTCAGTGAAAATTTAATAAAACTGAAAATGTCAACCAGCAAATAGAAATAATAGTGAAGGAGAAAGTATTCAGATTCTGAATAAGTAAAAGTGCTCATATCACACTGTAAAAAAACCCTGTAACAAGTAAAAATACTGCATAGTGACAATATGCAAGTGTAATTTAAGTGTATTTACTTAAAGTGTTAAAGGTAAAAGTGCTCAATGTGGAAAGAATATGCCTGTGATTTTATTATGATCCTATTATTAGATTATTTTGATTGTTCTTATCATAGTTAATGTCATTATTTCACTGTCAATTAGCTTTTATAGTTATTTTAATTAAAATATTATTTTTTGTAACAAGCAGTAAAAAGTCAGGAATTATTAGTGTCGTCTATTTAAACACAGTGGAAAGCAAACAGAACAAATCAAAGTATCGTTGCCCTACTTTCTTTGAAGCTGACCAGGGATCCTCTTGCGGTCTTGAGCCTGAGGAATGCTGGGAGTTCTGACTGAGCCCAACAAACACAAACTGATAAATGATTCATGATGACATGTGAGGGATTCACTGCAAAGCTACGAGCGTCTGATAAATTCTGTCTGCTGGACAAAAATCCATCAGGCTGTCATGTGCCTGTCATGTGCCAACGCATCCTGATAACACGGAGGGAAAAGATTTATTGAGTCGGTGACAAACATGTGGGTGTGAAAGCAGATCTGAGATCAGAGATAAAGACCCCCCAAAAATTCAGGCTGTTTTGTAGAGTTATATTTGGCTGCTCAGACATTTTTTAGAGGCAATATATTAATGTTTTCTGAGGTTAAAAGTCAACATAATGGAAAATTATTTACACAAACACAAGCAACAGGAAGTACAAATAGTTAGTATAAACAGGTAATGGTGCAAAATAACAAAGTAATCATTTTCACATAATAATGATGATTTACTACAGATAAAGCAACCCGACAGTGTAAACAGTATGTTTGTTAAAATGAGCTCCTTCTTTACCAGAAGCAACATTAAAGTGATGAACACTTGAATGCATCACTCATTACAATACAACTATGCAGCATATATTATTGCAAAATGAGATGTTTTGCATGATGATTGCACTTAATTTTTGCAGTTTAATCATCATTAATAATAACATTTTTGCAGAAAAATTTCTCTGAAGTACAATTTTTAATGCAGGACTTTTAATTTTTGCATTTATTTCAACAATATTTGCTAATTTTACAAAGGTTAAGATCTGAGTATGTTTTTAAAAGAAGTGAACTTAATGAAGATTCTACATTTATTATGAGTATTTGCTGTCGAAAGCTTTAAAATTGAAAGTACAATAAATTTATGAGTGTTTTCTAGTAAATGCTAATTGTCTCATAGTTCAAAATTATATCAAGTCTCTTTTAAGCCCTTTGAATCTGACTACAAAATAAAATTCCCAGTTTTTCCAGGGTTTTTTTAGGCTTCATATCCCCTGAATCTCACCCGTCCGTTCTGAAACGTCTCTGTTTCAGGGAGACGGATGTTCCTGTGTGTCTGGTGGGAAACAAGCAGGACCTTTGCCACGCCCGGCAGGTTCGTGAGGACGAGGGTCGCTGCCTGGCTCAGGAGAACCGCTGTCACTTCCAGGAGGTCTCAGCGGCCGAGAGCTACCAGGACATCGCCAACCTCTTCACCCAGCTCATCCGGCAGGTGATGGAGCACCTGAAGTACAGGGCCGACAGACGGCGCTACAGCGGCTCCAAGTCCATGGCCAAGCTCATCAACAACGTGTTTGGCAAGAGGAGGAAGTCAGTGTGATGGTGGAGCTGATCAGCTGGGATGTTATGTATGTGTGTGAGTGTGTGTGTGTATGTGTGGACCCGTGCTAAAGGGAACTGATCAATAGGTTAAAAAAAACTGCTTGATACACACGCAGAAGAGCAAATATGAACTCTGGGAGCAACATGGATGGTGATTGTGAAGGTTTTGATGGCGTCTTTACAAACAAACACTAGTCTTTTATGCTTCTCTGGCAGGTTTTGTGCTTTTTATTGCTTTGGTTTTTCCCCTGAAATGTTTCTGGGCTCTGAGTTTTGACAGTTTTATGGAAAAGATATTCTGTTTGACCAAAGTAAGGAAAGTTATTGTTGAAAAGGTCAGAGGTTCCCAATCTGAGGGTTAGGATCTGAAAAAGGAGCCACAGGACGATTAACAGAAAGAAGAAAGTAAAATAAACACATTTTTACTATGTTTTTGTCCTTTTAAGACATTTACTTAAGTTGAAATAGAAAAATTAGACATAAATTTTAAGTTGCACGTCACCATTTGTACACTTAAGCATGAGAAGGGACTCAAAGTTGTAACTCAATGATCAGGCCATTGCTCCCAACAGTTCATTATCTGGAGGATAATACCTTTTTCACATGAAGTGCCAGTACTGAGTTTCATTATCAACACAAAATACCCCTTTATCAAACATATTTTACCTTTTGTTAATGTTGAAAGATAATTCTGTGTGACATCTTTTCCATTTAAAGGTTTTGCAAAACCCAGACAGGAAGTTTTACTTGCATCAGTTTAGTCTGAATCTTTCATAAAAGAGATATTTTTTCTTCAATGCAGTGTTTTATTGCTGTCTTCTACCAGTTGTAGCAGAATTTTGAGTTGATATGGTGTAAAACTGTCAAAATTGGGATTGGACATGTTAATATTTTCTCTTTAAAGACCAAAATAATCACAATTAAGAATGTAACTAGTCATCCTGTACCAACTTTCATCACTCAGTCACATATTTTGATTCACATTTGTTACATCAGAGGCTAAAAAAAAGAAACCTCACTGTTGCCATCAGCAACTTCTTTCCAAAACATCATTTCCCTCTGGTTTAAATCTGTGTGTGGTTTGTCTTTTGAAACCTGCAGGACTGGGAGGCTTTGATTGGCTGTAATCAGCTTCTCCTCCATCTTTCACCCGGCAGACATAACTGTTTATCATGACGGGAAATCACATCAACATGGAGGAGCGCGAGAACGATAAGCCGTTGATTAGCTTGTGACAGTGAAATGTTCAACCCTGCCCGACTTTCCTCCATCACAGTTTCCCCTGAAACTTCCCAAACAAAATGCTCGTATTTTGAGCTCAGAGTTATTAACTGTCCCTGCTGTTGGCTGTGACTTTAGCATCTTGTTTCAGTGTTGATCTTAAACAGCCTTCCTGCATTAAAATGTGGGAAAAAATGTGTGTTTATAACATTAAAGATGAGGGAAAAAGTCAGCTTTAATGCTTCTCTCTGGAGGCCAGAGCGTTTGTTTTTATTTGATTACTGTACTCTTTATTGTAATATGTTATAATCTCCATCCGTGATTAAAAGCACCGTTTAAATCCATTCACAGTACGATGATGTATATAACTGCTTCTTACTATGTAAACTGTATGTCATTTTTTGTATTTATTTGGTCTTTTCACACAGTTAGAGGAATCAGAAATATCTTGAATGTGAACTTTCCAACTTTGTAAAACTTCATAAAAAAAAAATCCTCACAAATATTTTAAGGGCATGAACTCATTTAATGCTGTGCTGTTGTTCCTGTTAAATCCAGTTATGTCACCATGATGCTGCGAAGAAAGAATGTACTGCACATTGTGAAAAATGAGTTCACGCATGCAGCGTTTTGTGGATGAATGTTCCTTTTGTAAATACTGTAAAAACATTGGATGTTCCAGAGGAAATTAAAGTTAAACATTGCTTAATAAGAGGCCTGTTTTAGTTCTTCAGAGGGGATTCTGTTCTGCTTTGAGCTTAGCTTTAATTAGATGACCATTAGTGGAGGCATTTCTCCAAAGCCTTCAGAAAGGAGGAATTTCCTGTGTGTAATTGCTAAAAATAGCTCATTTGCAGGCAGGAGAGGTGAGAATTGCACCATTACACTGCAACTTGGCCTCTGAAACAGACAAATGTTCCTGAACTTCCCACTAGATGGCAGCACAGTTAGCAAAACATAATTTTGGTGTGCATTTTTTAGGGCCTGAGCCCTGCCAGGGAAAGGGCCCTACTGTTATTGTACTCTTTCTTTTTCCCTTTCTTCTTATTATTATGTCTCTTTAACCCTTAATTTGACCTCCTAAACACACTCAAAAACTCACTAAATTTGGCACACACACCAGGTCTGGCGAAAAATGTGACAAAATGAAAAAAACTGACCACAGAAGTGCAATAATGTGCTCTCTAGCGCCACCTAGGAACACTAAAACAGCCACTGCGGCCCACAGGAATGTCATAGAGAGACCAAACGAAAGCTGAATTGTAGAACTCATCAAGGCCTTCAAATCTTGATGACTAATAAAGTCAATCAATATTTTTAATTCCTTTTTAATCTACTCCATAGCAACACCAACTGAACTGACCAACCTGGTGAAATTCTGGACCAGATGGGAGATTTTACCCCCGAGTCTCTCCATGGTTGAGGGCAGATACCCCACAGTCTCCACCTGCTTTGAGACCTTGCACATCCCAGGGCATTACAAGGATCACACATCTTTTAAACATGACATCCTGGCCTGTATTTGCACTCACCATACAGGCCAGGATTCATGCAAATAAGTTTATGCAAATTGTCTTTTTGCCCTTAGTTTTTTTCTTTTTTTATACAGTTTATGGATTTTACCCTGTAAAAGTCATTAATACAACCAGGATCAATACAGTAGCAGCCTCCCTTTTGCCATTGTGGCTCCATCCTTCACTTTCTGTCATGGACGGTCACTGCTAACTCTGTAACTCCTGAGGTACCAACCAACCCGGTGACGTCACAGGTTACAGCGGTGAAAGCTGGCGTCATTTGTGCTAGGAAATACATAAGGCAACCTTGTTTTTTTTTCCTGTATATGTTTACATTTTTAATCAATGTCAGGTGGTTGTTGAATAGAGGAGACTTTGATTTAGCACATTGATTAACTTGATTCACTGCCTGAATCAATTCAAATAATAAAGATAAATTATAATAACAATAATAAAAAAGGTACTGATAATAAGTCACCTCTCTTGACTTGAGTGGAAGCATTTGCATCCAATATGTTTCTCCACTTATTTACACATTTCTCTTCAAATTTGACACACAATGTGAGAGTTGTATGTGGGTAAAATATGTTTTTTTAAAAGTTTAAAGCTGAATGGGGTTCATCAGGCCTCAAACACAGTTTAGACTTGATCTTGAAGACCTGAGAAAGATCAAAAATTTAATTGCTTACATTTATACAGCTGACAGTAAGTCACGACAAGAAAATTAAAAGCTATTTTCAACACTGGTGACAAATAAAATCAAATCAATGCCCTCTTACGAGATTTCTTTCAGAGATTTAACACCTCGTGGCTCTGAGGTTTCTGAAAATCACTGAACACCACTGAGGGCCAGAAGACAAATAATGTGTGAGTTAAAATCTGTTTGTCAAACAATTATTTATTTTTCCAGCTTTACTTGTATCGCTATTTTCAAGCAGACTCAGTTTGGATAAAGTTACACTTAACTTATACAGACCAGAGTCTTTGAATGATATAACTATATACTCATTTACAGACACAAGTTGGCTTTCCATGTTTTCATTGACAATCCAGTCCAGTTGACTTCGTAGCCTGCAGAAATGGTCATGTTATGGGTTTCTGGCTAGAATCAAGCAGAAAGTATTTTAAAGAGATTTTCATCTGGTGCCATGATTTTTTTGTGGTGTTTTCCACAGATTTAATATGACCAGAGAGCAATTAGCTTCTATTCCCAAAATGTTCATAATTTTATTAGCAAAATATTTCCAATATTAAAAAAAAAAAAGGAAAAGGCCAAAAAATTTTAAAAATGGTCCGCCATGTTTTAACTGTCTGCAGCATTCAGTTTGATAAATAATTTTGGAGCCACAAAACACTGAGTGATATTGTGTTGATGTGATTTCTCTCCAGGACTTTGGACAAATAGATTTTATTTGACTTTTTTCATATAATATTCAAATCAATCTCAAGTATCTCCAAGCCTGTTTATCCTTTTTAATTCTGAGATTTTGAACCTTTTAGCTTCTTTTTGGTCAAATCAACATCATGTTATTATTGTCCAGCTCAGACGAAACACACAGTGAAGTGCAGTTTCTGCATGTGCACTGAAGACGGTGTGAAACCTGGTAGATTATGCACATTGAATAAATTTGTAGTTATGATAAAATGCTCTCTTTTGATTGCTCAGTGCCTCTTTCACACATACAAGTAGGGGTATACTTGGTGCAGAGCAGACAGGAAGCGCTGCAGCCTCCTCATGTTCATCATCATCGCGGCACAGGTGGCAAATGAAAGCTGAATCTCTGCAGGAGCCTTTTTGGCACTTGTTTGGAATCAGTGAATGAAGCAAACACTTTATTCAGCCCCACCATGACGTTACTCAATGCAAAGTCCTTTTACTGCAAGTCCTGCATCCCCTTTATCACTTATAGCGACACATTTAAACACATGGAGGCATCCTTTTTTATGCAGTTTATACCATCTTGCATGAATTTTAGTCTTAAAGCTTTTTATGTTCTCAGTATTTGAATAAATGGTGTCTGACATTTTTTAAAAGAGATGCGTTTTTACTCTCTTCAAGGTTCATGAAGACTTTTTTTTTTCATTTCAAATATAAAATCATGCATTTTACATTCCCAGCAGTGGCAGAAACAGCAGTTTGCTTTAACAGAAAGGGGAACTGAAGCAGCCGTAAACCACTGCGGCTGAACAGGAAAAGAAAACAGCTCCACCTACAGAGACTGAACAGAAAATCGAAGGAAAAAAGACGTCACGAAGCCACCTACTGAGTGTGACTGACAGGTAATTTCTGGAGAGAGCAGTGCAGAAACACCGTTGACATTAGCACTTAATACCAAAGATGTCAGGAAAATACACATCAAATAAAAAAAAGAAGAAGCAAGGAACGTGTAAATCTGTGACGGTACAAAATGATTTTTTTCTATTTAAGCTGTAATTTGATTCTGTCTCTTCAAATTCCTCCCCCTCTCTTCTTCCCAGTCAGTCTCATTTTCTTCCACAGAGATGAGGAGCAGCAGACGGACGGACACAGAACCTCCAAGCGTGGCCTTGTGGCTTCAGGTCAGTGATCTTATTTGGCCCCCGTGAGGAGGAAGAATTGGTTTTGGCTCGGCTGAGGACAATCGTCTAAACCAAGGGGATTGGATGCTGCTGGGACACGGCGAGAACCAATCAGAAAGGCCATCGATCAGTTCCCCTTAATCTCACAGCTGGTGAGCACATCCCCACTCCAATCTAAAACTCTGCAGCTTAGTCAGACTGACAGGGGATTGGACGGCATCCAAAGACTTGAACTTACCACTAAAATGGATCCACATTAGAGCAGGAAGAGTTTTTCTACAACATCATATGGTGCTTTGCTTCAGAGTCAGCATCCCCTTTCTGCGGCTGCAGTCTTGACTACAAAGATAAATAATAGTTAAAATGGTTTAGTCTAGCACTGGCTGAAAATATCCCTTTACGTAAAATTGTGGAAACAATATGTCAGTGTGGTAAAATAATAGTTTATTTCCAGCTCAAATCAACTAAAAACAGGATACAGGTGGAATTATCCTGACTGAAACATGTTTTTTTCCCTATAATCACATGGAAAACATCATTTATCTGAACTCTAGCCTGTATGAGTTGCTTGAGGGGACATTTTTTTCTCATGCAGCGTGTGTTCTGCTGCATGAATGCACACACTGATTGCTTGCTGGATGTATATTTATATGCTGCATCTGAAGAGTTGGTAACTAAAATGAAACATCCTCATAAAAGCTGTGATGCATCCTCAGTGAAAAGAGACAAAAAGTCATTCTTTCGTTTTGATGGATCGTCAATCGCACACATTTCTGATTACACACATCTGGATCATCTGGTTTTAATAGACACTGACTGAATGTAAAGCAGCTTTTTGAGAGAGATGGATTGTAGATATACATGTAATCCCTCTCATATGCTACATGAATTGTTCATGGTCTGCTCAGAGTCCTGCAGTCTCTTGTTACACTCAATGTGATGTCCTGCTGTCTGAGTGCTAAATGCTCTTTTTGTAGGATCTTTGTATCTTCTTGCAGTGATTCTGCCAAAACTCTGCAATTGTAGAGAGTCTGATAAAGACCTGAAGCTCTCTGAAGCTCAGTATGACAGCTGCTGCTCCTCGGTTTGAGGAGGAACAAAGCCTCATTCAAAATCCATTAACATTTCTAACAAATTTTCTTAAAAAATACAGTTGTGGAACATAATTTTACTCAACATCTGCTGTGCTGCTTTCAAAGTGTCTCAAGCGATGTGACGAGGCATCCACACAACAGTTACCCATAAAACAAGGGTGATTTATTCAGCTTAAGTTCACACAAATGGACAGTGAGGTGTAGAAATCAGCACTGTTGCCAAAACATGGCAGAGTGTTGTGTGCTGGAGAGGTGCTGAATGTGCAGACCGAAAGAAGAGCATGTTAGAGGGAAGACAGAGCGAGCACACGGCCAGCTTTTAGGCCCAGGTGAACTGGATCAGCTGATGACCCTCCCATACCTGCCAATTTATTACCTGTAGAGGGTAATCAGGACAGCCTTTAGGAGGCAGCTAAACACTACATACAGTATGTCTCTATAAGAATGGCACTTTTTTTAAAAACAGGCTAATAATCCTTATTCCTAAAGAGTCATTTCCCATAATCTCTTGACCATCGTGTCCTTGACATCACAGTTTAAAAGCAGAAACCATGACTGAGAGGTCTAAGTCAGCTCAGCTATTTTTTTAAGACAGCAGAGATCACAAATAAAACACCAAAAAATAACTATGAAAAAGATTGTTGCTGACTTTTATGGATTTGGTAAAACCAGATTACTTCAGCAGGCTGTACTCTTTTTTTCCATGAGACCTGTAATTATTATTATTCTTTGTGCTCAAAATGTAAGAGCTGCTTTGGTTGATGGAGATTTGTCTTATAATTTAAAAAATAAAGCCAAGAAAAATGTTTAATTCTTCCTTAAAGACCAATAAAAGAGATACCAAATAAGAGACTGCATTGAGTTATGAAAGCGTGTGAAACAGAGGTTTGCCTGATGTGATTTTACATCTTCTGCTCTTTCAGTGATGCTCACAAGTTCAAGTCAAGTCTAAAGTCTCTGGTTGTTATAATGAGTGTTTTATGATCTGAAACCATAACGAAAGAATTCAAAGCATGTACCACTGTTTTATGATCACTACTTTATCTGTTAGCATACGGTATTAGTATTTAATCACCTGAAAATGTGCTTGAATTGCAATATTAGAAAACATAAAATGGAAGCTTTACTTTAACTGTATAATTGTATATGATTTATTACAGCGTCCAAACACAGTATTGTATTATTGCACTGGATCTCCCTGTAATGACAGTTTATGATCTACTCTAAATTAGCTCATGAAAATCTGATATTGTGACAATCTTATTCCAGACCTTTAAAGGTTTGTGCGTGCACAACTATAATTCCAAATTTATTGCCAAGTTTAAGTTTGACAGATCAAAGAAATCCCCTTCAAGTGCAGCAGCCAGCATCTGCAGCCGAGGAGCATCGCCTGAAAAAATGTCACACACAGTGCCAAAGATGCTTTTCAAAATATGATCCAAGAGCAGGACAACTTTTAAATTGGCTTCCTTATTGAACTGGTGACCTCCTCCAATCATGTCTCTCATATCTCTCACAGCTCGAGTTTATCTGCAGCCTCTTTCAGTTGATACATTTTGGAAAACTTTATATTAGTGGCTCGTGTTGTCGAGCTGCAGACTGTGAGACACCAACTTGCCCAAATGTGAGGTTAACTGTCAAAAACCACAACAGGTGCTGATGAGGTTGATAACAATACAGAATGACTTTAAGCATGAAAACAACACATAAACAGCAGCAGTTCAGGCCTGCAGTATTCTTCTTTTTAACTTTATTTATAAAAGGAGACTTCATTTACCGTCAATGTTGTCTTTGGTAAAAGCTCTATGTGGTAAATGCTGGACTGTCAGAAAGTCACAGAGAGTTTCATTTATTTCATTTCATTTCATTTACTTAAACTCCTATTAACTGTTTATTTAGTTACACTGAGTTATATTCTTAAGTTGACTGATGACACAAACATCATCATATGACATGAACGACGCATTGTCCGTCCAGTGTGGGGCGACAAACTGGTGACCTTCAAGTCATAAACCTCTTTTTAGACGATCACACACAAGCACAAACACACTCACGGACACATTTCCACATGCTGAACTGGAAACTATCAAGTCAAAAAAACACAAAGGAAGCTCCACTCGTTCATCCGAGCATCACACGCCTTGCTCAAAGGCATCATAGCACATGTAAACACTTGGCTTTCTTTCCCAGACTTTCACATCCAGTTTAGAAATCAGAACAAATAACAGTGTCCCCAGTGATGAAACCTTATGGGAGTTCAGGTGCAGCTTCCTCTGGAAAAGCACTTTACCTGTGAAGCTAATATGAACATGCTCAGCTGTTTTGTTTCCTCTGTGTTTTTCTTCTCCTTCTGTTCCTCCTGATGGTGTTATGAAACCTTTTTAATCTCCTTGCAGCTAATAGTGTATTTGTGTCCAGAATGAAAAAGCATATTGAACAAAATAGATTAAAACATTTGTGCTTATTTCAAGGTCAAAGTTTCTTTAATTTGAACCTATTTTCATTTGGACAAAATATGACACACATTTTATTAACAGTGCTGCATTATATGACGCTTTTTAAAACAGAACATGAAATGAACACTTCATTATTATCTTTGGAAACAGCAGATGACAAAATAATCTCCTCTCAGGGTCCTCTTACTCTCTTGTTTTTTTATTTTTTATGACCACATTTTATGGTACCCATCAGCAACTAGAGTTTAGTTAGTTGTAATAAAGCAAAACTCCTGCAGCCATGCTTGTAAATGCAGCCACGCTGTATTCAGACAAGGTGGAAGCTTTGAGCTACATGCTAACAATGCTAACATGTCAGAGAGCTCATAATAAGTTTACACTCTTATACCAATTAGCACTAAACACAAGGTGAAGCTGAGGCTAACAGGTAGTTTTGCAGATTAAACAGATGAAAATCTTTACCAGATTATTGCACAAGAGGAAAAGTTACAGGATCGTCAGAGTCGGTGCAGTTAATCTTCTTGGCACCATGACTGTTTGTATGAAAACAATGAGGTATATTGACCAGTAGTTGTTAAGATATTTTAGTCTGAACGAAGGTGGCGGTCGCATCAACAGATGACAGCTGGGCTGACTTTAAAAAGAGCCATGCAACCAACATGGCTGATCCAGAAAAATCTAAATCAAGAAAACAACTGCAGGGATTTTTTTTTTTACAAATGTCAGTTTCATTTTCTGCGGGTGTCTTTTTATTGCAGTCTCTTTAGTCAGGATTAAAGTATGCTAAACGCCCTAAACATTGCATTTGAAAAACAAAGAATCTAATTAAGGCACATGTTGGAAAATGATGGAATTATAAAATGAATGTAGCTGGTGGAAAATTGGTTCTTAGTCTGAACAACACTGGTTTACTCCTTTGAGACTAACAAGAAGCAGCAGGCTGTGGTTTCATATGCAAAGCCACATGGCCTTTGCTGCCACAAATTGCAGCAGTTTTCTTGTATTCCCTCCTCTAAATTCAGCTGTTACTGTATGAAATGACCCGGCCTCCCGTGGCATTATATCTGACAAACAGCCCTTCGACTAAACATCGCCTAAATTTGTCTTTGCCCTTTTCACACTGAGGACATGATGGCAAGGAAAGCAGCAGCAGATGGCCAAAAAGGCTTCCTTTTTTTTTTCTTTTTTTTTTTTTTTCACAGACTGCTAATTAGAGCCCTTACCACAGCTCACCTTTAATGTCAGCCTCAGACTGCTTTTAGCGCAATTAGCCTAATGGGGTGCGGGCCTGTGAATAGCCTGTAATGTTTAGTCCAGGCCAGCCGTTGCATCAGAGTTTATGCAAGTCAAAAAAAAAAAAAGAAAGAAAAAAGAAGAAGAAGAAGAAGAAGGACAAGAAGGGGTCTATTTCACTGCAGATCCATTTATCACTGCAGCTGATGGAGGACGAGACAGCAACCATGATTACCCAGAGAAACTATTTAATTAGATGCATTAATAATTGAACTAATTAGCTCCCATGTGTCTCCAGAATGAAGAGGGAACCCGGAGCTTCACTTGCACCTCATCAGCTGATTAATTAGTCTGTTGATCGTTAGCTGTCTTGATGGCCTATATGCGATCAGATGAGAGGGCGGATAATGAGGGAATTGTCGGTCGATGGTGCTGGTTAATTAGTGTGACCTGATCCAGGGGCCATGTTAGAACAGTTGTTTATGCCACAGCTTCTAATGAGGAGGATTTAGGGCCGGATGATCTATTTGGAAGCAGGCTGCAGTGTTGTTTATGGACTTGGGGGGGGGGGTTGAGCACTGGCCTTGAAAACCCCAAAGAAAATCGCTATAATGTTCCCATAATCTATCTACAGAGACTAGTAATGCGCCTGTGGGGCTCAATATTAACTTTAAGTAATGACCTTACCATACTTTGTGGTATTTTGATTCCTAAATCCTCCATACAATGACTTACAGTAGGTCTGGGACTTCAGGCTATTTAGATTTCATCTGTGGTATCCATAGAATATTCTTACAGGACTACAAGGACATTGTCTGTGGTAGGTCTTTTAGTAGACCTATTTTTAGCTGCCTTCATTTATAGACTGTATAATAAATAGCGGATGGAGCCAATGTAGCGTCAGTTAACGTGGTTTGTGAACTACTGTTTTAAAAGTCTCGAGTTTGACATCGTGGTTGTCTGCCATGCTGTTTTTTTTGGAGCCATAAGTGATCATATATGAAGAAGAGGGTGGAGCTGGGGAAGATATGCACTTGCAGAGGCCGTTCCTTTAATTATGCATAACTTTAAGCCCTAATACAATTTAAACAATTAAAATAAAGAAAAATGAAACTTTACACAAATGTCTGAATAGATAAATTAGCTCTTTTTTGTACCAGGCTGTACACAAGTTTATTCTGCTGTAAAGTTGGACTTTTATTATTATGGAGCTCTATGGGGACTGTAGAGAGCCTCAAGAGGCCATTTGAGGAACTGCACTTTGAGGCAACTCCCATTAGCTTATTCTTTTTAGCAGCAGAGGTCATCACTTTGCTGCTTCTGAAGTAATCTTTAAATATTCAGGACTTATGCATATAATCTGCTAGATCTACCATGAAAACATTAAAGTGATTTAACTTGTTCTTAAAATATTAAATGGGACCTTTATAGGCTAATTAGTTTACTGAGTTTATAAAGTCCTACAAATCACATGTGTGGTTTTTTTTAAAAGATTTTCCCATAATCTTATTATATTACAATATTGTTTGTTGTTTGAAAAAATAATTAAAGTTGCAGGATCAACTGCATGGTCCTTTAGTAGCTAAACATTAAAGGTCCACTGCAAGTATCTATGGCTAATATAGGCTTTTAATCACATGTGCTGTAACAATATTCCTAATATTCCTTTAATAATTCCTGTAACATCCCGTATTCCCCCGAATATCTGTGATGGATTTTGGTGACATTTATTGTATCATTATGTATTTTAACCCTCATCTGATTTTTTTTTTTTTCAAGAGACATAAGAAGTGCACAAATTGGAGGCGCACGCACGCAGTCAATACATGTCACACGCACGCACGCACACAAACGCACACGTGCGTGACGATGCGCACGCGCCCGCGAGCGTGCGTCCGCGCGCACGGACAAGGCGCTGCATCTGCCGTGCTGAAAAGCCACAGCTTTGACTACAGGGCGCCCTGGAGATAATTGGTGTCCTTGGAGTTGAATAAGCTCATTCTAAACCACCTCAGGCCCGGGCTGTCCTGGTGTGTGACAGTCTATTGAATAATTGATTCAGAGAAGGAGGGGGCGGTTACTATCAGATCTGAGCATAATGACTTTATATAATTAGCACGCAGCGTTGAAAAAAACCATTTGACTGTGGGAGTTTTTTTGCGGAGAGGTGGGGGCGGAGGAGGAGGAGGAGGAGGAGGTGGTGGAGGAGGAGGAGGTGCAGGGAGCTCTGAGAGGAGGCTCAGTCTGTGCAGAAGAGCTCGTCAGGGGGGGAAAGAGCCGCAGCCTGTGCAGATATAGAAATACTTATGCACTGACATCAGCTCAGATAAGGCTCAGCCACTCCGCGTTGGAGGACGTCTCTCCTGCCGGCAAGGTGATACCGGAGGACGCTGCTTTCATTCATCCGCGGGCGTGTTTTTTTTTTTTTTTTTTTTAGAAAGGGAAACAAAAAAAAACGGTAAGGGGGTTTTTGTTGGGTTTATGTTGGGGTAAAAAAAAAAAAAAGGGGAGAAAGATAGGGAAAGG
>JAQMCX010000050.1:22528089-22698245 GCA_029814765.1 Acanthurus leucopareius | reverse complement strand
CCTTTTACGCCCCCCCCCCCCGGGGGGGGCGCTCCACCCCCCGCCGGCCAGGGCCACCCCGGCGCCCCCCCTTTATTTATCCGGGGGGGTTTTTTTTTTTTTTTTTTTTTACGCCTGAGACACAGAAAGCGACTGTACGGTTGTTTCTCTTGGCTTTCTCTGGGGTTAAAAAAAAAAAGGAGCGGAGCTGAAGTTTTTCGGGGCGACTCCGTGTTGATTCCTGTGATTTGCACACAGTGTCACGGCTCCATGTGTTAATTCTTCTTGCTCTCCGGGCTGTTATCTTGTACGCAGGAGGAGAAGAAGCGGCCGCGTTTCTCCTGTTTGTTGGATTGTTGTTTGTTTCCAGAAGGATGGTGCTGGACAAGGAGGAGAGTGAGTACACACAGCTCTCACACACACATCTCTGCTCGCCTTTTTGACCGACTTAAATGTTAATATTTCTATAAATCAGGAACTGAAGGAGTGTGTGTTATCCTTCAGCACAAGTATAATTAAAATAAACACAGCAGAAATAAGATAATTCTTATATTTGAGTTTGTAAAAACACCTCTATTAAGATTAATATCCAGGCTGACTCCTTCCTCCCTAAAAGAGAACTGCTGTTGTAAGAACTGGGACTAAATAAAGGATTATATTTATTGATAATTTCATTTTAAGGTGGCTTAGCTAGTTATTTTTATAGATATAACTATAATTAAGTGACATTTACTGTGAGTCTAAAGTTTTTATGATATTAAACAGTGAATTTATAATAAAAAAATGTGTGTTTATAACATCATATCTCCTGAAAACCTATAAGTTTTCAGTGTCTGTGTCTCACCTTTGATTATAACAATATTCTTTTACATAAATTTACATCAGTCATGACAGACTTCTCTTTGATTACCACATGTTCCTGAGAGAAAACCCCATCTGTCCCTTGCGCTTATCTCTGTCTCTCTGTCTTCCTGTTTCCTGCCAGGTGTGTCCCTCGTGTCCCTCCAGTCCAGAGAGAAGCCGAGGGGCTGCGCCGGCTGCAACGGGAAGATCCGCGACCGCTTCATGCTGCAGGCGTTGGACAGGTACTGGCACGAGGACTGCCTGAAGTGTGCCTGCTGCGACTGCCGCCTGGGCCGGGTGGGCTCCACCCTCTACACCCGGGCCAACCTTATCCTCTGCCGCAGGGACTACCTGAGGTAACCCTTCGCCCCTCTGCATGTGGGTATCTTGACTGAGAGAAGGGAAAAGAAAACCAAAGGTGCATCATTCATGCAGCTTCAAGACAAATCATCACAGCGACCACTGCTGTTTCCATCACAGAGGTCAAGTGCAGAGTTTGCAGTTTGCTGATGGTGTTAAAATGGAAACCGTATAAGGCTGAAAGGGCAAACTGACTGTAGTTACACTCAGGATCCAAGTAAAAGAGAATAGTCTAACAATATTTAGTTAACAGAGATATTAAGATAAAAGCAAATGTGCATATTTACTTTACAAATATAGATTTGTGTGACTGTGCGCATTATCTTTTGTCGTCTCTGACAGAAGTGTTGAATTAAATGAAGCTTTCAGTCAAAAACAGTGCAGACATGCAGCCAAATTTTATAAAATCCTGATAAATACTTTTGACAGGTGTTTTTTCTCCCAAACTTAGCAAAGTATGCACGTCATGTTTCTAAGAGACACTACGAAAAACTCCCTGACGAGTAAATCAAGTCCAAGCAGGTTGAGCCCATGTTTGAAACACGCTTCTCAGGTCAGTTCTGACTCATATCGAGACTCGGCTCTGAACGGAACTTTCAGTATGTTTCAGTCTTTGTCAAAGCAACATTATGCAAGAATGGTTTTTCTTTGTAACTTCCAGTTTCAGAGTGTAATTTCCCCATCAGGTGTGCACTCTTCACAGCTGTGCATTAACAAGCAGGGGATGTCAGAAGCCCAGGAACCGTGTCCACTGACGGGATAATCAAATCAACAACTTTGCTAACAAAACCAAGCTTTTAGCAAGTGCAACACAAAAAACAAGGCCATCCAGCTAATTTCATTCACTAGTCCAACAGCAAATAGGCCGGCCTGATGTCAGTCTCGTTTGTTCAGATATTAAAAGGTGAAAAGAGGATGAAATAAGTGCACAGAGTTGGTTTAGAAAAAAGAAAAAAAGTAACATACCTTTATGCAACTACAGGTTAATAAAGTGTGCATGCAAAGTGGTGTAGAAATAGCCAAAAATTTGCGTCTTGCTGAGATGTAAATGAGGAGATTGTTTTGTCTGTACGATAAATATGAAGCTGAATTAATCAAGCAGTTGGCTCAGCTCAGCAGAGAGACTGAAAACAGAGGTTTTGCTAACTGAAGCTGTGTCGATATGCAGTTTTAGGAAAGGTTATGTACTTTGTCTTGGCACATAATCACCTGTAAGACCGTGAGTTGTTTATTTGAACATTTTTTGTTATGGATTCAAAAACAAGATAAATAACAGTTTAATCAGATTACCTTGGAGGTGATGGCAGGTGGACTTCATTTGCAGAGTCAGACCAGCTGTTTCCGCTTTTTTTGCAGTCTTTTTTTTTTATGCAAAGCTATGCTAAGCTAACTGTCTACTGACTCCAGCTACATATTTAAGGGTTTTTACTGCCTTAACTTTTTTTGGCAAGAGAAATGAATAAGCTTTCCAAAGTTCCCAAAAAATGTCAAAACTTATGCTTGAGGTACATTTCCTCAAGCCAAAAAAAAAAACCAGCAGACTGAAGGGACACATATGCTCGTACTGACAGTAGCTGCCTTGAAAAAGAGCCCGAAGCCTCAAACACTTACACACTCAGAGGCACTCAAACCCTCATTATAAACCCCTTGAGATAAAGATAAATGTTTCAAGTTTGTTTGAACGGCTCCAAATCCTTCGGATCGAGGTTATTCATCACCCGACCTCCGGCTTTGTGAATCACTACACAATGAATTAAATACATTTAAAGTGTGTTTTTAAATACAGATTTAAACAGGTTTCCACCTTTTGCACTCTTTTGACCATGAATCTCAATGACACCAATTATATACAAACCTAAATCTGGCTCAAACTGCTCTTCTGAGAGTTATATACCCTTCATTTTCTGGCCTGAAATAACAACGTCTGGTGTCAGGTCAGCAGGAGAACGCCTGATATCTCAGCCACATTGCTGAACTCATGTGTTAGTCTCATGTACAAGCCAGCTGGATTTGGTTGAAGCTAAGTCTCTCATTAGCTGCGCTGCACTTAAGAGACCAAAACCCCTTTTGACAGTTAAATTGGCTAGATTGCCTCCTGTTTTCCTCATCATTGCGAGGGTGCAGACCGAAAGCCTTTGAAGAGCGGGATTAAAACCATGTGATTTCTTTTAATTGGACCATTAGTAGAGAATTAGCATTGAGCTTCGTAGCCTCGTTAAGGAGAATGAAGAAAAAAAAAAAAAATCCACCAGGTGCCTGCTCGGGACTCAGGCTCGTTAGATCAGACCATTCGGTTAATTAGGACTCTCTTTTGTTCCAGAGTTGGTCACTCGTTTGATGACGTTTTTCATTGTGGTCCGAAGCTCTGGGACACAAATGTTCTGCGCTTTCCTGCCTCTTTTTTTTTTCCTGGATGTCGTTTTTCATAACACTTCCTCCCAAACCTCCTTTTTTTTTTTTTTTTCTATTTGGGCTTTAATGGAATATGGAAATCAGCAGCGGCCACTTATCTTAATGTGTGTCAGGCTCTCAGGGAGCCGTTTGTTCGTTCTTTTAGAGGTGAATGAGAGGTGAAGCAATCTGCAGCTGGTCAGCACTGAGTCACAGCGTATTTAAAAACAATACGGGGTTTGTTCTCAGGTAGTTCGAGGACATAGTTCAAATATTGCCAGATAAAATGTTGGTTTCAGAGGATTGTTATAAATCGACTCTGATTTTTTTTAAAGTCAGTGTAATGTGAGGCAAGAACATGAGGCAAAACCCACTTTAAACTGACACTTTTCATTTATTTTTTGTCATTTTCACATTAGTGAATCTCCATTTTGCAGCTCTCTAAATGCAGTAATGATCTGAGTTATATTCAGTTCATGAAGGCTCGTACATTTGACACTTACTTCGCTGTTCCAAAGATTACAACAAGTGAAGCATTTGAATTTCCTGCTGGAATAAAACACAAAAATAAAGCCTGTTTAGTTCAGGCCCTTTTGCCCTCATCAGAGGGAAGCAGCTCAATCTGCCAAAACAAAGGCTGCAAGCAGCAACGAGTGGGTTTCAGGCACTTCAGAGGTCAACAAGGTCACGTCAGCTTGTTAAATTCTGTTTAAAAAGGAGTGAAACCAACGAACCACAAACTTGTTTCATCATCACAAAGCCTGCAGGATTTAGATTTCTGCCATTCGTTCCCCCTTCACTTCATCTTAACTTCTACTGATCAATACAGTGCATCAGATTTTGGTTAATGAGGTTTTGTGGTGCATGTTTTTGGTATTTGTGGCGCCCTCTATGGGTGGGATTGAAAATTCTTTGGTTGGCCTGATTCTTAACTCGACTTGAGGATATGTAACCCACATTTATGATAACTGGACAAACCGTTTATGAGTTATGACCATTTTTCTGCCAATTCCTGCTCCTTTTGAAGTTTTTTAGTTAATATTTCCACGTTTATAGATGGAAATAGGAGGATAGAAATGTGTTCTTCAGCACTTTAATGCAGCATTTTGGTTTTGATAAAGAAAAAATGTAAAAATGTTCTAGTCATATTACTGTTTTTAAAATAATTAAAATGGCAGAAATCTATCGTACCAGACTTTCATGGCCACACTCCAAAATGTGCCCACTTTGTTAAGCTGCTGTTAAACTGAACTTTTTTATCTGCACACAAACCTTTGGGACAAAATTAAAATGTTTTCGTTCACGACTAAATACCTGCAAAACTGATGTCATTCCCTTCGGCCTCAGCTGTACTCTGTGTTTAGTGCTAATTAGCAGATGTTAGCATGCTAACATGCTAAGTCATGAAGGTAAATATACAAAAGACTTCCTGCTAAACGTCAGCTTGTTTCCATTGTGAGTCATGTTAAAGTGATTTTAGATTCTTGTTATTGTTAATCAACTGAAAACAACTCAACTGTATAAGTGTTATAACTAGATTCATATAACTAGATCACATGTGTTTTATTTTTGTGCTCTAAATGGTTGATATTTATGCAGATATCTCCCACAAAGTGAAAGTTAGCCTATAATGGTATAAATTCCTATTGTTCCTTCTTTAAATTTCAATGAGGAGTGTGCTTTAAGTTTTTATTCCCACTTGCTGCTCATAATTATGATGCATACAATAGGATTTAAGCATTGCATTTGTAGCTGCAGCAGCAAACCACAGCAATAATCTGTAGGAAATGTTATTTAAACCACTTTAAAACAAGTAATTATTTGCAAAAAGTGCATGTGCAAAAAGCCCTGACCCTGACTCAGACACACGGGGTTCTGTTGAGCTTCTCTTTCAGCTTGTCCTCCCTTTTATTTAAAAGTCTTTTCCTCCTCAGCACTTGGCTGAAATGTATCTAAGTGCGTCCAGACTTCAGGTCTGCTCGTTGCCCTCTTTCCCTCTGCAGGCTCTTTGGGGTGACAGGGAACTGTGCAGCCTGCAGTAAGCTGATCCCTGCCTTTGAGATGGTGATGAGAGCCAGAGACAACGTCTACCATTTAGACTGCTTCGCCTGTCAGCTCTGCCGCCAGAGGTAAGATTAGGGAAGCAATTAGCCAGGGAGATCAAATTCAGTTGACTTATCTCGGAGGTGTACTAGTGAGCTCGCTGGTCGTCGAGAGCATATTACCAGTGCATTGTAATCAGAAATGTGCTGCGCAGTTTAAAACCTCGAAGCATTAAAGACTTTATATATCGCTTGTATGGTTAATCAGCCGGTAATCATGCAAGATTAATTTTCTGATTATCATAGCAGGGGGATGTATGCTGAAAATATGCCTGAAATCCTCCTCTTGAACCTCATGATTCACTTCAGCTCAAGCGAAAAAGAAAAAAAAACAAAAAAAACAAGACCCAGATACATATTTTTATTCCTCTCTGTAGATTTTGCGTGGGAGACAAGTTTTTCCTCAAGAACAACATGATCCTGTGCCAGCTGGACTATGAAGGAGGCCATCTCAACGGCAGCGCGGAGAGGCAGCCTCAATAAGAGGTAATATTGTGACGACGATGAATTACAGTTCCCAGACAGCTGCTCTGACAGTTTGAACTAAACCATGCGCCGAGATATCTGGAAGGTATACAAGTGAACTCGCTAGCTCATCCCAAATATGACCATATGTAGACATGAGACTTCGAACCGCAGGCTGCTGACATTAGCAAGAGAATCCAAAGATATGTTACAGCGTATTATCTTTTAAAAAGTGTCCGTGTCAGTTAGTATTGATGCATGTGTTTGGTTTTTCGGTGGGGGGGGGGGGGGGGGCAGTTTACAAAGACAGATTGATGTCTGATAATTTAATCCGTTTTGTGCATCGCAATATTTTTTCGTCTTAAGCACATATAAGGGAGTCTGAGAGCCAGATGTGTGTGCATTGAAGTTGAAGCTCCTCTCTAAAGTCTCTTACATTCCCCTCAGTAAAACAGATGATCATTCATGTTTTAAATCAGCAAAAACAAACTGCTTGTTGGCTAATCTTTAAACCAGCTGCCTCCAGTCTAAGGAAGCTCTACAGCTGCACTAAAAACTAACTAATCTGGTTATGTTTAACTAATCTGAACAAATAGATTTAGGATATAAACTCTTAATCAAACATGAGAATGAGGAAACTCATGCAAAATGTCTCAACTTTGCAGCTCTAAGGAGCTTTTTAGCTTCTTTTAGCTCATTGTTGTGTTTTTAAGAAGCATTTACTGTAAATTTTAGTATTACTGCTGACATAATTTCCATGTTCAGAGGTTTTTCATTAAAAAAAAAAAAAGCAAACAGTGGAAAGAAGATATAAATGACTGGCTGGAGGAGTTGGTGGAGACCAAACATGGACAAAAATGGACAGAAACACAATGAAAATGTTGTCTCCCTGTCGAATGGATGTGCACTTTGCACAGTTGGACTCTGGAGACAGTAGCTGTGGTCAGATTTGTACATGAGTGGGCTGAAGCATAAATGTTCTCATGGGTTATGATGCTCAGTCAGTGTGTTGTCATGTGACGGCAGACTGGATGAAAAACAGTTAAACAATAGGGCCTTTAATAAAGTTTAAAAAAGGGGTTGCATTCATGCCGGTCATTCAGTGATTTATTGCACCATCAGGCAAAATAAAAAATCAAAACACACCCAAAATGTTGCATGAACAACACGTGCACGCTGGGTGGCTAAATGCTAAACGCTAAAATGCTCACAGTGGAGCCTTCAAGTAATGAACTTGAACTTTCAGTGAGGTGTGTGAAGCCTTTCTGCTGTTTTTGACACTTTCTGTCACAGCTGAGTTTGAGCTTTTTTCAGCTCATAAAGATTAAAAACTGTGATTAACACATTGGTCGGGCTACTTGGACTGTTTGCACTGAGAACGGGTCGAGCAGTGAAGGTCAACCAAGGACAGATTGTTGAGGAAACAGCTCATAGACTCACATTCAGACAGGTGAGCATCAGGAGTAACGCTGCAGCGGATACAGAGAGGGATGTCAACAAGCAGTGCGTCGCCTAGCAACATGGCATTGTGAGCATGTGCAGGATACATGGTGTGTAAAACTGTGCAGATGTCTTTACTTTAATCTGTGTCTTTGTGGCCAAAGCGGCTGTGGAGTTTATATTGTTTAAACATCTGTGTTTTCTGCTTTGGTGACACGTTCTCCTGCTGCTAAGGCTCATACAGCTCCGATGGCGTTTTAACAACAATGAGGTAACTCAGGAAATCTGACACTGTGCTCCATCATTGCTGTGAAGTTTGAACATAAAAGCGAAATCCAGAATGTTTTACAAGGAGAGAAAACAGGGATAATCCATAATATGTGTTTGTTTGTCCTCTATAATTTCCTTACTGTCCCTCAAAGCAACACGAGCTGATGTTTTGGTAAATAAGAGGATGAAATATGCAGTTGGCATCGTCTTTAAGGGGAATCACATTTCTCAAATAGTTACCTCTCGTTGCCATTTGAAGCCACTTAGTCGCCTGCAGGTTTAAACTCGTCCAAAGGCACTTAAACAGAAGACGAATCAATCCTCTGGGAGCGGAGCCGTTTCTTCGTCGAGCCTCTTGATGGGCGTGAGCAGCGGTCGGCCGTGAGGGCAGATGGGAAAAGTTTGAAAGCAAGTGCAGCAAATACCACACGATCCACAGTTATGAGCGTTTCAGGGTCTGCCTCAGTTTCAGAAACGTATCCCAAAGCCACCGGCAGCCCAACATGTCATTATGAGACTAACTCCACAACTACAGTTCATAAAGCACACAGCACACACCGGACACTGATGGACTCTGGAAGTGCAGAGTTTTTACTTTTGGTCGGTTTTGGGTCCTTCAGAGTTCATGCTGAGACAACTTTAGACTTTAAGAGATCAATTTCCTTTTTCTACATTAAGAATCTCAATAAACTTGATGACTTGACCGGTGAATTTTTTTATTGCAAACTGAGGTGAAAGATGAGGAATCTTTTGATGCAAATTCAGTCAGATGTTTGTCATTTTTTGGTTTCGAGTGCATTAAAGTGGGAGTCTGCTTTGAAAAAAGTGGCTCCAACTCTGTGATTTTGATAAAATTTCTGATGTTTTTTTGGATTCCAGATGTTGTAACTCTGTCTGACTTTTCTCTCAAGACCCAAATAGCTTTGTTGATGTTGGCTTTTTTTTTTTTTGGACTTTTGTCAGACTTTTAAATGCGACCGCAGCTTTTTATATGTGTGTTTTCTTGGTTTCTGCCCTTTTTGAAATATCTTAATTGTTTCTGACCTTAGCTTCATGCCGCTGGGTTAAATGAGGATAAAAAGTTACCTAAAATGATAATAATCTGATTCTGTATTCAATTTGAATACAATATCAGTAAAATTAACTTGTGAAACATGATCAGAAACGGGATGTTTTGCATTTGGGGGAATTATTTCTGTCATAAACTCTCACTAACTTTTGAGTAAAACAACATCTGGAAAAAAGCTGCAATCAAACGCATTAATCTCCAGTTCATAAATACTGATGTCAAAACAGGCAAAACAGGAAAATGCACTTAAAAACTAAAGATTTTCTCAAGATGTGTTGACTGTAAGAAAAGCACAGACATAACAGCATCTTTTCCTTTAAAGGACAAAACAAAAAGGTTACAGTCATGTGTTAAATTTAGCTTCAGTACAAGATGATCCCTGCTGCACGTTGTTAGAGTTCAGTCTGTGATTTTCAGTGTGATTTCACAGTGTGAATCAGGTGATAATAAAATATTTACATTATGCATGTAGTGTTTTTATAATAACAATAATCATCATCAAACATTATTAATGAAGCACCTTTCATGCAGATGATTTCGCTCTAAATGCTCTGAATAGATTATATGAAAATGCGCAAATGTGAACAAGTTTGGGGAAAAACAGTGTTAACAACACAAATATTATAAAGGAAGTGATGTATTTCATTATTACAAAATGCAAAACCAGCAAATTTAAAGGGAACTTTTAAAACTTATGTGTTATTTTTGACAAAACTTAAGATGTAGTTTATGATCCCAAAGTGACCAGCAACGCTCGGGGCACAGCGGTTCAGTTTTGGAGCAGGAAGCTCAAAGTCCTGGAATAATGAGGGACTTGTCAGTCATTTGTGGACCACTGCGGCGTTTTTAAGGGCAACAGGCAATTCAACCCGAACCCAGCCTGCAGTCTTTGGATTGACTGCAGTACAATAAAACAAAAACTCACGGTTAATGACAGTTATATGTTACTGAACTGGTTCTGCAGAATAATTGCGTTCATAACGCCATTCCTGAAAATCCCAGGATTAACTTTAGTTTTATAATTAACAAATAATGTACACCATGTTTGCAACATATAACAGTTTCTAGGGGAAGTCTGTCTTTAAAATGATAACCTGAAATAATCAGAGTCTTATTGAAATCTCAGTTTTAAAAGATCAGTTTGCTTATTAATAACGTTAAACATTAAACACAACCAGCAAATATGTACAACATGTCCAAAGCCAGATATCCAGCAAGCAAATTCAAACAATCAGAATGAATAAAAACAATCAAAAGCCTCTTAAATAACATCTGACAAAAATCTTCAAGGGAGAGTGAATGAATCTGGCTTGAAAGCAGCGGTTCATTGTTCCTAAAAAGCACTGGGTGCCTAAAATTGTGCCAAGATTAATGCGTACAAATGGGATAATTAAGGCTTAAAAGAGATTTTCCACATACAGACACTGTTGTAAAAAGCAGCTTGCTTTCACATTCAGTCAGTCTTGGGTTTCCATTAAAGTCACAATTTATCTGTCCCTGAAATATAATACAAATTATGTTTTTCCAAAAAAGAAAAAACATCATTTTCTTTTGAAATTGCCCCCTTTAGCAAAACCAACCACCATTATGCAAAACCGCAATTTATTATAAGACAAATCATTTTTCTGTCTAACTTACTGCAATTAGTGGACACATGAAGCTGATCGTATGTTTTTAATGAAGCTCTGAAACCACACAGAGTGACCCGGAGCTGTTTTACATTTTCTCCTCTCTGTGTGTGTCTCTGCAGATCAGAGCGGGACGACTGGGAGCCAGCTGGACGATGAAGCTCACAGCAGCACAGTCGGCTCATCAGCTCGCTCTCTCAGACCGAACCATGTGTGGAAACAACACTGATGGGACATGTTTCCAGCAGCCCGTGATTGAACTCATTACCGCAGAGCTGCATGGTATCTATCCTGAAATCTCCTCTGATCACATGGACCAGAAGATCAAACCAGGAAGTGAAAAAAAAAAAATGGGATGGCGAAAACTATCAGGAGGATATTTTCCAGAGCACTTAATGTGGACTGTGATGGCTCTAAACCCCCCCACCCTCCCCTCCCACCCCCCGCGCTTTTTTGTTGTACATTCTCCAAATAATCTGAAGAGTGTGTTCACCCAACTTGAAATAGGAGATGGATGGAGTGAAGCCAATCAGGCCACACATAGCATCAACCAAGTCATCCATCACGCAGAAAAATACCAAGTTGTCTCTTTGAACCTTCTGTCTGAGTGTCAGATTGTTCTGGCAGCCCCTGAACTCCACCCGTCTGGCACGTCGGACGCCTCAAAACAAGCTGAAGCATATTTGCAAAAAAAGGAAAAAAAAAATACTGTTTGACTCAGTTCATCAACTGAAGAGGATCAACTGCTTCTCCTTCATCTCTGAAGACTCGACTCAACACAGTGGCACTTCAGACCCTCCATAGATTTTGTTTTTGATCTTAAACTCTTTTTTTTTCTTGACTAATTAAAATGAATCCTAATTTCAGTTTGTCTGTTTATTATTTATGTACCAACATCATTAAAGTCGGTGTGAGAAGGTTGAACATCAGAGAGGAAAATCATTTAAAAGATACCCCTCTGGACTTTCTATGAGATATAGAAAACAACAAAGTCCAGTAAACTCCTTTTAATTACACCCTCTCCTATCAGAATCTATAAATATGCACATATAGTGTCTTATACTCTGCACATACATCATGTTGTACAGTGAAGATCAAACATAAATGTGAAGTAACAAGCAAATCACACTTTTGAGCGGAGGAGGACTTTACATAACTGCTTCACATTTTATGCTTTTAGGTAAAAGTTCAGTCTATTCACAGGCTGCATCAGCAGGTGCATTTACATCATCTCTGTGCAGGAAATTAAATGCAGCAGCACTTTAAGAGGATCTAGCATAAAAGAAAATGTACAGAAATAAGAACATAGCTGTGTGTGTATTACCTAACACAAAAAGATGACATAATTAGTGTTTACACATTATATGTCATTTCTGTTTAAAGGTAAAGTTGAATTAAAGTAAAAATTAAATAAGGAAAGATGATTTTTAAAACTATTACAATAATATTTTACTTAACGAGAAGCTCCTCTTATCGTCTCCCAGACTCTTTTTTTTAAACCTCATACAATGTACTGTATACCGAGAAACTACAGTTATATACTTTAAAGAAAATGATGCGGAAATACTAGAAAATGCATCTATGAATTCTAACCCCAGAATGATGTGTAAAGGCTAAATAAAGTTGAAAGATATTCTCATTCTTTTTTGAAAGTTTTGAGCTTAAGAAGCTTCAAAGCCTTAAAATAAATAAAAATATAATCAGAATCTCATTATTTTGGCTATAAACTGTTATAAATTAATCATATAGTTAACAATATTCACTATTACTCACTACATAACTACAAAGGCTGTAATAATTATAAATTACTGGCATGCAGATTCATTAAAAACATAAAGATGGTCCTTTGTCGCCATCCGGTGGTGAAACACTGCCATTGCAGCTCAGACGCACTTCCGGTCCTCCGGTCAACACGGAAGTGCAGCCGATGGATGCGAACCGACGCCGAGCAGCTCCAGTCTCCTCTGTTTTCTCACCGTACACCGGACAGATATCGTCGTTTTTCCTCGGAAAGGTGACCGTCTGACGTTACCTGTCGGTATGGCGATGTCAACGTTTCAGAAGGTGACCCTCGCGACGTGTCTCGTGCTGTGCGTCGCGCTGCTGCTTCCCAAAATGCTGTTATCCCGGGGGAGGAAGGATGCTGCCGAGCGGCCGGAGGGTGCGTCACCGTTCACGGTTCCTCTTTATCCGTTAAAATGTCTCCAGCTTGATATACGGTCTCATTAACGATCAATGGTTAGAGATGCTAATTGATTGCCTTTAAAATTTGATATAATGTTTGATTTGGTAAGTCGAACATCACTGCTGCATCCTTGCAGTTACCAGTTTCCTCCCTGAAGAGGGCGCCAAACACAGTGAAACCTGTTCTAGTTTATTATATAGATACATATCTTTTAAAAAAATAGGTTAGTTAGAGCTTTATACACACTCAGTATCTCTAATTTACGTTGGGTACAGGTAAACCTAGCGCAGTCTACCTTTATTGACACAAATGTGATGAACAAAATGATAAACACACCTGTCGGTATGTCGTAATATGGTTTGCTACAAGCTGCAGCTTCCAAAATGACATTTATTTATGATCACTTATCAACAAAACACACTCAATGATCTATGAGTATATTATTAAGGTTTCTGTGGTACTCACACTTATATACTGATTTATTATCAGTATTGCTCTTATAGTTGTGGTTAGAGTATATTTCTGACATTTGCTTCAGATTAAATGAGGCATGACCTTAAAAAAAACTTTAAAAAAGTGGAAATAGATCAAATTTTACTTCTGAAATCAGTTTTATGTCTATTTGTGTGAAAGGTTTCTGTTTTAAAAGGGAAATATGGCTGAATATTACACTGTTGCTGGTTTAGATGGGAAACATGCCTTTGTGTTTATGTTTTGTATTGTTTTACATCTTTTTTTTTTTCAAAACCAGAAATCTCATTTTAAAACATCGAATTAAACACAAATGAGCACACCTAAAATAATTCCTTTTTACTGCAAGATTGAACCAATAACAGTCATTATGTTCAGTATATTTCTCAGATAGGAAACAAATTCCTGGACATTATTTTCTTCTCATTCAGACTGTGTTTAATTCTCCTCTTCACACTTCTTCTCCTTCTTGCAGGTTCAGGTCGCCTCCCTCCGATGATGCACCGTCAGATGCCACCGGAGGCTCGAGGTCAGAGGGCCGCAGGCACCGGCTACTCCAGAGCCCACAACCCCGAGGCCATCGCCAGGGCCAAAGGAGCAGGAACAGGGGCAGGAGCCGGGGGCAAATCCAACCTGGCAGGGCAGATCATCCCAGTGTACGGCTTCGGGATCTTACTTTACATCCTCTACATCCTGTTCAAGGTGAAACACTGGAGACTTAATGCATAGCTTCTGAATAACAATCTGTTTTGACAGTGATGGAGTAAAATATACTCAGAACCGTAATAACATTAATAATTTGCGGTAAAATCAAACATTATTATTTGATTTTTTGCAGCATTTAACTTTAAAAATGAATTAGTGTCAGTGTCAGTGTGCTCATGATTTAAATAGAAACAGACTCACACTCTGCTGTGGGATCTGTTTTATTGTGTTTCGAGTGTTTTAACCTCGTCATTGTCTCTTTTTCCCAGATCACGTCCAAAGGGAACAGCAAGCCGACGGAGGGCAGGTTTCCTTCGGTTCGGTCTGAGAACATGAAGAGAAAAATCAGTGAGTTTCTCTCAACATCACTTTTACTCATTCTGTCAAAAAAAGGGCAGTTGTTAGCACTTACCTGCATCTAATTTCTTTAAATAAAAGTAGTTTCAACATAAAATTCTGAACAGTTTTAGCTCTTTGTGGTTAAATGCTCTTATTTTCCTTCATTTTGGGGCAAAATCATCTCCATAATGAATATAATTTGATGTAATTTTCTGAGGAAATCTTCTCCATCTGTGCTGCAATGTTTGTATAAATACTAAAAATATTTTAGATGATGTTATCTGCTGCCATAAAATAAAAAAATAGAAGCTGAGCAGCAAAGTTAACTTCATAACTTCCCCTGAAATCAGAATTAATTGCAACAATTATACAAAAGATAATTAAAGTACAGTGTTTTTCTTGCCAGAAGTTCACAGTCCTGCAGTTTTGACATAATGAAGTTTGACGGTCATTAAATAATTGGAAAAGATGTGAACACGAGAAAAAAAGCCTTCAGAAAGTTCGAAGACCCATCAGTGACTGTTTCCTTTAGATTAGATAAAAGAATTTCTGTAGCTGTGTGAGTGTGTGTGTTTGAGTGTGTGTGTGTGAGTCTCATCAGCATTACATCACATTCAGTCTCAGACCTCCACGGCTGACGTTCATCTTTTTAGTGCATTAACGTAATGAGAAATAAATTAATGTCGGTTATTTTCTGGCATATTGATTCCCACCAAACGTCACACAGTGAGATGAATTGCAGTCGGGCTGCAAAAAACAGGAATTACACATTTTGCAAATGATTTTATCTTCCTTTGTCTTTATGTGGTGGTCGATTTCTGTCTCTTCTGTAGTTTGTTTGAGCTCAGATTGAGTTTAAACTCGTGCACGTGATTAATTCTCTCTGTGGTTGATCCCCTCTGACCCCGTCCAGCTGACTTTGAGTTGGCTCAGCTGCAGGAGAAACTGAGGGAAACGGAGCTGGTGATGGAGAATATCGTCTCCAACGCCCACCACAGTCCCGACAGGTGTGTGTGTGTGTGTGTGTGTGTGTGTCTTTACTGAGGAGTCATTTGGTCTCTCAGCCTCCTTCCTCTGCTTTTCCTGACAGAATTGACTTGTTTGTTTGTGACTTTAATCTCATTAGTGCAAAATGGCTGGAAAATTAATCAAATTTCATTTTTTAGTTGGAAATTCAGCTTCAAACAACAATTAAAACAAGAAAATGAAGAAAAACGTGGCACATTCTGTTTTTGCAGTGATGCTCTCGTTTTGTCCTCTGTTATAAATCTAAAGATCCTGAAATTTTAAGAAAATACACCATTAAAAATGCAGTTTTTAAGATAAATGTTCAGCTTTTACAAAGTCAGTGACAGTCATCAACTTAATAATGACCTTAATAATCACAAGTATGAATTTTTCCATAATGGAGCCTAATGGAGCCAAGTGCCTCATAATCTCTTCCACAGAAAAGATGAAGACAAACATGACACTCCCATAAAATAAAATATGAATGCAGAGATCATTTTATTTTCTTTAGTAATGCGGTTTGTTCTCTCCCTCTTATATAATCTGTTTTTACTGTGTGTGGGTTGTTTTAAGACTTTCTGCCATCATCTTTAAGAACTGAACAGAGCTTTTAAAATCTGCGTCAAAAGCTCAGTTTGTTACTTGTCGACATTAGTTTCTTCTTGTAAGTGTTTTCACAGACAAGAGGAGGTAAAAAACTTATCAAGAGCTTTAGATTCATCTTTAAAATTAAGAAAAAGTATGTAAATATGTTATTTTTTAAACATCACCCTCAAAAATTTCAAGCTGTTGTGTTAAAATAGTTTTTCTTGGAAAGTTATCAAAGCAAATTCAAACTGATCATTTCCCAACCCACCAAAAAGGAGCCAAATTTACATAAAAAATTGATTAATTACTGCAGTTTACTGATTAGTGCTTTAGAGAAATTTGCAGCTAATTGAAGATAAACAACATTTAAAGGGAATTAAAAGTGGATGTGAGGGATGTAGATGTGGAGGATCCTTTAGTTTTGTGTCTGTGCTGCAGGGTGAAGGGCGTGACGGCGGATCAGGAGGAGAGTCTCCTGCAGCAGCTGACGGAGATCACTCGGGTGATGCAGGAGGGCCAGCTGGTGGACAACATGACACCAGAGAAGAAGAACCAGGACGAATGGGAAGGTACATGAACAGTGAACATTGTAAATACTCTGATATCACCACGTTAGAAGCTCATGTTGGAGTTTTTGCATTTTTTAGCTGATTTATGTCAAAACTTTCTATGTTTTTTGGTTAATTTTTTAAAAATGTCCCACCTGCCAACCAACCAGTGTTTCCCTTCATCATAACGAAACAAGAGTTTGTTTTTTTTAACAGTTTTGAAGCAAACTTTCAGATATTTAGCTTCAACTGTCATCCCCCAGAATTTCAGCAAGAAGGCGATCTCAATAGTTTAAAAAAATGCACTTTTATGCAGTTTGTACCAAACATAACAGAAACATGGTGCTCATAGTTATGATTTCTTAAGGTGCGATGAAACCAGTGGCTTCCTGGATGACAGGAAATCAGTCTAAAAAAACAGCACAGCCTGCAGGTGTTGTAGTAAGTGAACCAAAAACAAACGTCTGCTGCACAGTAAAACTAGAAAACTCAAAGCCAGAGACTGATGGAGGATTATGTCCAGATTGAAGTTGTAACTGCTGGTTTCTCGACTATTTAGGCGATGGATTTTTGATGTTCGCATACGCCCAGATGGATATTAAATCATAGAAAAGCTGATTACTTAGTGACTCATTATATTTCTCTGTGATGTCTGCAGATTATTCCCAGGAGCCTCAGCAGTACTGGGAACATTCCAGCTGCTGTTGTCAGCACAATCAGCAGCCCCACAGTCCACAGGCGGAGACAGAGGCTGAGAGGTCGCAGAGTGATGCCGCCGACCTGGAAAACACTCCCGAGGACGTTACAGGCGGAGGAGAGGCCGAGGAGGCAGGTGCTGCTGATGAAGATGGTGTAAGAGAAGCTGATTTTACAGCGGTAAGTGAAGTGGACGTGGGGCCGGAGGCTTGTTTAGGTGTAAATGAGACGGAGGACCTGCATGAACACAAGGAAGGAGGAGGTGAGATCGATCTGGGCGTCCCAGAGGAGGACTTGCCCGGAGTCCTGAAGGAGCTGGAGCTCTCGCTGAGGATGACGACCATGATGGAGCAGGAGAAGATGGAGGACCTCACCAGGTGGACGGAGAAGGAAACCTCCAGCAGCAGCAGCGTCAGAAGAAGAAACAAGAGGAGGAGAGCAAAGAAAGCCTCACACTGACTTCCAGCGTGGCTGCATAAAGACTCGAGCCTGAAGCTGATGTTTGTGAGAGCAGCTTCCTTCTTCCATCTGCTCCCGTCAGACCATCAGAGGCGAGAAACTCAGCGAACGCATCAAAATGTGTCACCGGCCTTGTTTATCTTTACTTGAACAGAGTGAACAGAGGAGAAAAAGTGTGTACAGGGCAGTTTTTATCTCTAATATAACCTTATTTACCTCTAAAAGAGGAGTAATTATAGTTTAAAGTCTTAAAAAATAATAATTCAACCTTATTCAATAAATCAATACATTTGAAAACACTAGAAGAAGTCAGCAATTGAAGCTCCAATCAGGACAAATTCAGAAACCTCTGGTGGGATGAATTTTGCAGCTGATGAACCCTTGTTTTTTTTGGTTTTTTTACAGAAAAGGACCTTAAATTACATTTTAATGCAAAGTGAGTCATTTCTGACAAGACAGTCTGATGATATCATGACACAGTGAGGGATCATGGGAGTTGCTGTCTCCTTCTCAGAAAGTCTGAGTTGACTGAAGTTGCAGGAAGCAGAAATCTTCACGTTTTACGGTTTTATTTATCTGATGTTTCCCTGTAAGTTTCAGTTACAGGTGACAAAATGAAACGTAGCGCTTCCTGAAATAAAACTGCAAAACTCTCTGAGTTTAAAATGACATTTTTTGGGAACAGTTAGCATAAGTGCACAACTCAACAAAAACATATGACTTAGATATAGCTGTTTTAAGAGATTTTTATGTGGAAATGTTACAAATATTTATAACACCCTTTAGTGTTAAGAGTCGAGATAAATGCACCGAATAAAGGGAACAAAACCTGTTTGACATGAACAGTTCTCTGTCTTCTCATCAGTTTCTGATGGAGAAATCTTGTCTTCTGTACTGAGAAAATGTTAAGCTTTGAGCAAACCTGCTGTCTTGTGCTTTATGTTGTTTTAAGGATTTTTACTTTTGTAAAATGAAATTATTTATTGATCAGAAAAGCACCCGGATATGATTATTTATGATTAAAATACTGTGAAGAACTCTAATTAAATTTTCTGGATTATCAACTTATTCAAGGCTTGTAGTTTATTTGTCTCTCTTCAAACTCAGTAATTTGTTGCCTTTATAGTTGCTCTTCATAATTTAGTCAGCCACATGTGTATTCAGTAAGCAGTTAAAATCAATGACGAGCAGCAGCATAATTCAAAAAAGAGTTTATTACTTGTTTAATGGTACACTTTACTCATACAAAAGCAACATCACGTCGGTTGATGTTAGCAGAGAATATTTTGGTAGAACAGTTTAGGAAGTGGCACATTACAACAATAACTTTCTCCTCTGAGTGCTACTCTGGTGATTTGCAATAAGTGTCCTCTTGGACTTAGTTTGTGCCCGCCCCCTCTCTCATAACAGGAAGTAAACCGTCGAGCCGCCTCAGTGCTCCATTGGCTCATCAGATGCCTGTCCGGCGGCCGGCTCATCTGCTGGCTGAGCAACCTGAGACAGAAACAGAGGTGTGGCGTTAGCACACAAACTTCAGGGTCAGTCTAATAAAAAGACTCAAGGTGTTGAATATCTGCTTCTTTATGCATCACTTCGATGCCCTTAATGCTCTTGTTTATCCTCACATACACAACAGTTCAAATATTTGCCTCGACCCCTAAATATGACAGTCACCAGTTAATTTCCAAAGGCGATGACTAAGTGAGATCTGGAATTACATCTAACAAAGTGATGAGTGTCTAGACTGACCTAAATGCAATACAACCCAAAAGGTTGACACAGAGTTTTAGTTAGGACTGATCACATCCATCCTGCTGCAGAAAAACAAAAAAACCCAAAGCAAACCAAACACGAGCTCAGACTGGGCTTGCACCCTCTGCAGTACCTTTCTCTGTGGCCTCTCCTCCAGACCCTCCAGGAATGGGGCAACATCATCATCGTCATAAATGGTGAACTCCATGTCCTTACCCACA
Source organism: Acanthurus leucopareius (assembly GCA_029814765.1). Classification (NCBI taxonomy): domain Eukaryota; kingdom Metazoa; phylum Chordata; class Actinopteri; order Acanthuriformes; family Acanthuridae; genus Acanthurus; species Acanthurus leucopareius. The sequence continues at coordinate 22,678,726 of JAQMCX010000050.1, read as the reverse complement.
ATGCCGATGGAAACATTCTGCAAGAATAAGAAATATTGCTAAGAAATGGCCCGTACACCATCACATTTAAAAGACGTCACAAAATCCTTAATGCCATCTATTGTTCAGCTTCAACAACATGTCACTGAATCTGAATCCTTCCATAATCCTCTGAATTCATTTAGATTTGGGTTTAACAGTTATAAATATATTATCAATGATATTCAAACTACAAATACTTATTTTACTTGAGAAAAACAAAACACATTGTAACTATTAAGCCACATATAACTATTCACACAGTTCTGTTCAGGAAAACACACACCAAGCAGGACATGTGAACATCTCATAGTAGACACAAACTAAGATAACAATGATTTCTCTTTTTTGTGATGTCCCATCAGACAGGAGTGGACAGAGTTCAGTGTACCTTAGTGGTGAGGTCCTGCTCAGTGGGGAGAGTTTCCCTGAGAGCACGGAGGCCATGCTGGACCAGATCGTTCAGATTACCTGAGAACAAAACAATACTTCTTTGAGTAGTGGAAGACAGGGTTCAGTACTTTGACTATTCACGTTCGAACTATGAATCTTTTTTCTGACTAAATGAGATTTGAGAGAAAACTGATGAGTTCTGGTTCACAACTCTGTCATCATCTTACATAAAAAAGACTCCCACTACAAAGCTTTTAGATTAAACTTGTTTCAAAATGACCAAAGATAGTTAAAGACATTCGAGCTTACAGTCAGAAAACTTGTCCATGAGTCTTTCCAGGTAGGTGCGTGCAGATTGGGAACGAGCTCCGATGGACATGGCCTTACAGTCAAAGTAGTTGGCTGATGGGCAAGTTTGGAAGATGTGAGGTCCCATGTCCTGTGCAGCACAACAAACAAGAAAGAATTATAGTCAGACACTGAATTAAAAATGTATACTTACTCTTTTAAAGGACACAAAATTACTGACAATAAATAGAATAAGTGACATATTTGAGTTAGTAATCTTACATCATAGCCAGCAATGAGAAGTCCAACACCATAGGGCCTCCTTCCATACCTCTGCGTTGGGATTTGGGTTTCTGATGGTTCAGTTAAGGTCCAATGATTCCTTTCATGATCATTTCAATTCATAAATTAAGAGTTACACCTTTTCACACATGGAAAATGGAGAAAAATCCACCACTCATATCACACGTACAAAATAGCACCACATTTTTACAACAGAGCGTCAAACTAACAGTAGTGAGGATACTGCTGCCAATAAGAGAAACAAGGCGTGATGTGGGGAGGGGCCTGTCGAACACAAATCTTGAGTCCAAGCACTCCTGACGCATGAAGTTACTGTGAGGAAGAGAGTATAAGTATCATCAGTTACATTTGTGGTCTCACAGGTTTAGAGAGTAGCTTTATTCAGACAGCTGTGACCTACCAAAGCAGTCTGGCATCAGCAGTGAGTCCAGCAATGGAGATGCCGATGTGGTTGTCAACATGGAGGATCTTCTTCTGGTGGGCAGCCAGTTCTGACTGAGCTCTCTGCAGAGACACACATACATGCAGTCATACACGATTTACTACAAAATATATTTTTTCTATTAATCTCCTTCATGCTTTTGTATTTATATATGTGCTCAAAAATGGCAGAGATTAAACATTTCTCCTATGAAAAAGGATTTTGGAGCAACACTCAACAACAGGAAGCAACGGAGCTTCACTGCTGATGAATTATTTTGTCTCTAAATTTTGTATTAATATGACCAAATAAATCATTTTAAAGGGAGCATTCTACAATTTTTGGGGGGAAGAAGAAACACTGACAGATAAAACATTAAATGAACGTACCTTTAGTGCAACCAGGACTGCGTGGGTTCTGGATTTGAGTCCCACAGTTGCAGAGCCTTGTTTCACTGCCTCCATGGCATACTCGATCTGATGAATGCGGCCCTGAAACATCATAAACGCAAAATATTTATTTACAAATTATAATTAGGCTTACCATTGATATAGACCTTTATTTTATTTCTGAAGTCAGTGAGTGGTTAAGGCAAACTTACCTGTGGGCTCCATACCGTCACATCGTTGTCGTACTGGTTGCGAAACTGTGGATAAAAAAACAAGTCATATTTAAAAAGAGCCGTAAAAATATACGTCTTACTATTATAGGACAAGAACTAGGCTTACATAATTGTCTTGCATTATCTGCGATCTCTCTCTGTTAACGCTACAGGCTATTCCTTACGGATTTCAAGCTCAGTTAAAGTAAGATAATCATTTCTTAGTCCCACGACGGGGAAATTTACAGTTTCACAGCAGCAAAGTGGACAGTAAGAGACAGATTAAGCATCAGTAAGATATGCGACCGCAAAAAGGCTTTGAGCCCTAGACTTTTCTAGACTCAGGTTTTAAATAACATGACTAAATAATTAATACGCCTTGCTATCAATTACAGCTTCTACAACTAACAACTAACCAGATACAACCATTCAATCTAGTACAAGAAATATGCTACTTAATGTCAACAGTGCTGTCCAACTTCTGTCCTACACAAAACTAGCTTACTTTAGTTGGATAAAACCATAATTGTAAAGAAGTGCAATGAATCACTAAGGTAATGATTGATTGCAATTTTTAGCTTCATAGTTTAAGTAATGTTTGCAGACTAGGGCCGGTAAGCACACGGAAAACGAAAGTAAGACTCCAATTTGATGCTAATTTAGCCAGCTAACGTTAGCCTGCCTGCTAGCTATCCAACCAGCAAACTAACTAGCTAAGCAATAATTCTACGTTATATGGCGATTTACAAATCTAAGTCGAATTGGTTTTAAAGTTATGTAATATATTATCATTCTAAATATACTGAAAACGAAGTATTTATTTTGACACACGTCATTTCGCCGGCATCCATGCTGCTAACATTAGCAGTGCAGAAGGTGTTTTGCTTACTCACAGTGCAGTCAAAAGTTAGCTAGCTTACGTTAGCTTGGTTTGAATAAAAGCACCCTGTTTATTCATTTTTTTAATAACTGTACATCATCAACACGCAGTACGATTTATTTATGGTATAAAATAATATAAAATGCTAGATCGATAAATGTAATACAAATTTGATTCTTACCATCTCTGCTGTTGAAAGCGTCTCGTTTCCTCCGCCTCTATCCGGGATTGATTTTTAATCCTGGACGCGACGTCAGGGAAACTAGTCGAACCCCGATTTCACATCAGTGATCCATTGATTAAAGTTGCGCCTGGCTGCAAACCAATCTTAATATGATTTTTTATTATTTTATCCCGTGAATTAAAAAAGCTGGATTTTCAAAAACGATATTTTATCAAAAAACCCTATATATTTTCTTTTTAAAATTGATTTACACTTTGGAAAAGGGGTGGTTATGTAAAGCTATGACTCAACAGTTTATAGTTTTGCAATTCTACAATATGTAAAAATATTAAGTTGTTATTTAGTAGGAATAATAATTTAATAAACACGAGATGTAGATTTATTGAGATGCTTTACAGTAAGAGAATTTGAGTAAATCTTCCAACAAAATAATAATTTATTTTCAGTTATAATAAAAGCCTTATGTTCAATACTGGAGAAAAACAGGAACTAGTGTGCAAAGCAAAGCTGTTTTTCATTTGCTCCCTGAACCTGGTTCAAGTCTTGCCTTTTTTCCACTTTAACTTCCTCAGGGCATGAGCGCAGTGTTTCTGCATGAACACTAGGCGGCAGCAGTAAATTAGAAGAAGACACTTTTGGCGCATCATTTGGCTGTGGACATTTACAAGGAAGATACATCTTTTGCAGAAACAAGTGAAAAGTTCCAGAAAAAAAAAACAAGCTATTAACAAGCCCTTAGACAGCAACGGTCACTGCTTTGTGCTCATTTAAAAATGCCTCTCCATGTCTGTCAATATCATTAATGGAGTTCTTGGCGTAAAGATAAAATGAAATTCTTGATCCCAGTTCTGCCTCTTCTGTAAAAGTAACGGTACATTTACCATGAACATATGCAGGTGCACACTCAGTTTCTGGGTTTTGTGCGACCAAATTGTATTTTGTAATTCCAATTCACATTTTTTGTAGTTGTATGATACTGATTTTCTTCCTCATATGTCAATGAAACAAATTATTCAGTAATTGAAGATATACTCAAATGAATAAACGATACAAACAACAACATGGTTAAGTTAACACAGGTAAAAACTCAAAGCCGATCATGTGCTGTCTGCTTTTTAAAAAAGGTAAATGCCACCTGTTTTAATAATTCATATGTTATTTCTGCACCCCAGAGCACTCCAGTCAATACTTCTGATCCCCTGAGTTTTTTTGAATAAGAGCTGGAAACTAAAAAAGCAGCACATGACCTTTAAGAACTAGGCTGCCAGATCTGAGTCTCCTCTACAGGCAGCAGGCTAAACTGTGTTGAGGTCTTAAATAAAAATATAGGGTTTAAAAATGAGTTTACAGTCAGCTGTGCTGGTGTGACACGCTGGTTTGTCAAAGTCAGCAGCTTGTTCATTATCTATGAAGCAGCTGCTAATGTAACTTGAATTAGCGATGCCATGAGATCCTCTTGATCTCTGCTAACTGAACTGTGTTAATTCACTGAGATTCAATGCTAAGTGACAGAATAGCTGCGTACAGTATCAAACAATTCAGATGAATCTTCTTTTGACTATCTCCTTTCACACATATAAACTTTTAAGTTTTATGTGATCCTTTTAAAGTGAATTGTCTTCATTAGCTTTTTCACTTTTTTATCATAATTAACTTATTTCAGCCAGTTGTGACCTGCTTTTGATGCAGTCCTTATAGAAAGCATCTTTTTAATATCCTTAATACCAGAATGTCTGATTTAATATCAAAGATAACATTTAAATATCTTACTGGAATATTGCAGTAATGAAATACAATAAATCTACTGTGGTATACCCATAGAGTAAAACATTATCAGTATGTAATGGAAATAAATATTTGTTTACCAAGACAGATTAAAAAATCCAGAAAATTCTCCACAAGACAATTTAAAAAATGTTAAGCCAGTTTTTGTGTTGTACTTTGTGCTACTTAATGCCTTTGCATCATTGCTTCTATCACCTGTAATCTAGTTAATATCTTTGTTTACATTAATGGCTCCATCATTGGAATTTTTTTCAATGGAGGTTGTTATACAATCGTGCAGCTGCTCTACAGGTGGGAGGATGCTGACAGGTGAGTGGTGGGTTTACCAGAGAGCCTGAAACATCTTCCATATGTTCCTTCACTCTCCCTTCAAAATGCATGAATATTCTACATTCTTTTAACCTCAATGAATTTATAATCTATCCTAAATTTTTAAACTGGAATACAAAGGCAGTTTTCCAAAAGATTTTCGCACATATTCTCTCACATTGTGTCTCTGCGGTCAGAGAAAAGCCCACTGGAAGCCTCATCCTTTCAGCTTTGTGTCTGGTTTTAAACTTGGCCTTTTTTTTTGTCTGTTAATGATATCTGATGTACCCTTGATCCAGGATGGGGGAGGAGGAGGAGGGGATAGCGTGGTGGTGGTGGGGGGGTGAATTAGTAGGGCTCTGCTGACGAGTTCTCCTCCTCTGCCAAGGCAGCAGCAGCAGCAGCAAGCAGCACGGCGGCGGCCATTACATCAGCGCGCCAACCTCCTCCTTTGTGATTGAGATTGTAGGAGCTGTGCTGAACTCAGCATGTTTTTTTTTTTTTTTCCTGGGGGCCTCATTTAACTCTGCCAAACGGCCCCCCGTTTAATTTTTCAAATGGAGAGCAGCCTGAGTCACTGTGCGATGGGTCCAAGCCACACTGTAGACTCTGCGCTCACACGTGGTGGCGGGAAGGAGGGAGGCAGAGGTGTTTTAAAGGAGTGGATGGGAGTGTGAGTGAGTGCGCCCATTCTTCCACCATTCATGCTTTTCAGTTTGTTTGAATCACACAGGAAAAGAGCAAAGTCCTGCTGTTAGAAGAAAAACACATTTTACCTCTGATTAAGATGCAATTCCTTTATGTTTCTTTGAATATAATCTATTTTAAAACTTGACTTTTATGTTTTTATGATTTGTCGTGCTTACCTGACACTGTGTTTACCTGAACAACAGGTCATGAATGAAGACAACACACACCTAAGCATATTTCTGCTTAATATAAAGTTAATTTTGCATCGTGCAGTGACTAAATATTCCCCATCTCCCATCCCTCTGTTGCTTAAAATAGGTCAGCAATGTGTTTAAGCCTGGAAAATGACTGGACTAATGGGCAGGAAAGGTGGTGGCTCTGCCAAGGTTGCATTAAGCTGGCAGCGGTCCTATAACAAGGCAGGTCAGAGGTCAGCAGCCACACAGCAGACGGAGGAAAACCATCTCGGCCCCTCCCCCCTGCCATACGCTCCACAGTTCAAACTCTGTATGTCATCACTGACGTTAACATTTCCTACAGCAAAAAAAAAACGCCCGAGCATACGTGAGCGAGGAGGTGCGGTGGGAGTCTTGCAGAGATTCTGTTCGCTGCCGTCAGTTTCCTGCCCCGTTGACGAAAGCGCCTATGCAGCATTTCAGTGGCAAATGGCTGAAGATGCTTTTTCTGGCTCAAAAAAAAAAAAAAAAAAAGCAGAACATTGTGGGGCACTTAATAATATCAGCAGCTAGATAGATAGTCTCTCTGCTCAGTCTATGAACCCAAGATAGACAGCTTGTAAGTATCAGACCACGTAGGCTTTTTCATTAACTACATACATGCCGTATCTGATGTCTATGCGACAGGAGCTGATTCATTTTAAACCACCTGATGCCAGCGAGCATCACATGCATACTGGCTTCTGAGTCACTCTAATGTTGGCTAACAGTAATCAGGTTGCTGTGAAAAGTGATTGAGTAAAACTCTTCACTGTAAGAAGGAAATGCAGTCTTGGAAGAAGCTGATTTCAGTCATTATGTTAACAGTTTTCCTATCCTTCATTTTCATTGTTTTAATGCCAGGAAATGCACCCACACCAGTGCCGGAGCACCAGTATCCATCATTTTAATGTTCTAATTGCATCTGACCACAGCTCATGAGGTTCAAGTTGGAACTTGTAATGATAAACATAATAAACCGTTTCTAAAGAAAAAACTCCTTTAAGATAGACGATGCAAAGCACATCGATGGAACATGATCAGACTTTTCATGTAGTGAAATTTGTCCCTGAATGTAGCATCCTTTTGTTTTCGTGAGAGAACATATTAACAGACAAACACTGCTAATTAATAAACGTTTGCAGTGATTAAGCTTCCTCTGGTGAAGTCAGAAGTTTGAGACGAACCATAAATTCTCGTTCTGTCTGGCTCCCCCTGCATTTTGGCCTGTGAGGTCTCTTAGAAAAGGACGTCCGCTGACTGCAATATTAGCTGCAGGGAAATCCCTTTGCCACTCAGAAATGTATCTGTAAAAACGAGAGGATTTGTCCCTGAATGTCTCCCCTCAGACTAAAACACTTTGTTGGTTATTACTGTAGACCATTTACAGTCATGAGTAGTATGGATTTTTTTTTTGTCTGTGTAAATAAAGGAATTAAGATCTAACTTTTCTCTCTCATTTTCTCTCTCATTGTATCTCTGTTTACTGAGGACAGTTTAGAAATCTTCTAGCTCACATTCCCATCATACACAACTGTAGTTAATGCTTTTGTTAGCCTGTTTTATGTTAGCATTAGCATTCTGACATACTCGACACAGGATGATAAAGATGATATTGCAAGGATAAGTTGAATAAATGGTAAATAGGAGTTCAGGTGGATCTTTGTTTTGTCCAACCAGCATCATCTCTTAGAGAAAAGTCTGGCTGCATCTGTTATGATTCTGCTAATTCTGCCTAAGTGTTAACATTGTTAGCAACTGGACATTAGCATTTAGCTCAAAGAAACTCTCAGTTTCAACAGGCTACAACTGGATTTAGCATAAACCGCACAGTCCTTTAAGAGCAGCTACTCCACTGATCGAGCATTTCACCTCTGCAACAAACGAGTTTCAGCAGAATCAGAGATCATTTTTTTTACAATCTTCCTCATTGGAAAATGGCACCTTCATCACCCTCATGTGGGGTGTAGCTGATAGCAGCTAATGTAGCCTGGAGCTGTTAGCCTAACGCAAAAACCAGGAGCTGTTTATGGCCTTAACCAATGTTGACTCGTGACATCATGTGAGGCAACGAACTAGACTTCATTCATGTCCCTCAGGGGCCAAAAGAGGTTTTGTAGCCTATAACTTTTTGGACTATACAGACTATGATGCATTCACTTGCAGTTCCCCTTTGATTTGAATCCTGATTAGCCTCATCTGATCCTTTTTGAATCATCACAGTGTGGAGAACAAAGTCTCGTACATCCCTGGAAGCCTAAAGCTGAACACTTATGCAAAAGGATCTGAGAATTACAAAATTTTCTCTACAGTTTCCATCCATCCAACACTTTAGTTTTCTAGTTTAATGAAAATTACAGTCACAGAGGGCGTTTTAGTATTGCTAGATAATTGCTTGTCTTAATCTGCTTGATGCACATTTTTGTGTTTTATTTACCTTTAATTAAAGCTCAAAGGAAGATATACACTGAGCTGCAACAATGACAGAATAACCGTGCTTATAATTATTCTATAAGTTGACTGCCTCTGTCCCCATTAGTGACGGGACATGGCAAATGTTTCTCTTAAGTGTTTTGGACAGCAGAAAAACACAGTGATGTAAAGATGTTGATGAGGACGCGGCCCGAACCGATTCAAAAACTAATGCACCAGGACCATTTATTCATTTGTCATCCTTGTCAGTGTCAATGCAATAACATCTGATGATGCCAAGCCTACAGAGCAGAGACATCCAATCATTACTTTGGCTCTCTAGCAAACATTTAAGCACTGATTGCATTTGCTCATCTAGCACTGCAGTTTTTTTGGAATCGAACTAATGTGAGTAGTCACTTTTGGAGATGAGAGCATTGTCTCCTGTCAGATAGCACTGCACTGATCTGTTTAATATCCACAAATTAATATTGGACAACAGAAAAAAAAAAAAAAAAAGGAGAGACCACAAATTAATCACCTCGTGATCGATTTAAGACCGTCAGTATTTCCATGACGACACATGATTTGATGATAGCAAAAAAGATGGAGGGAGAATTTACATTTCTGCTTCATCATGAGTCACATTTTTCGAGAATATGAAGTGTTTCTCAGCAGATGAATGTTTGACAAAAATGCAGATCTGCTGTGTGATGCATCAGTCGGATTTCTGACTCGTGTGCAGTTCAGTTCAATGAGCTTCACATTGACGTCACTCATCCATCCCCGGTTCTTGATGTTTGGGTGGGTTAAACGCTGAGATTACGTTGGTGCAGCTCCTCTGTATTAGAATGTTAATGCATGAAGCTGAACTCGTGAGGCTTTAAATCTGTGAAAAATATAATCCAAAACGAAATTTCTTGGATGGCAAAAGTCCATTGATAAATAAATTACAAAACATACAGATTGGAGACCAAAAACCTTCATTGATCCGAAGGTCCCAGTGTGTCTGTGTGGCATTTAGTGGTTTAAGAGCTTCTTGTATTTTTTATAATTTTGAGGCCTTGTGATAAAATCAAATTCTAATACCTTTAATTTTGTATTTATATCAATAAATTGTTAAGAGGCTTTAACTAAGAACCAAAGTGCAGAACACATAGGCTGAGTAAGTAGCACAAAATAGGAGCATCTGAGTCAAAGTGGCTAGAAGAGAGGAAGAGTCTGGGCAAGGAATAACTGGGAAAACTGAGGCTGGAAGCTGAAATCCAGAGCTGGGATGGGAGCAGGAAGCAGAGCAGGGCAAAGCAGTGGGGAAAGGAGTAGGCAGAGTGAAGCAGCTTGGGTGGATGGAGGTGGATGGAGGTGGATGGAGGCTTTAGGAGGAGTTTTGCAGGAGCAGGATTGAGGCAGAAATCAAGCCATGGAATAGGATGAGGAGGAGTAGCTGAGTCTAAGACCCGGTCGAGTTTGGGACCAGGTATTTGAAGCAGAGCAGGATGATGATGATGACTGACGGCTGGTGACCTGACATGACACACACTCCTTCAATTAAGCCCACACACACACACACACACAGAAAAACAAGGAAGGGGAGGGGTTGAAAGAAAGGCTGCCAGCTCGACTGAAGACCTGACAGGTTCATACATCTTGGCAGGTTCACCCTGCTTTAAGCAAGTATATCCAGAGTGAGGGTCTCAGAAAAGAGTCAGGACCACCGCACACTAAAAGACTGAATAAAACTGTTTAGGAAAATAAATCTCACAAATGACCTTGTCACCAGTTTCATCATTGATCCTCAGTTACATACCAACAGCATTTTGTCTCAGTAACTCCTGAAATTAACAATAAGCTACATTGATGTGTCAGTTTGACCTCTGTGAGCGGTGATTGATAAGTTTTTAGCTTCAGGTAGAAGAAGATGAGTTATTCAGCTCTGAATGAATGTGGAAAAGTTAAAACTTAATTGCCTTTGTGATATTTTTGTTTTTAGGAAAATTGCAAAGGAGCAAAAACTGAAAACTGACAACATTTTCCTCTTTCTTTAAATGATTTCACTGCTCCCTCCATCTCAATGCCAAGCCCTGCTTTATGGTTGATTGTTTGTGCAAAGCAAAAAGTATTTTTTTCTCTTTTGTCAAAAATGGTTTCGATGTTTGAAATTTGAAAGTGTGTCCTGTTTCTTCAGTGAGCTTGAGTTGAGCTCATGGTTCAGTTTAGACATGTCTGACTGATTTAAACCATTAGATGCTGATACAAAAAGCCATTGTCTGATTTGTGAGAGCCTGTGTGATCACGTCAACGGCCTTGACGGTGGAGTTTATCCCGACATAATATGATTATCTGTCGTTGGTTAAAGTGGAGCAAGCATGACTGCAAATGAGGACAGGGAGGCCTGCCAATCAATACTCTCAATACTCACAGAGATGAAGAAGGCCAGCAAACAGTCTGAGCCGCAGGAATTCTGCTTCATAGCAAAAGGTTAGCTCAGTTTGATATTTATGCTGTTTGACTCTTGGGCTCTTTTGGAAATCGAGTTAAATGCTTCTGACTGGACATATTTTTGGATGTCTTGAGGGAATCTTCTCTCAAAGCACAAGAGTGAGTATGAGAAACAGTGTTCTGATGTTTTTTATAAAGGCTGAAAAGTTTTTCTTTCCCTCCAGGAAGTGAAAAACATAGCAGGTTTTTTATGGAAAAATCCATCTGGTTGTAAAAGGACGAGCCTTATCATGACTAAAAACATCTGAGATTTGGCTCTTACCGGGCGGGAGCAACTTTGGCGGCGACGTTTAGGTGGACGTGTGATCAAGCGTTGATCTGGAGACACCTGGCTGCTGCGGTGAATCCATTCATCAAACCGCCTTAATGGCCTCTTGTGCTTCAGGATCCATCATGTCACATTAATGGCTTTTTGCGAGTTGAAGGATGCTTTTAACTGCATTTGACTGATTGGAGGAAGTGTCCCATTTGTTGTGGTTGAGGGGGAAAAAAATGCGAAAGCTGAACACACCTTGTTAATTACATCGCCGTGCTGGCCGAGTCATTAACTGGAAGACTCAACTGCGTCAATGACGGGGACATAACAAGGGAAAGAGGAGGTTCGAGGGTCAGGAATCTGATGGTACACAATTTGAGGTATTTTACTTTGAAAGGGAGAACAAGCTCTACGAGGGACGATGGGTGCTCTTTGGTGAGATACAAGGCAAACTTGTCTCAGGCTGCAGAAGGAACAAGAATAATGAGAAAGAAAAAAGAGAGAGGTAATGAAAGAAGATGATGCTAAAAAAGCCTCAATGAAAGAACTTTTCACAAAAGATGGTGGAAGTGAGAACTCAGTGCACTCTGACCGAAGAACGAAACGTTTGCAAAGGAAAAGAGATAATTATTGAAACTTTTGCTAAATACTAAATTCCCATATGTGAAAAGCAAGATGGTATGTTTGCTTAGTTAAAACAATTAAGCATGCTGAAATTCATGCTGCTTGTTAATGAAGATTTCCCCTTTCAGTTTTATTGTAACTTGAGCATCTTTGAGCCTCACTGAGAGCCAGAAATGTCCAACTCTCAGCTTTGCTGCAGAGGCAGAAACGATGGCAGATTCTTGGGCCTCGGCCAGGCTTTATAACCGCATAACGTTTAACTTTCTATAAATACCACGGGCCGCGGTCCAAGTTGATCAAGTGTGATTGAATCTGAAATGACTCCAAAGACGAGAGCCAAGTTTCTTTAAGATACTTCAGAAGAACTGCTTGCCCCTGCCCAGCCTGTGACAGGAGAGCGGCCTGAGTCACTCCCCGCTTTCTGAAGATGCATCAGAGCCAGTAAAGCCAAAAAACACCGGTTGCAAAACACAAAATCTCTACCTGTAAATGCACCTTAAAAATACAGTGGAGCAATGTTTTTTTGCTGCATAGTTTTGTTCATTATTCGTTATCTTAATAGAATAAAAATGCTCCTGTATTATAGATTTTATCTTATTAAAGAACACTGTTTTTATTTAGTTGGGTACTAAAACACAAAGTAAAAAAAGGATTTATGTTAAAATGTTTGCAAGAAACTAAAATAAATTAAGTCATGTCAGTGTAAAATAGCACATTAGATGGAAGTGTGACTTATGTGTAGGTAGAAGAATAATAAGTTAATAACTAGTTTTCTATATCTTTACAATAACTCTGAGCCAACCAGTAGTTCACCATCTTTTTGCTGCATTTTGGCTTCAGTTTTAGTCTGCAAGATCCCAAAAGAAGACTCCAGGCTGGAGCTGATTCGTGTTTGCATCAGCATCTAAGACTGTGAGAAGTCTTGCCTTTTATTAGAAAATGTCAGTGGGAGAAATAAATGATCGTCTGATTCTCGTAATGTTTTATATAGTCGAGTTGGCAACCGTAATCGCTGCCCAACTCAAATCCAATCCCACCATATTTCTGCTAGTCAGGTCACTTCATTCATTCTTGTGTAATCATGATAAATAGGACTCCCAGCAGGCACTTTTCGGAAACACACTGTCCCGAGTGTTGCTCCGTCCGTCCGCGGCATTTGTAAGTGTCCAGCGATAGATTGCTGAGAGGTCTCTTTTTTCTCATTTGCTCCTTTTTATTTCTTGAATGAATGTGGAAGCAAGCGCAGCCATTTAGACGGTGATGTCAGAGCCAGCGGGCCAAAATCCCTCCCACGCCGCCACGTCGAGGCCCTGATTGATGCTCCCAGATCCCAACCATTGAATGTAATCTCCCTAATGTTTCAGGGATGAACAACGGCAAACACCCGGAAAATCAGACCCCCCCTGCGCACCCCTTGACATTTAACATGCTTCCTCGACTGATGAGCTATCCCTGAATGTTAGTGTGACTTTAAACAGCCACTTTTTCCTGTTGGTTCAACAGAAAGAGCATGTTTTAAGAGTGTAACACCTGCCTGACTGTTCCTGCTAATCCCGCTAAGCCCCCCTCCATCCCAGGTGTTCAAACACAGCCCCCTTTTTCCTTCCGATCTTAAAAGACCACAAAGTGACACCGGTTCCACCACTTGAACCTGCATTTAATCAGGCGGCGAGTCTCCTTTGTGGTGGCAAGCCACTGATTAGATTTGGAGATTGAGAGCCATTACAGGAGGCTGTTGGATAATGACTTAAGTGCTGTTTCGCCTTCCTTTCTCTGCAGGAAGTGATTTATCTGGATGGACCTGGCCTTAACTGACTGGGAGGTGCCCAGCAGTGAGCCGTGCCATTCATAGATCATATCACCCTGCTCTGACCCCATCAACACTCGCCGTCCGCCCGGCAGGTGATTCATGCTTTCTGTACATGGAAAAGTATCACATTATAACACTGGTCGTATTCACAGCTCCTGAGATGGGATCAGACCGTCACTTGTTCGTGTCCTTCACTCAGTTTGTTCCATATATGTGTCAGTTTTTCTGTGTTTGTGCAAGTTTGTGCTTCACAACAGCTAGTTTTACATTTCACAGTTTTCAACTTGTTAAAATAATGCTAAGAAGTTAAAATAGTTCTAGTTTGTTTCTTTTGTTTTCATGAACAAGCACCAAGAACCTCCTCTTATCCTTCCATCCTAAAGTCCAACCTCTAATCATCTCCACTGTTCACTTCCTGAACTAAATGATTTGGTACTACAGAGGAAATTACTTCTTAAAAACCAAGAAGAAACAGGATATTTGTATTTTTCACCCAGTGATGTCTAAAAAAATATGGCCATTTTTTTTAGAAATGGAGATTAATTTTGAACTAAAATGTAATTTTGAGTTCCTGTTCATTTGCAGTTGTGTCACTGCTTCAGCTGACTGACATGCAAACAGTCAAATTCAGATTTGTTGTAGCAGTAACTGCAGTTTTTGAACGTAGTTTCATTTTAAAAGGCATAAAGCAGCTTTTTATCCCTGATTTTTCCAGATAAATAGATTCTGTTTGGTTGAATTAAAACTGCTGCCACACATTACGTCTTGCTTCATTTTTCATGGTTGCGAATTTGCTGAAAGGAAAAAGGGAAACTAAATGACTGTGCACTGTTTGTTGATTTGTTACATTGTAAATTTGAATTTTGTCATATAATATATGCATAAATACTTGATTTTTTCATATTTGAACAGTAATGGACATAAGTGTAAATGAGCAGAGTTATTATGACAATGTCATTAAGTACCACGCTCAAAATAAGATAAATAACATGATTATTATAAAAACAAAATCATATACATTTTGAATTGTACAATGAAGATCTTGTTAAGGATATGAGGATTCACAAGCTTCTGATTGTCATGCAGAATAATCACAGTTTGAAAAAGGATCTTTAAAAGTGTTAAAGTCAGCCAGCCGTGTCCACAGGCTCCTTAATGATTTCCTGCGTTTCTTGGAACGTCTCTCATTAAACCTTAAAGAAACGTCTCCATTCATCTGTGGGTGTCACCTCGAGTATCGAAACCGGTGGTTGTAAATCGTTCTTCCTTTCCTCAGAATCACAGATACACTCATTAGTCTGCTTTTCTTTACAAGTTATTGAAAGTGAAACAACAAATATCCACTGAAAATCCAATATGAGGCTGCCATTGTGCACCGTGTGCAGAGAGCAATGACACCGGTGAGAGTCCTGCTTTTTGTGCAAACAGGACCTGTATTGTAGCTTTATTTCATTCAAAAGAACTGAGGCTGCTGTTTGTAATGTTCTGTTAGTGGAGTTTGATTTCATTCATTGTTAGGTCGGTCATTTTAAAGCTGCAGGATAAAGTTTGAATGGCCACAAGCCTGGAGAAGAGCAAAGTCTATGTCAAAGGTTCTCGAGCAGGTTTAACCTGCCAAAAGGCTGTCAGAAGAATCTTTTGTATTATTATTTATGTAAATACTGAATGATTTTTTTCACTTCAGGTCCCTAAAAATGATTAAAATGAAACAATCTGAGAGAGTTATCCTGATCTAAATCGACTCTTTCACAGCAGATAGTTTTACTTGTTAAAGAATGAACACAGTTTGAACTAATAACAGTGTTGATGGTTCGATGTATCGATGTGATGCATCTAAGTACAAATTTTGATTTATTTGTATTTAAGCTGAGGATCTGTTACTTTATCCTTCAATATATTTACTTGACTACTCTGTAGAGTCAAGTTATTATGTGTAAATAACATTTATTGGGGAAAATTCACATATAAGTAAATAATTTTGCATGTACATAAATAAGTCAACAGTCTCATTTACCTGCTGCAACATCAAAGTGATAAAAACTTTAATGCAGCAGTAATCATTTAATAAATTTATGGCTTGTGTATTATTGTCAAAATGATTTCCATTCTGCAAGACGTGTACGTTGGTATTACAAGTATGTTTTGATATTTATACATACATTTAATCGAGCAAAATTTTGAATGAAGAATTTTAAGTTATAACAGTATGCCACTTCTTTTAACTAAGTTTAAAATAAAATGTGTATTTTCTCCATCACTGCCCACAGGTGTTTTCTGCAGCTGTTCATATTCATCACATTTACCCACATGAGATTCTGTGATAAAGCCATTGACTTATGGCATCTAAACTCATATAACGAAACCCATGTGTGTTTATGATGTTAAACATACTTATACGCCACCTCTTTAATGAGCTCAGTCATTATATTAACATATAGCGCAGCAGTAAAATCAATTACACCATCCATGTGTGTTAGCGTCTGTATGCAGGTGCACTTCCTCTCTGCAACATCTGAGCCATTAAGATGACATATAGAATATAATGTTTGTCCACATCAAATATTGACACAACAACAGGAAGCCCGACACAAGTCGCCGTGTCCCATGTGATAATTTACACTAGAGTGAGCGTGTTGATCCGAGCTGACTTCAAAGGTTGCCGTATCGACCGGATGCTCAGAAGTTTCTTCAGTCAGGAACCGAAGGGAAACTTTGGAGGAGTCAGGATGGCCGGTGCAGCTCCCCTGGGTGCAGCGTGATGCAGATGAGCTGAAGGAAACACCCACATGAAAAAAAGATGAGTACAAATACATAAGTATGCACGCAGAGTATAGATACACTCACCCACATGCAGGAATACAATATACAGACCCACAGAGGCTCACAGAGTATGTATGTGTTCACACATGATGTATAAAAGAGCTTAGTGTAAAGAGAAAATTAAAGACAGACAGTTATTTTTAGTTAAAATATGACACAGCGACATCACACACAGCCTGTCCAATCAATTTTGAAAGGCTTGTTCAAACACTCTCAGCACAAATAGCAGATGATCATATGGACCTTCAGCTGAACCCAAAGCAGAACTTTATAAAAATCTTCACAAGACACATATAGCCCTCTATCTATCTCTATCTGTCATGTAAACACACATGTGGACATACACAAGTTTATCTTTTGTCCATAAGCAGCAGATAACAAAGGCTGAGGGAGATACAGTTTGGCAGGCGGGTGATACCTGTAAGGACACAGGTAAACTGTAGACAGGTGGTTAGTAGGTTGGTGGATACAAACATACTTTCTAAGAAATGAGAGAATAATAGTTTTAGAGTAGTTTTATCGAACCTGCAGCGTGAAATTTAAGGGAAAACTGAACACTAAGTTGCCAGTTTATTAGGTACACCTGTCTTAAACTAGTGCAGTTTGACACAACAGTCTTGCATTAACTTTGACTGTCTTTAATCATTCATGAAGGAAGAATAATGAATGATTAAAATTTGCCTTTGTTTTTTTATTTGGTAAATGTACTTCTCTTTAAAAGCCTCAAAACCTACTTTTCCATCCTGAATATTGACTGAAATGGCTTTATTTACATATTTATCTGTGTTGTTTTTTAACACTTAAGTATGTTTCCATACATTCTCTTGGTCTATTTTTATATTCTAATTGTGTTTTATTTCTGCTTTAACTTTTTTAACAGACTTCATCTGCTTTTTTACTATTATTTGTCTTTGAGCTCTATAGTAATCTGCCTTTCATTTTTGGTTTCACTGTCCCTTTTTTTTAGTATTCTGTTGTATTTTTACTTACTCTTCTGAATTTTTAAGTGATTTTTCTGCCTCTGGTGTTTCCTCATTGCTAATTTATGAGTTCTGTGACAGCATTTCCTCAGTTCCTGTTTTAATTTAATCCATTTTTTTACAATAAAGATGTTGTTGCCACATGCATGGATGGTGTGTTTGTATGTGTGTTTGCATATGTGTGTGCATCGTTTGTATGAAGCACTTTGTGTATTTCATTGTGTTTATCTGGTGCAGAAATGATGCAGCTTTCACAGATGGGACATTGATCATTTTTTTACTCTCCAAGCTTTAAGAACTAAAGCTTATCTTTCCTTAAAAAGAACTCTGTGCTGTGATATATGGGCAGCAAGGGCAAAAGATTTACTGGGAAACAGTCTCTAAATCCCACCAATTGGTTAAGCAAACCCATTCATAAGCTGCCAAGACCCCACTGCTTGTCCAAGTCACGACCTGAGCTTTCAAAAAAAACAGAGCTCAGACTGAAAGGAGAACTTGAGAGAAAGTGTGTGGCCTCTTGTATGTTCAATCTGTCCGGCGCTGAGCGATGGGAGAGCACATGTGCAGGTAGAAAAGTGGTCGAAAGTAGATTTGTAGATTTGGCTTGAGAGCCAGCAGCTGCCTGTTCAGCGGTGATTTAGCATCTGACATGGGTAAGCCTCGTGGCTCAATAGCACTAAAAGGCTCATCCTGTCTAATGGGGTTCCTCTCTGACGCAGACGAGGAGAGGCAACCCCTCCTCTCCCCTTCCTCTGACATGTAATCCACAACATACACACCGATTTGCACATAGAAAGGGGGAAAAAAAGCACACACACACACACACACCTACTGCACACCCATTCATTTGTGGACACAGACACAAATGCAAACACACATCAAACACCGGTGTGCACACACATGCCGTATACTGCCATGCACACTAATGAAAAGGAAGGGAATTGAGAGGATGGTGCACGACAAACAGTTGTGTAATTGCTTTTGAGAAACGGCTCTTGTCGGAGGCTGTCATCGATCGGTCTTTGCCGAGGACTACTCGTTTACTCAGTGTGTGGGAGGAAGCCCGGGCGGCAGTGATCATTACTGGACCGACTGTAGTATCACTTTATTAACTCAATATGGTCTGATGTTTCACTGTAGCGGGGAGAGATGTTGTCATACTTACTGAGGTTTTTACTGCAGACAGAACACACACACACACACACACACACACACACACACACACACACACACACATATGACAGCTGCTGTTAGAGCAGAAATATGTTTCAGGTTAAGTTGAAGCAGATTAAAAAAAAAATAGCACAATGTTTTGTAGTTTGAAAATAGTTTCCCAGATTCTCTCTGAACAGAGTTGACCCTAATGACAGGATATAAAAAAATGTGTCATGAATTCATTGTGTTTTTTGGTGAATCACATCATATTGGCCCAAATCTGATCAATGAAAAAAAGCTGATTACATAAGCTGATGGTGCGTTTAGTTGGTCTGCTGTGAGACGGAGCACAGTGGGTGTAGAGTTGGAGTTGGTGTTATCCAAACAGCGTTATGAATGAAGAGCTCAGGAGTGCGTCACTGTGTAGTATTCATCCCTCCCCAGCAGATGGCCCCGCCTGCAAGTGCTTAGCTGGGAGGGTGGAGGTGGTGGTGGTGGTGGTGGTGGTGTTTTAGCGTGTGGAGGGGGGGGCCCTTATCGATTTGGCATTTGAGATATAGCATGCAATGTAACATTTTTTGGAAGGTTCTTAAAATATTTATTGCTTGGTGATGCTTCTCCACGGCCACCAGTTTGCTTTGCTTCCTATTTAATTAATGACATCAATGCAAATTGGGGGAAAGCAAAAGGTCCAAATGACTGGTGAATTTTGTGAATGGAGCACTTGGTGACTGGGGAATGACGTCAGCGCAAAGCCATATCCCCCCTATTAGTGAGCCAGGACTGAAAGGAGGCGTCCCATTGGCCCGCCTTAGCATCAGAGCGCTGTGATTGGCTGCCGGCGGATAATTAAACACCTACACAGTCAATGCACAAATCCAAGTGGTGGGATATATAGGCTGGTGCGTTGGCGCTGCATGCAACAGAATCAAGAGTTGTCCAGCAAGTTGAGAGAAAGTCAACTTTATTGTGATTTTGCATAGAGACACCGAGATATATATTTATTTTTTGCTGGGTGATTTTCACTGAAGGTAAGTGTTGCCTTTAATGGTTGGCAGTGTGTTGGGACGGCTGTTTGACTGTAAATGTACCTGTTAGGCTGTTTGCATGCATGTGTGCATCAGAGGAGACGTGGACAAAGAGTCTCTGCTTTAGTCTGCGCTGACGTGACGCTGTTGGTAATGGGATTGAGAGTTTGGTCGCCGGGGTCACCATCACCATCACCTGATCTGTGAGGGTCCAGTCTGCTATCTGAAGGCCAAAGAGCGAGGCAGAGAGGCAAGAACGAAAGGGAAGAAAGGGACTCAGATATGAGAAGAAACTGAAGTGAAGAGCAGCAAGTGAAGTAGAAAATGAAAGAAGAGGAACCAGGTTTGAGTGTGTGTGTGTGTGTGTGTGTGCGACTGTGAGTGTGTGAGAGTGTGTGTGTGTGTGAGAGATAGAGAGAGAGAGAGAGAGAGAGAGAGGGAGCACTGGCAGCTCATTACACTAATGCACTGGTCCCTTAGGGAGTTGGCAAGCTTGGAGTCCACCCCCCCACCCACCTCTTCCCTTTTCTCCCCTCCTCTTCCAGCACTAGGTTGAGATACATGCATTGCTCAGCTTAGGACCCCCACCTACCCTCACACACACACACACACACATACACACACACACACAGACACAGACACACACACACACACCTACCCACATGCATGTCACACACTGGGACCTGCAGCGTACAACATGACAGAACTACCTGTCCTGTGCTCTTGGCTGGATGCTTTGGAGGAACAGTGGGGTTTTTTTGCCGGTAAAAGGAGTGGGCATGGGGATGGGAGGTGGGGTGGGGGGGTCGTTAGATGGCTCTGTTGAAGGGACATTGTGTGGAAGTGAAAGCGAGGATCTCTGGAGAGCAAAGAGAAACAGAGGCAAGCTGAGATGTAGACGAAGCTTAACTCACCTCTCTGGAAAGTGACAGGAAGCTTTTTTTTTCTTCCTGTTTCAACTTCAACTTCCAAGCAGCTCGAGGAAGTTTATCTTCCAGATGTAGGTTTTTGGTTTTTTTTTTGTTTTGTAGATTGAATTTTGAAACGGTCTGAGAACTTATTTTTAAGGGTGTGTGAGTGTGAATGGCTGCAGCCTCGTGCACGAGGAGCTGATGGCGCTGTCTTTCTTGCCGTGTAGGGGACCATGGTTATGTTGAAGATCTCTGCTTTCCTCGTTGCCTACGCCCTGGTCATATGCCAGATGTACTGCTCACAAGCCGCCCCCGCCAGGTGAGACGCTCCACATTTTACATTTTTACATGCAAAACTCTCAGCTGACACTGTGCATTTTCCTAAAATGTGTAGAAAAGCAGAGCGGATGTAAATTCTTAATTGTAAGAGTTTTGAGAAGTTGAGGTTTGATGCAAAAATGACACCTTGAAAACTGTAGGAAATATTAACAGAGTTTTATAATCACAATATTTTCAGATAAAGTATTAAAAAACAGGAGAGGTGCTGACATATTCATATATTCTGGAAAGACTGGGATTATAAATTCTACGTGATTTAAAAGACATAGCACATAGAAAAGATAATAATAATGTTCCTGCACACAAACTTTAAATAAATGAAAAGATTTATAATGTGAGGTTTTGGCACTTTTATAAAAGCAGGAATAAAAACTGGCTCAGCTGAGAACTATTAGGTTTGAATTATGGCTTTAACCACATGCTTTTATAAGAGAAAAGACTACAGATCTGTAAAATGTAATTTTCTAATGCCTATAGAAAGTTTGTGTATCCTATTATGGCTCTAATCCAATCAGATGGATTTGCTCTCAGTTGTTTTTGTGTTTAAAGGGACATAATGGAAAGAAAAAAAAAGGCCAAAAAGAGAAAGAAGAGCCAGAAAAAAGATGTAATTCACTTGACATAAGTTCTATATATATTTATATGAAGCCCCATTGAAGCCACTCCCCGCTCTGTTCCCATGAAGCCATCGATTTTGTCATAAATCTAAAGCCGGTTTCACATCAGCCCCCCCCACCCCCACCCCCTACCCCTCAGATGGGGCACTTTCCGCAGATTGTTTCCCCGTGTTGGCTGGGGGCCCTCAAACTCAGACGTCATCCCTCTCAGAGTTGGTGACGTCCCAGCCAACCCCCCTGACCCCTCCTATCCATCCAGCCAGCACCACCCTTCCCCACCCTAACACCCCCCTCCACACACACACACACACACACACGCACCCTCCCCTGCTCTTAACTGCAGGTGATAATTCCAGCGAAGGATTTTAATGCTGATCTCGATGCCTTTCCCTTCCTTTAAACCTCTCTGACCCCTAAACCCCCCACCCCTCCCACACAGACCGGGTTTAGAGTCCATGTCAGACCGAGTCACGCTCACGGACTACGAGGCGCGAAGGTTACTCAACGCCATCGTCAAGGAGTTTGTGCAGATGACGGCAGAGGAGCTGGAGCAGCAGGCGACCGAAGGAAACAGGTACACAGATGACTTTTCTTAAATTTAACCCCTTTTTTAAACTACTTTCACTCCTGCACAGAAACAGTTTACTAAAGATTCACCTGCAGCAACAAAAGGGAAAGTTAAACTGTGAAACTCCTAAATTTAAAGGTAAAAAATGGAAGCTCTTATTCGGGAGTTTGTGCATCTTCTCAGGGAATGTATCATATTCTGGTTTAACTAAAGATGCATCTCTTTAGAGCCCCACTTGGGTTCAGTCAGGCAGTCAGAGGTATGTACTTCAAAAACTGAGTAGAAGATTAAAAATAAAGCAGATCATTTACAAGAAAAGACATTTATTCAGATTAAAAAAAAAAAAAATCCTTATTCTCTGTCATGACCCTGCTCCCGCATGGATGAGTTTGATTTTGACTTTGTTTGAACGGACTATTTCCAGCCTGCCTGCCGGGCATGCGAACACTGGATGCCTAACGCAACGAATAAGTGTGCATGATGTCAATTAGATGGAGTTGCATGACAGTGGGATGCAACTGGTTTCTGTTTGTCCTGTGGGTGTAAAAGATGTGACAAGATTGGGGGGGGGTTGACTGGGGTGGGGGTGGAGATTGAGTTTTTTAGCGCATGAAGGGGATGGATGACAGGGTTTTTGAATGATGTGGAGGAGGGGGGAAAAAAGCATGATGCTGTGGGAAAGGGGTGTTTTTAGTTTTTTTACTTTTTTTAAAAAATTCGGCATGAGATGGAAATGCATGAGAGCGAAGTGGTGCGTGAATGGAAGTTTTAAAAAAAAAAAAGTAAAAACAGGATTGATAAAAGTGTTACCTGCATGTTTTTTTTCTCAAACTATGAGCCTGTTCTCTTGCATGTGTTTTGTGTGTCCCCTCGCCGACAGCATGGACAGGCCCCTAACCAAGCGCTGCTCCAACCTCAGCACCTGCGTGCTGGGCAAACTGTCTCAGGAGCTGCACAAATTGCAGACGTTCCCTCGCACAAACGTGGGAGCAGGAACACCCGGCAAGAAGCGCAGTGCACCTGAGAGTGACAGCTATGCAAGCTACGACCAGACGTTTGACAGCATCTAAACCCCTCCTCGTTCTCCCTCAGACCCTCTTTTACCGTCACTGCATCTGCTCCTCCTCCTCCTCCTCCTCTTACTTTCTTTTCCTTCTCCCCCTTTCCTCCTGCCTCTTCCTCTAATCATCCCAGTTTCTTCCTTTATTGTTTTCGGATTGAAAAAGTGCATGTTGATTTTACCTGCTTGATTGACATGAGAAGAATATGAACTTTAACTGCAACCAACCTTTCAGTTCCTTTCTCCTTTCCCCTCCTTCTTTTTTTTTCTTCTTTGGGCAGAGAATGATTTGTCCTCGATCATTTCAGACAATCAGACTCAGTTTTCATAAATGTAATTCAGGAGTGGGTTCTGACATCCATCTCTGTGTGTACTGTGCGTGGAGTCATTTGATGGCATTTCAAAAAGCCCCCTGAAATTTAAGGGTTAAGAGAGATCACTTAAACGAACCATTAATAAATGATCCACTCATGCGACACCATGTTTCTTGTTCAATAAACGTATTTTTCTACCAGGAAGCCTTAGCTCATTTTCATTCTTAAAGATGCTTTAAAACAGTCAGTGAGTACTTCATGAACCTGTTTGCAAAATATGAACATAAGATGGACAAAAATAGATTTTTTAAAGCACCTGATAGTGTCCTTCAAATTATCTCTGAGGCTCTCGTCAAGTTCAAAGGTAAGAAAAATGATGGAAAATAAGATAAAATCAGATTAAACCCTGCATGCATGATGTTTCCTGTGCTGTGTTCAATGTCAGTCCAGATCTTTGGCATTAACCCCTTGTTTGCTTCTCCTGAAGCAGCGTTACAGCACAGAAGCGAGCCTGCAACACGGCAACCTGCGTGACTCACCGCCTGGCGGACTTTCTCAGCCGGTCGGGGGGGATGGGCAACAGCAACTTCGTCCCCACCAACGTCGGCGCCAAGGCCTTCGGCAGGCGGAGGAGAAGCGTCCAGATGTGAACACTCCAAAAACCTTCAGGGAAACGGTAAAGAACATCTTCTTCTTCCTCTTCCTTATTGCTTTTATATGAGTATCATCAAAATCTGTTAATTAAAAAAATGCTAGAGAAGGATTTCAAATAGTAAAATTAGGTAGATTTATTGCAATTGACTCTTGATAAATTCATTTCTTTAGTACAAACTAATTTGACTTATCATGTGATGATTTGCAGATAAAATATAAATGAACATCAGTCAGTAAATATTCCTGAATTGACCCTAAATCTCCCTCTTTGTCTCTTTTTCAGGCTTGAATCCTGATGAGAAAACTTCAGAAAAAAAAACTGAGAATAAAAATCAACAAAAAACAAAATTTAACAGAAAATAAACACTGAACTGGCCCTTTATCCACTCCTTCATGTTCTTAAGGAAAAAAAAAAGACACCACAGGACTTTTCAAACCTTCATTTCCATCCTGGTTAAGTGTCACCTTTTGCTTTTGGCAAATAAGTGAAAAAAAAGAAGAAAAAAAGCACTTTAGTTTATTGTACATGAACAAATGAACTCCTGAAGAAAGAAAAAAAAACATCCTATTGGTTCCTCTTTTTTATACATGACTATCATTGGAAAATAAAATGAAAGCAGCAGTGGTTATCACCTTATTTTTTTTTCCTCCTTTCACCTCTTTAGAGCACATTTCTCTCCCTCCCCATCTGAGCTCCATCCTCCTACATTTTCCATGATCCGCTCTCTTCCTGAGGGTAACCCTGGTTTTCCTGCGTGCCGGAGGGACGCCATTAAAGACCACCCTACCCAAGGCCCCCCCACAACGGCTGTTGTCTTGTGCCTTGATGTAGAACAATTTACATGAACATGATTGTACAGTTCTGTTTCGATAGAGACGATAAAGAAGACCCGAGCGAGGATGAAGAGAATGATGAAGACAGATTAATATTGTAAACAATATTGTGAAAAAAAAAAACAAATTTCAGCAAGATTAAAATGTATTTTAGATACACTCGGGTTTGGGGTACTTGTGTTGTTCTTCATAGGTTTTTAAGCTTTTAGGTGTAGAAGGAGGGTGAACAATTGAGCGGTTGATTATATTATGAGAAGCTTATATTTGTACATGCTGGATTATTGATTTACAATGTCCATGAAATGATAAATCATATGGCATCAGTGAACCTCACATAAACAGTGATTTGTAACCCATTGGTCATACATTTGATAATATTTCCCATTGACAGATACAAAACCAACAACCTGAGAGTTTGCAAACATCTGTAATTTGGCAAAATATGAAAAAAAATCATGTCCACATTCATAAAACTCTACTGTTGCTCAGTTCGGATCACTTTGTATGCAGCGACGGTCTGCAGGTGTAAACAAATCCGTCTCGTTGGGAGTATTTTCTGACTCGCACCACAGTGGCATGGATATGTTG
Organism: Acanthurus leucopareius; assembly: GCA_029814765.1. Lineage (NCBI taxonomy): Eukaryota > Metazoa > Chordata > Actinopteri > Acanthuriformes > Acanthuridae > Acanthurus > Acanthurus leucopareius. The sequence continues at coordinate 22,653,170 of JAQMCX010000050.1, read as the reverse complement.
AGATACATGATGATACGAGAAAAAACTGCATGGGTAATTGCTTAATAAAAGGCAGAAAAACCTGCAGCCAGACTTGTTCTTCTTTAGCTCTGTTGGTGGTAAATGCACACCACTCAGTTCAATCAGAACTAATGTGCATGTTTTGTTTAATAGATGCTAAATCATGTGCAAACATTACACAGGAGACTGGTGCAGAGACATTAACACATTTCTGAGTTTTACAGGACACAAAATAAATGCTTCAGGATGTCTTTGCATCAATCAGGCCGATAATCTGGCTCATTTTTAGTCATTAAATGTTCACATTCAGGGTGACTGCACATTTTGGGGTCCTCTTGTTTTTACAGCAGCCCTCCAACAGGTGGCAACATAATTATCTTGATAAAAGCTTCACTGGAGCTGCTAAGAGTCTCACAGGTCTGACCTGAGTCACAAGAGCAAGAAAATAATAAGAAATCTCATATAAATAAGAACTCTGTCAACAGGTAATCTGAGGCTGAGAGAGATTTATATTTTATTTATTGGTACTAATGATAAACTTCAACAGGAATTAATGTCTAAATGCTAAAAAATAAAGACAACAAGGACACAAGCTATGACATAATTACATAAGGTTTCCATACACTGGATGATGTTTGAACAGCAGTGAGGTGTAAAACCTGTTGCATGATGAATGGATGAACGAAAGTCACGGACCAATGCTTCATAACAAGGTTGTGTGGTTTTAACGAGCTTTTGAATTAATGACAAATGGCAAATTACCTTTGAGGTGGTCACATGACTGGTGGCTGAAACCCATTAAAAACCTCAAACTGCATCTTTTTTTTACAGAACAAAAAAGGAAGAAAAAAAAACACAAGCTTGTTGGTTCCAACTGGACCAACTCTGGAAAAACATGGAAAATTGTGTTCTTTTCCTCTTTGCTTTTAAGAGAGGCATCGACGGGGGTTCAGCGAGGCTCTGAACCCTCATTTGCTCCAACCAGCCATCAGCAGAAGACTGGTTGTACTGGGCAGCTTTTCAGCAGATTATGTGTACTCGGCCTCCAGGGACTCTTGAGTAAAGGTTATAAGAAAACCACAAAAACAAAAGAAACAGTAATCATCACTGGTGAAACATAAAACATGAATATTGATGTATTTAGAAGGGTCTGCAACAGGAAATAAAACATGCCTTGTCATAAATCACATAAATTGCACAAACTGGAGCGGATAAATATCATGCAAATACATAATTACAGTTAATATCCTTTTTCTGAGCCATCAATAACATTCCCCGAACGTACCGCCAAGGGTTCGTGAGGTATTTGAGGTGCAGTGTTTTCAGAAAAATCACAGACACAGAGCTAAAAAAAGTACATGAAGAGGGGTATAAATAAAGGCCCTTCAGTTTTTTAGATGACAAATTATGGGATGTAAGTTTGGAAATTGAGAGGATAACAAGCCCATCCAACAAGGGTGAAATTGTAAAAACAGGATACAGTTGATTTAGTTGCACGGATGAATGATGTGTCCACCGGTGCAAATACAGAAAATTTGTCACAGCGTGCATCACACCGAAGCACACAAGAGAATCATCAGAACGAGGGAAGAAGGATGATTTTTTTTGCAAAACACTGAAAGTTTAGACAAAACACAATGAATGTGAGAAAAATGGAAACCATCAACACCAGATAGACACAATAAATGACTGGTTTAAAAGCCAAATGACCGGATTTTTGACCGGATGACTTATTATTTCGTAGATGATATATGTATGAATTAGAGACCTATTAGAGTATAGACAGAAAAGGGGATTTGTGCTCTTTTCCCCTTGAAGCCTTAAAACCTTCATCTGTCAGCTGCTTTTTTTACAGTCTTTCCACTCAGGCTCTCTCTGTCTTACTATCTGTCCGCCTGTCTGTCTGTCCTTCTGGAGAAAATCAGCTCCGAAGTTGAAGCCATGGAGGAATCCACATGGAAACTTTTCCTGCATGACTGAGGACGAAGGAAATAAAGCCCCCCCCCCTCTATGTCCTGATAATTGAGAGGGGTGGGAGGTTGAAGACTGATTCGTGGGTCCGTTTGGTTTTAAGCTTCTTTCTCGGCAGTAATCTAACAATCCCACTATGGCAATGGGAATAGCAGCCCTAATGACACACAGCTGCTTTGAATGGGGCCCATCCAGTTGGAAATTAGATGGTTCGTATAAGACAAACCGAGAAGCAAGCCCCCATCTCCAGAGAGGAGACGTGCCGCTAGTTGAGTTCCCAGAAACCTTCGCCGCAAACCAATTTCAAAACCTGAGGCTTTTGGTGGATTCTTTCTGTTTAATGTTTTAAAGGGAAAGCTCAACATTTTGGAGAAAAAAAACGCAGCCCAAGTACTGATGTCACGTCCAGGCCGGCCGCTGCTCCACGAGCTCCTCTTATTCAGCACTTTCTTTAATCTGTCTTTTAGAGAAAATGCATCACTTTCCATATTTCAGGACAAATCTCCTTTAGCCACCATAAGAAATAAAAACTTTTGCAATTTCACAAAGTTCAACAATCATTTCTACAACCATGAAGCTCAGGTACTTAAGTTTTGTCAACTGGCCGTAATCTCTGTCATCTAAAAGCTTCTGTGGTCAGTTCTCTCCATCCTCCTGTTAGTACAAACATGTCTGAAATAGACCTGCTTCCTCTGTCCAACCCTGACACTGAACCTCCCTTTGACCAGTCCTTAAACTTTATCACATCAAGAACCCCTAAAAACAGACATGAATTAGATCCCGGACCCCAGTTTTACAGGATGTTGTTCCCCATCGGATTCACTTTAGATATTTCATTATAGAAAGTGTACAAGTATCATTCTGTCATTGTGTTAGTTATGGAAGTAGTAATAGTAAAATAAAGGATGGTTTTTCATGCCGGGGACCCTTTCGAAACCCTTCAGGGATGCCTGAGGGTCTCTGGACCTTACTTTTGAAACTGGTGGGCTCATGGGAAATGGTGTTTGCCTAATTTTTAATAACTTTCTTTTCTTTCGTTTTCTGAACATTTGGTGTGGTTTGCATGACACAGTTATGAGAAAAGTCGTGGTCCACAGCTGGACTTTTAATTACTTGCCTTGTCTTGAATTTCCGTAAGAAAGAAGTTTTTTTTTTACTTCTGGAGCAGAACATAGTGATTTTAACTTTGGCTTTCTGATCTGCCTTGTTGCTGAGAATTAGATTCTTTTTTAATTAGACTCCTTTTTTTTGCGCACTAAATATGCTGTTATAGCATGGAGGTACTTAGCTTAGCATAACATAAAGACATGAAGCAGGAGGAAACAATTTGTCTCACTCTGCTCAAATTGTGCCTTTGGATAAAAAATAAGATAAAATTGTGATTAGTAAGCTTTAATTTTTGTTTACTGTTTCCCTGAGCTAGGCTAGCTCCTTCCTACTGATTCCAGTCTTTATGCTAAGCTAAGCTAACCAGGAATTAAAAAAGAAAGTAAGTGTGTTTCCTAGAAATGTATAACTAATAGTTTGAATAATGGAGTCTCAGTGAGAATTACCTTTACACATAGCAATGCACCTCAAAATGTACTTCTGTGAGTGCTCCCATGTTGCATTTGCCAGGAAATGAGGTAAGATTTCTGAGGAAATTAGCTGTTTATATTCAGATTTAAGCTAAGGCTAATATTTATTGACGGCATGCAGTGTAACAGGCCCTTATGTGCACATGGGAGTGTGTGTAGAGCCGCCCCCCTTTTCACATAATCACATGGTAATTATTCACTTAAGAATACGTAGCGATATTAATTGCAGCACCTCCGACCAGCTGAGTCTTGCACGTAATAGAAACCAGCCGACTGCCGTTTTACATTTTCATTTTTCCTTCCTCATTTTTAAAGCTCCCAATTTTTCCATAAGGCAGTCATTTCCAAGGCTGATGTGAAACCAGACACCCATGAGCATTCATGGTAAAGGTCCAGAAACAACATAAGGCCGGCCCGACATCCTCTCACCTTCCCCAATCCCCCCTTTCCGTCTTGTGTGACTGTTCCCGGGAAGGTAAACACCCTTTCACTGTGTCAGAAATGGGATTTTCATTCTGCTAGCATGGCAGTTCCTTCATCTGGCCCTCTCTTTTCTGTCCCTCCCTCTCTTTCTTCTCCACCCCTCCCTTCCCTTTGCTGCCACATCTGGATCCCAGCTCCTTATTTATTTATGTGGTCTTGTGTTGTTTCTTTTTTTTTTTTTTAAGTTTTATTTAAAAGTCCTTTACCTTGTCTTGTTGGCAGTTTCTCTCCATCTGATGAGGTCTGCAATTACATCTCTCCATAACTGGTCACTCTGCAATTACATGCTCCACCACAGGATCTTTCTCCCCCCCCACACACACACCAACCCCCCCTTTCCTCTGAACAGCACCACTGCTCATATGGCAGACCGAAATAGAATAGTTTTCATGTCTGTTTGGATCGCGGCCCAGCTGAGAACTATGCTCCGCCGCTTGACTGACAGTGGGATGTGGGCTTTTTCTCCCCAAGAAAAACCTTTAAGGCCATTCAGACTGTGAGCAGTCCTACTCCAGCAGGCTTTGGTGTTGGTTGGCCCAGCTGAGCTCCAAGACTGGAGACAGAGCGAGACAGAGACACAGTTAGAGTGAGTGAAAGACAGAAACAGACGGTTTGCACTGAAGAGGACGAGAACCGCGAGCTGCAGCCATGAACCCTCCTGGGAACACTTAACCTTTCAGTCGCTGACCAAGAGAATGGGTAAGTTTAGCAGCCAGATCAGGCTAAACTCAACTTCATGGGAATGTGGAAAAGATGCTGTGAGAAACTTTTCATAAAGTTTAAAAAAAAAACTTTAGTAGTTCTTGGAGTTTTCATTGGATAACTTAAGATAACATGACTCAATTCTGCAGCATGTCATTTAAAAAGAAAACTTCTTCTAAATCTTTAACAGTTGTCATTGTTGCCATTGTCACCTTGGTTGATTCAAGCTAAAAGATAAAACAAAAGAGTTTTTTTTTAGTTAGTGATGCAGTCATTGCATTGTGCAAGGTGCTTACAGTGCTTTCATACTCCTGCATTTAATTGGGTGGCAATTTAACTGATGTCAAAGCCCTTTTTTCTCATAAAAGTGTTCTTGACCAACGTCCAAATCTGCTTTTTTATCACACAGACCTTGATGATTTTCTAAAGCTGAAAAAAGCATTCTGATTTAAAAGCTTCTGATTTAAAAGGGCAGCAGTATTGATCATCTGCACACTCAGGTTCTCACAAAACTTAAAGGTTATATGGACAGTGACACTTTTTATATTCAAGAAGCTTTTGTTTTTATATTTTACTATATCATTCTTGCAAAAAAAAAAAAAGTCAGATGAAGCACAAAAAAATGTGCCAAGTCACACAAATTTAATTAGGTAATGTTCTTGCAAAAAAAAAATTACAAATGCACTGCAATAAAATACTGACAGAAAGAGTTCGGATGAGAAGTGCATTTGGAAAAAGTTAAATGTTAAATCACAATTGTTAAAAAACAAGTTTTGAAAAATCAATATAGGGTTTTGATTAACTAATAATATCAGGCTGATGGAAATTATGGGTGAGTGACAAAATAATCATGTTGTCTTAACTGTAAAAAGTAAGCAGATATAAGTAAACAGACTTACTTTACTAAGTGTTTCTTCGTAAGTTAAAGTGACAGTTCACCCAGAAATCAGGCATGCATCTATTGCAAAAAGCAAGCTAACTAAGCTAGCTAACGCTGCAGCTCAGCAGAGGAGGAAGCCATTAATGTTTACATTCCACGCTGTCATGAGCACATTTACCTTTTTCCATGAGTATGTTCATACTGTCCATGAAGACATAATATAGGACACAATGTTTGGCAGGTGTAGTCAGAGGAATAGTCCAAATAAGTCCAAAACTCTGCAACACCAGAACAATCTGGATCGATTGATATTTCGAAAAAAACAGCGAAATGTCTGAATTTGAATGAGTCTCAACAATCAGATGTCTTTTCCCATCATTTAAATGGTGATTAGATTAGTTTTTGGCCACTAGGGGTCAGTGCAAAAAGCTGTAAACACAAGAATGACATTACCTTTTAAAGTTAATGTAGCAGAGTTTTTAGAAAACTGTTTACTGTTCACACATCCTGCAGAGACGGCACGACATTAGAATTCATTTTGAGTTGATGACTAACTTTTACACTTAACTTTGCAGGTAAATGTTCACATTTTTAAACAGCCCATACATCGCTTATCCATTAGCAACCACTTTGCTAGAAACTTGCACTTGCCGACTGATGTGTTTAAGATAAATATGAATAATTTTTTTCAGGCAACTGCTCAGTTATGAAAAAATAAACTGTTTGACCGAAAATGACAGTAACTGTAATTGTTTGGAGTAAACTGATCTGGTTTAAGTGGACGTGATGGAAGCTAAGACTGTTTAACAAAACTGGGATTATAGTGAGGACGAGGATAATGATCAGGACACGAATACCACATGTCTTTACCACCAGTGTGTGTGATGTGGTGGAGGTGGAGAAATGTGAGTGTGTGTTTGGTAGAGAGACAATTAGAGACTTCAAAAAAGAGATATGTCATTACATTTTTGCATATGTGGCCTTTCTCTGTCTGTGTATTACACAACAGTGGATGATGATTTGGCATGCTTACACTGTAGGTGTATTTGTAAGTCTCTGAATGTTATTATGTTACTAATTGTGGGTGATTTCCTCAATCAAACTTTGCTAGACTGACCTGCACCTGCTTATATTTCAGCAACAACTCTGAGAACTCATACACTTAGGGGTGCTGCAGTTTTGAATCTTTGAGGAGGAATTAATGTTTTAATTGATCATCTGAGGACTTGTGGGTTATTGAAGCTGCTAAGAACAATGTTCTGCATCTTGCTCGGTCTTTGTTATTAAATCTAACTTGTGTCCTGCACACTTTCAAGCCTTGTATGGGCTAACTGGCTGCTTTAAAATGTGATTGGTGCTGTTATGGTACAATAATAACCTATGTGAGGTAATGCGATTGATGCAAGAGCATTAGCTGTATGCTAAATAAAGAACTCCATGCTTCAAACTAGTTTTAAGGGTTTAACATCGACTCTCTGGTGCACATCTGCTTAGAGACTTCTATCTAATAATACATGACTGGTAGTCTGCCATGCATTTTCCTCCTGGTGAGCAGCTGAGCAGGGCGTGACGTGGTTAGCATGAGCCACACATGTAGGAGTGGCCGTCGTTTTGCTGTCAGTCTGTTTAATTAGGTTTTCTCCCCACAGGCGGGGTATCACAGGGTTTCCAGAGTTTGTAAAAAATGTCATCGTTCCTCAGTCTCACACCCACGCTCATTGTCTGAGACATTAAGACAAGTGCAGTCTGCTGAGCAATGACTGTAACTGAGGGTGTGACTGAACTTTGTGACCACAGCTAAAGTTGGACATGTGAAGCTGCACTTTGCTCTGCAAGAGTCTGGTTTTTTGAGTCCCAAGCACTTGTGCTCACACTCTTATTACTGGATTTATGCTCAACATTATGACTTTTTCACTTATCGAAGACAGTCGAACCTTCTGTCCTGAAATAGTTGCTCTGTTGTAATAGGTAACAGATTGATTTGGGTTCAGGGGGTGTACAAGATCCCACACAAGGCGCCGGACCGTGCCAAGTGCTTGTCATTCTCTGTTAGTAGCGTCTTTCTTTCAAACCTCCCCTTTGTGTCTGTTAAACCTTGTAGGAGTCAGGACTGGGTCATTTTTGTTCTCCTCCTGTGAGTTTCTGCTCACACGAAAACAGTTTTCACATGAAATGTTAAAGTTTTATTGCTGGTTGACCTTTTACTCGAGACATGAAAGCACTAAATAAATTATTTCTATTGTAAGTCCATTTGGATGATGGTAAAATGTTTGAGTTTGGTGTAAATTTTGCCAAGTTACAGCCGGTAAAACAAGAAAACCTTAATGTACAACAAGGTCAAATGATGACCTTTGACAAGACAGATACCCAGCCAAATCTGAATCAAGGCAACCCTGTGATAATGTCCAAAAACAGCTTAATTTTACTTAAAAGGTAAAAGACATCTGCTTAACTGATGCCAAATACCAGACTTACCTGATATTCAGTGGTTGGTTATGGCTGTGAGAAGTGTGAGATCCTGTTTCGTTCTCTTTTCTATGCCACCTTTTGTCATCAAGCCATTATCTGCCTCCAGGTGTATATTGTTGCCATTTAAAGAAACAGTCATGCAAACTTCCATGGTACCAAAACTCTAAATACAACCTCAGAGCTGTTAGGAAAAAACACTAGCTGGGTGGATTTGTAAATTATGAACATTTCTTCACTTGCAAGGCGAAAGAAACAACATTGGCTCTTGCTGCTACCTTTGAGTTTCTGACCTTTGACCTCAGCCGAGTACAGACAACATCTTCCTCCGCATGGAGCCAGCTGCCTGTCTCGGACGTTAATCAAAGAAGCAGTTATTATGGCTTCCAAACAACTGTGATCAAAGTACGTTGTGTAAAAACTCCAGCTGTTGACTTTAAACATGAATTTATTTCAAAAATAAATTCAAATAATGAAAAATATGGAGAACAAAAGAAACTTTTGCGGTAAGTTTGAACATTTGTAACAGCTGGAACCCACAGCCTCTTTGCATCACACACATACACTTTAAATAATGTCCAACCACAACACGAATCAGCACACACGAAAACCCATGAAAACGCCCAATTTTAATGTTTCCTACATACAAAATATGGCCGTTGCTCGTGCGTCACGTGTGCATCTTTGACGCTGCTTTGTTGTTTTTTAACAGCGACTGTTGACACATCATTGCGATGGCTTTCATGACTCAGAGGAGGCTCTTCCTTCAAAGTGGGGACTCAATTAAGAGAGTGCAGGTATAAATTTTTGCGTAGGTGGGCCCAATATGGCAGCCACTCTGGGGGCCCGGTGCTGGGAGATAAATCAATATCAGACTGGTTGAATTAGAGCGTCAGCGTGGAGCTTCTCTTGTGTTGACCCCCTTTTCTTTTCTTTTCCATCTCCATCTGCTAATTGGACGAAGGTCGCAGGCTTTAGTCTGTTTAGCCATCTTTTACCGTGTTTGCCGTCCACTGTGTGGCTCTTGTTAGGTTTCATTGGGGAGATCATGAGAGGAAATGCTGGCTTCAGTACTTTTGTGCTTTTTGTTTACTGTGTGATTCACTGAAGATGAAAAAGGTCAGCGCCGCCTCCGCCTTGTGAGAAAAGTCTAAATGCTGCTGAGGCACCTTAAGAAGTCTGAGGACTTACTACTGCTGTCTTTTACTACTGTCTGACTCATGGCTTACCGAGCTTCATTCAGCAGTGACTGCAACCTCACAGGTGTATGAAAATCCACTCTAAACTTCTTTTATGAGCTTCAAACTACTAATATTAGCTCAGATAATCACTCGGATGTAGTTTCTGACTAAAGAAACTCTTTTGTTTAGCTGTAAAACACTTTTCCTTAAAGTCCCGAAGAACATTTTGGATAAGTTTTTATATTTTTTATGTCATAACTGAGGCTGCAACTGAAAATGATTTTCATCATCACTTAATTTGTAAGTTGTTTTTTCATTAAATTGATATTTTTGCCTATAAAATGACAATAAATAACATTATAATAATACAAAAGCAGAAAAAAGCATGAAATCCTCCTTTTGCACAGGGTAAATTGAGATAATGTAATTTTTGTTTTTAAACGATTTCATGCATATTAAAGTAATTGATAAATTTTGTATTAATGGACTAATTAAGTATTTGTTTCAGCACTTGTCATACATTTATCTTTTATATATTGGACATTGTAGATAGTTTTATTCTATCCCTACACTGTTTTATAATATTTTTGATTTAACTTGTGAAACTAAAATAAACCTAATAAAACTCACATTGTTTGTAACATGGTGGTTAAATAAAGCCACAATTTTGTCAGCTTTCACACCTTTTAAACAATAATATCTCATTGTAAAATCACACTTAGTAAGTGAAAATATTCCTCATATCTGAAATGAGACTTGGCAGACGGTTTTTCAGACCCAATTACCCAGAAAACACTCACATGTGTTTACTTTTTGTGCCCAAAGTGGAAAAAATAGCACTGAAACGGCTTTTTGAAGTGCCACGTGTGTGCTCAGTGGGCACATATGGCGCTTTTTCTTGCATACCTTGTGATTTTTGCAGCTGATATTTACTTATCACATTGACCTCCATGTGTGTCCCATTTACCCTGCATGTGCCTTTGGTACTGGGTGGAAAAACAGTCGGAGGAAAACGCCTTAAAACATTCCACCCTTCCCCAAAAATAGTGCCTGTGTTCTTCTGCTTAGATCTGGGCAGTGGACCTATCCTCCACCCCTGATTCTTACTCTTCCCTTCTCCCCCTAAACCCACGCACATGGACCCAGCCCACCTAATTTACTCCCACCACCTAATGTCAAACAGCTGTAGAGTTGCCTCGCAAGGAATTGCTGCTATTACCTCCTCCTCCTCCTCCCTCTCTCTGCTCTCTTTTTCCTCGACCATTTTGTGTGTGGCCCCTAATACCAGGTCACTCAAAAGCTAAACCTAGCATCCATTCAAGGTTTATTTACGATCCTGGTGTTGGGTATGACGTCATGAATTTACATGGTAGGTGCTCGTGGGCGGAGATGGATAGACGGACAGCTGTCTATAAATTGTGCGTATGGATCTTCATTGACTCCAAAGCAGCCTGGTTTCTCTGACATGTAAAGGTGGGCCGTAACTGGGCCAATGCCATTTCCAAGGCACTCCATCTAACCGAAGGAGCTGCCCAACATAAAAGCCAATGAGGTCATCCTCCTCCTTGATTGACAGGAGAAGATCAGGCGGAGATGCTGAGCGTTGAGAGCTCCCGCTGCCGTTGGGAATCCGCTTCAAAGGATCGTTTTGGCCACATGCCTGAAGTCAAAGCTGGACACTGAAGACATTTCTCAAGAATTTATCACTAACTTTAAACCTTTGGGCATAATATTCAAGACAATACTGGGAAAGCAAAGGCCTTGCGTCCTCCTCATGGGCTTTGATTGTTAATAAAACAGTGTTAAAATCTTAAAGTTTAGCTGCAACTAGAAAGAACGAGAAAACAGACACAAAACAAAGACAAAAAACTTTGGATAACTTGAAAGGTTCGTAGATGTCAAAATGCATGAAAACAAGAAATATGTTACTCTTGTAATTCCTCTAAGAGACATCAATTCAAGTTGTAAAGACAAATACACCCTTTTTAAAACCACGTGTCCACTCTGTTCTGTCTGTGTGTGAAACATCGTTGGTCTTGCATAACATGTTGCGTAATTTAACCTGCAGGGAAGCTCCGTAGTCAGGTAGATTCGAGTGATTTCGTAACCTTTACACACCAAAATAAAAGTGGTTCCAGTCCAAAGTGTTCAGTTGTTGTTTTTTAATGGAGCTTTCTCATTCAGGAAAGCTGATGTCTTACTGTTTTATTGAGAATTCACACTGAGCCTCAGCACTTCCATTAAAAACAACCGGGGGGTTCGGAGTAACTTGCTGCCACATAGAAATGCACCGTCCTCGTTAAGTTGAGTATCTTTTTCTTCCGAGGGGGCTCATAAGTACTACAAGCTGTAAATGCCAGCATGTTTTATACCTTATGCTCTCTGCAAAAAGCCACTATAGGATATAAAGTTTAATCAAGATAAGAAAAAGATTGTAGTTATAGGAGAGGATATATGATTAAGCAATGTAAGGAGTTTGGTAATTAAAACTCTGGACTGGGCCTGTGGATCTGTTGCAGCTGTGTCTTAAACCCTTCTTGATTTCTGTATCATCAGAGGATAATTGGAAACTTTTACAAGCTGCTATATCCTTTACATCATGTCCTACTTAAAGCAGCATATGCAGGTGCCTCAAAACCATGTGCATTACAAACCAGGATACCCATGTAGAAGCATGACTCAGAGACTGCAACAAAAAGGGACAACAGCAAGAGTTGGCGGCAAAATTATTATTTACAGAAAAGAAACATTAGTCAGACCAATTTAATGAAAGATCTACACAAGCCAAAGGAACCACAGCTGCCCACAGGTCTGCCGGGCACCAAGGGAGGTATTTAAGGGCAAGACTCACCAGGGCCGAGGGCAGCTCACGCCAATGACAACCCACCATTCAGCAATCGCAAAAACACAAGCACAAATAGAGAAAAGCTACACCTACAATCCAGGCAGAGGAGTCGTCATGGACCAAAAACATGACTGTAATATTTGTGGGTGAACACCAGTGTTTTCCTCTCGTGTTGTGCAATATATTTGTGAATTTATTGCACAAACGGCATTGCACTAATAAGATCTGAGTGTGTGGTCCTCCAGAGGAAACCGAGCAGTTCCTCAGTGTGCTGCCAGCTTTGAAAAATCCCAGAAAGTTGTGTTTTTTACACAAATCCTTTAGTACTTTTTCTTGGGGACTGCAGCCACATAACTCATGGCACTCTGGTTTCATTTGTGTTGTGTCTGGACTTCAGTTTTTGGTACAGTGTTTTGATTTGAGTTTTTGACAAAGGTCCAGTGAGTCGAACCACAAGTTTTGAAGTGGAATCACTCCTGTCTCCTTGTTTTAACCTCAGTCCTTTTGACTCCGAGGTGACTCAGCTGATGTTTGATACGAGGAAAAAAATGGTTTCTGCTTTTGTTCCTTGAAACTGGCCGTTGCTCGGGTTTTTCCCTCTCATTTGCCATGAGGACTGCTTCTTAGCCAATCATTTTCTGTTTCTGAGGAGGGTGTGGTAGAGGTGAAGTCATACATGACAACACCCATCAATCTTTTTATTTTGGACACAACACAGGGTTTTAACTGACTGATCCTGCAGACTCTGAATCCCACTTAATGTCCTCTGTATTGTCTCTTTTTTATTGTCATTGCATTAAAACCAAAAATAGAAGGTTTAATGAGACTAGACAGATTTTGTCTGAGTACAAACCAGCACGAAACACACGTGTGGCCCGCTGTGTGTAAAGTGTGGAGTGCTGCAGGGTGATGACAGAGTACTTTTGGTAGCAACATGTGTCAAGTTGCTCTGACTGATTATGGTCATATAGCCTACGTTTACCTGACCACGCTGTAAGCCTGTCTCCAATTATGTCAGTGTGACTCCCTGTTAACCATGTGGTGTGTGTGTTTGTGTGTGTGTGTGTGTGAGCCTCTCTGCAGGCAGCGCTCATTCATTATTAAGCAGTGCCTGATGTTTGGCTGGTCCTCCTTGCACCGGTGTCAGGTACCCACTCGATCCCCCTGACTGAACCAGACTGCAGCAGGGTCCGGGTCTGGTGTCTTTGGCCTGTTGAAGCTACTGAGCTCCTCTAAAAAAAAAAAAAAAAAGCCTGTTTTAGCTCTAAATTTCTCTTCCACAGCTGATTTCCTCCTGATACTTATTTTGCTAACTGTCAATGGAACTGGGAAGCTTAAAATGCATTTGGATATTTCTCTTGGCGCAACGTCGTGGCTACTTGAGCTGAGCTCTTAGGAGGTATGGTGCTGCTATTATCCTTTTTTTTCTTTTTTTTTTCCCAAAATGAGAATTACGGGTACTTTTATAGCTGACTGTAAAGCACCAAGACGACAGTGTGTTCACTTTAGCAGACTTGTGGTGAAGCACAGCAGTTATTTATGCAGCTGAATTTCATTTCTTAAGGGGGGGGGGATCTGTCTGTGGAATGAGGAGCTGATGTTATTATTACTGTTGCCTTGAAGTGTAACTACTATCAGCTATTGTGATCTGTCCACTTTTATTAGTGTGACATTCAACAGGGTGGTTGATCTCAGACTGTGGTTGAGGTTACAGGTTTTGGTGTGTCCGTGCATGTGTGTGTGTGTGACTTGACCCTGTCTGATCTCATCTTCATAAGCACAGGTTGCCTAGAAACCTCATGAGGGCATTTCCATATTATCGTGCCAAAGGAAAAAATGCTCCCAGACTTAAATAGATTCTGCAGTTTTTGGCCTTAAAAGGGAATCTTCCCATTTGGTCCAGTCAGGAGTTTGTTGGGAAAAGGGTTTAAAGTTCTCATCTTTCAAACTGGTGCACTCGGTGACAAGAGGGCAATTATAGCTGCTACTGAAACTAAAACAGTTATGATTCTTACTTAACTTTTTATGTGATTTTACTGTTTAAACTGCTAGGAAATGCTTAATGTGTTTCATGAAATTGGAAAAGCATTGCACACTGCATGCTTTTGTTATCATGTTGTCGCTGACAGTTCTGGCAAAAGTCTAAACTGCACAAATGTTGTAAAATTAATGTTCTTGCTTATCTTTTTAACTAAATATTATTGAGCACACAAATGCTCAGCTGACTACTTCTTGAAAAATTAATGCAACTTTTGTTTCTATTAACTCCAAAGTCAAGAACCGCCCCCCCCTAAAAAAGATTGCCAAAGTGAGAAGTTTCCTCTTGAGCCTTGTAGGAAAAGGGTTGGTGCAGTATGAGTGACAGAAGTACGATGGAGCAAAACTGCTGTCAGGTGCAGTTTGCAGAGCATTTTACATGTCATGCAAGGCCATCTTCTCTGCAGAGGCTGGCGATGGATGCAGAATGATAACCTGCTCTTTCTTACCCCAAATGGATTTTTAAAGTTTAAAAAAAGACTCAAATGATCTACTAAGGAGGCATTCTGCTATTTCTCTGTGCATCCACCATCGCTTTTCACTGGTGTTTACTGTCAGACACTTTTTTCCTTACAAAACTTTATGTAATAGAACTATTTCAGCCACTTCTAAACCTACAGGAACATTTGATAACCTCTAACTTTAGTTTGGGGGTTGAGATGACATGAAACAGGGGTCCAAAGCCAGACTCAAACCAGGTACACTGCAATTAAGTTGTCTTTGACCTCTTAAATATGTAAGTCACCAGGAGGACCCTGGAAGTAGCATTTAATTAAATATTTGAAGTTTACAAACTGCAGTGTGGCTGCCTGTGGAGGTGAGAACTGTCAAAAAATCAAACTTCTATAATCACATTGTATGTGTTTACCTTGTTGAAGTTTTATGAAGTTATATCTACAAGCTTAAGCAGCACTCCCCTTCTCCTGACTCCACACACCTTAAGTGAGTGAGCCAAGTTGAAAAAAGTACTTTGCTGTTATTATACTCTTAATCTGCAAAACATATCTGTTTGTTGAACTGTTAACGTAAGCTTGTGCAGTCGTATATACCTGCTCTCCTCATAATCCATCTCCCACATTTGCCCTTGACATTTTCTCATCCTCTCTGCTACTTTTCTATCTCCTCCCCAAACACTGTACAGCTTTTTCTTTTTTATAGTTTGAATTTATGGAAAGCATAACGGTGCTCCCTCTCCATCCTCCTACACATTTATTCTTGACATCGCGGTGTGTCCCACTCAAACCTGTGACGCTCCTGAAGCCCCCTGTCACCATCACCTCGAGACATGTCAGGATGTTTTTCTGTCATTACCCACACAGTTGCAGTGGCACCGCATTAAAATATGCTGCTTTGTGTCCTTGAAGACAAATTTAAGTGTCTCTAAAAGAACTACAGTCAGTGTACAGTACTTTTAGTGCAATACTTTGGTTTTGTTGTATACTCACATGCAAATATCTTTGTGATTAAAAGAACATGGAGCTAACTATGTGAGCTGCCAGTGGTGGTTCCCACGTCAGTGTCAAATATGACTGAGGGAAATCTGAAGGATGTATTATTATGACAGACCACCAGCAGATCTGCATGTAGGCAGAGGTAACACTATTTTTATCCAGGACTATGTCAAATGTCCTTGTGACTGTACTTGGGCAAAATATCAAGTTTTAATATAGTTTACAGTAAATTCCATTGGTTTTAACTAGGAATGCGTCCAATTAAAAAAATCAATTAGTCCTGTATGAAGCTGTTAGTATTTGTTTTTCTAAGTGTAAGATGACAGCATGGTGTTTGTTATCAGTAACCACATTAATGTAAACATAGTCTCAGTAAAACACCTACACATTTGTGGGTTTAAAAGGGTGATTGCAAAAATCTTTATAAAAAAAACAGCAGCTGTGGATGCAGAAGGTTCACAGTGAAATTAATAAGCATCGAATCATTCATAAAGCTTCTCAAACCAAAGCTAAAGCAGACTCTTCTTCTGGTCATCTGTCTCCATAAGTTCAAAACAATCATCTTTTCTCCAAAGTATGGCTCAATGTGCAACATCTGGCACAGCTCTCCAGAACTGAGGGTGGCCATAGCAAAACAAAGCCATGTTTTATTGCAGCATATTTTGCAGAATGGCCAGCAGAGAGGTAAATTATGATTGTTGTATTTTCAGAGGCTACTTTGCACATGGTGATACTCTGTGCTGAGGAAACTAGCTGTCATGGATCTTAAGCTGTTATTGATTTTAATAAAGACTTTTGAGCATACAGGTGTGCATAGGCTCTTCAGACACTTCAGTTTTATTTATATGGTTTCCCAAACCTCTTATTATATAAAACTGAACTTTTGTGTGATATAATTATAGTGGTTGATAATCATCCTTTTTTTTGGACATTCATCTTGGTACTCAGTATAAGTACTATGATCTCCAGCACTTATATAGAAAAATGGTAGCTTCCAGGTTTGGTTTGTGGTTGAAAGGTTGTAAGAGCAGCTGCAGGACACTGACCTGTAGTTACTCCAACGGTGTAGGAAGTGGCTATACTCACAAACAGTACTGAACATCCCATGTTTCAGTGGATCTGTGTTGAGTGATGATGCTAAAAAAAGTGTAATTAAAGTAAGTTGTGCTTAATTAGAGTGGTGAATAAGTCGGTTTAATTTTGGTAAGGTTTGCCCACGCAAACACAAGAAATCAAATACATCTACTTACCTTCATACAGGAAATCCCAATCTGTCATTAAGTTAACTTAAAGGACCAAATGTCCACCCAAACGCCTAAAAATTAAGAGGAACCATCTCTTCAGAAATGGAAATCACACTCATTGACATGGCCAGTGTAAACAAGAATAGTCTGTCAACAAAGCGTAAAAAGTGTAAACCCCAACATAGACTTTAGTGAGCATGTTGGAAATAAACTCATAAATTTATTAGGTTGTAGGTTTCGGACTAAACTCTGCCAGCATATCAAACACATATTTCAGCTGACTGTCAGACTGACAAAACACAACCCAGCCTAAAAAAAGTTGTCCATGTCAGTGTTATCTATGGAATGCACCACATTTAGACTCTGAGATAATGGCCAAGAGGACTTTTGTGTCATAGAAGGACAAGTATGTGTTTCCCATGCCTGGCTTAACAAATAATGAAGTCAAATTGACCTGTATTTTAGGAAAAAAATGATCAAATTCATTGTCCAAATAGGTTGTTTACTTTTTTCAACTATGGACACATGCATTTCTGTGATGTTAGCTTACTTAACGTTAGCTTATGTAACTTCAGATCATGTGGTGTTAGCTTATAAACCGACATTATTTTATCTTAAGTTATCCTATTTAATCAAAATTAAGTTTATATGTAAATTTACCTGAGATAATAAATTATGCTAGCTTATGTGATGTTAGTTTATGTGCTGTTGGCTAATGTGATGTTAGCTTACTTGACATAAGATAATGGGATGTTAGCTTAATAAACTGACTATATTTTATCCAAAGTTTATAGTTTATTAAAGTGTTAATTTAGGTAAGATTAGATTGCCTGATGTTAGTTTATATGATATTAGTTCATGTGATGTTAGCTTATGTGGTGTTAGCTTATTGGCTATAGATTGCACAGTTTATGCTAGCAGCATTGGAAAATCTGCAACTGCCATTGTATTTCCATCCCACAATTTACTCTATTCTTCCTCTACATTATGGAAGGTTTTACTTTACTATTTTTGGACAATTTCAATATATTTCAGTAACAAATCAAGCATATTAATTTAGCATAAAACTAATTCAGTATACTGGTTGAGCATAGCGCTGAAAATGCCTGGATTCTGATGTTGTTTATTTAATGAGGCTATTAGAAACTGAACTACAAGGTAGTTATGATAATAAATAAGATGTATTGTGCATTGTAGTAACTGTGAAATGAGCTCAGAGAGGGTTGTGTTAATGTAATTTAAATGCTGTACAGCCAGACAATGGGAAAAATGAGCTGACACACCACATGTTCAGAAAGCAGTGATTCCCATCGGACGTTATCAGCTGCCCTGTGAGGGTCTCTGTTCAAGTACAAGAGCCCACTTTCAGCCAGTCCACAGTGTGTGGGATGGGAATGTCGGGTCCATGGCTCAGCATGGCCTGCTTCAAGATTGTTCCCACCCAACCACCCATACAGTACCCATCCTGCTCTAATCCCCCCCCCACCCCCAGCATGACAGCTCTGTGGTTAGACCGTGGCCACTGTCTCCTCCTGTGAACCTAGTCTCCAGCTCAATGACAGGATATGTGCAGCACGGCACCGTCGAGTCGCCGATGCAGTGCAAGTTTACTGTATTTAAGGGGGTCGAAGTGCAGAGACGACTTCTTTAGTAGATGTTTTCTTTAGTCTGTGTTAGTTGGGACAGCAGCAGCAGCAGAGGAAGTATTTTGTACTTAAAGGTTGGCAGGTTTGAAATAAAGCCAAACCATAATCGGTTACACAATGAGACACTCCTGAAACAACAGGGATGTTAAACTTGGAGTACACAGCTCAACTCACTTCATCCTGAGCTCCAACACAGTGACTCAAGCTGGTTTTGGCCTCTCAAAATGGTGAGTGGTTTTGCTTGTTTCTCCTGATTTTCCTTAGGATTTGATTTCCTCTGTATTTGTGAAAGAGAAATTCATTGCTTTTGGCACGTCACTGACGCAAAAACCACAGTGGTGTGGTATACTGCGCTCTGCAGACCCGCTTTTTGTGTTCCTTTAGTGGTTTTACCCAGAATCTGCAAGAGGCATGCTCACCACAAAATATTATAAAAAGGATTGGAAATTTATTTTTAACTAGTGTTTTCTGCATTTATGGAAAACACAGACAATGAGGTCAGCGGAAAATAAATATTTGGTGGTACGTAAGCCTGCACATACCGTCCTCTTGTTGGAAATGGGACCAACATATAGGGGCCAAAGGGGATAATATCCTAACAGTCTGTCACAAGTCCTCTGACTTTTTATAAAGATTCAGTATGGGTTGACAGTTATTTTAATCACAAAGTATCTAGTGTAACCCACAAGGACTTAATATCAGAGGTTTTCGGGGTTAAATCAAAACTGTTATTGGCTGTACATGCTTGATGTTTTTGTAATTCGTCATTACCCTGAGGTTTCCTTGTGCCTGGAAGTCTCAGTTCCTCTTTGGTTCTTTACGGTATGAACTTTTAAACACTGGCTCATTATTTAGGCCCTCTGCTATGTTATTGCTCTTTCCAAGCTTAGTCAAGCAGTTGAGCTGTACAACCAGAATGTGAGCTCAGATAAGGAAGAATCAGATGACTCTTAAGTTAAATGCAGCAGTTGGCGTGACTAACTAAGGACAGACATTACGAGAAACCTAACTGGAAAACTGCAAGTGACAGAAACATGCACGCAAGCACAGACCAACATTTAAATCTCCTCTTTGCACATGCAAAAAATAAATACAAGTGCTGCGGTAAATCTGGAACACACACTACAGCAATTTCCCTTACACACACACAAGTTTCTGAGTGGTTGTTATTTTACCCGGCATGTGACATAAGGCCGAAACAGAGGTGTCCTTTGTTTGCCTTACCTACAACCAACACGTTCTCCGCTGCAAACCGAGAGGGGAAACCCACAGGACCACTCAGGTTTCAGCCCAGACATGAAAAGAAATGTCCACCTAGCAGGAAAATTAGCCAAAAGCCTGTCAAAGCTGACCATCTGCTTAGGAAACTCATATTTCTGCAGCACTTGCCTTCGTGCACTTGGGGACGTTTAAACTGCGGCGCCTGCAGCTCCGCAAAAGTACAGTCTTGCTTCAAAAATGAATAGAAGGTACAACTTACGCTCTTAAAATGTTACATTACATAAATGATCACAGCACAAATGAGCACTGTCTGTACCAAAGCGAACCAGTCCAGTAGGCTGTAAAAGAGAGTCTGGGAAAACGGCGACAACCTGCTATAAACTTTGACATTTTGCTAAAAAAGCCTCTCCTCTCTCCTCCCTCATGTGTCATTTCCACTCATGGCAGAGTGACAGAGATCACTTTTAGTGCAATGGTCCTTATCGCAGCACTTAGTGGCACACTCTAAACGCTCAGGACTGAATTGCTTGATTGGACAACTCATCTCCATTTGTATGATAATCCACAGAAGAGCGCTCTAACGAGCCTAAAGCACATGTAATGGAATCTGTGGATCCGTGTGTCATTGGACGTGACCCGGTGCTCAATTATAGGGCCAGAAAAATTAATCTACACCTCTGTTGCAATAATAACGGTGCTATTATATCAGCTTTTGTTCTATGATATTCTATTGTGCTCTTTTCTAGCTGAATTGACTTTGTAGATGTGAGTTTTTTTTTACCCCAAAATGGGTGCTTAACTTCCAGCCTTTTAGGCTTCCACAGACCTGGCACACTGTTGGTATAATTTCTGATTCGCTGTGATGCTTTCTCTGAAAATGGCCCTGGAGGAGTCATGCCAAGACTGCGGTTAAAAGACCCCCTCCGCTCCCCCTTTCTCTCCTTTCTCTGCATCTTCTTGCTGCTCTCTCCTTCTTCTCTCTCTGCTTGTATCTGTGTGTGAGTCTCTTTAACTATTCATCCGTCTAGGTAACAGTTAATCACATCCACTGACTCAGTCTCTCACCTCCCAAAAACCCATCTTTCTTCTTCATCTATCATCAGATAGGCCCCCTTGTTGCTCATAATTACGTAACCCGGGGAGTTTCGAAGCAATTGAAGCATCAGTAAAACAGGAACGGTGATTCCTCTAATGCACTGATACTCTCCATCTCCAGTTGTCATCGTGGCGTTCAGGCTTGAATAATGCAGCACTGAGAAAGCAAACCATCACGAGATCAGACCGGTGACGTCTCACGTGCATCACGCAGCCCTCTGCTTCGATTACTTTATTGTGAGTTCTCCCGTTTACGTCGTTCAATCCCACAACACTCTGAAACCATTAATGAAAATCAGGTCAACATGGATGAAAACCTGCTCCGTGACACCGGCAGGGTGTGTGTTTGTGTGCGTGAGAGGAAGACAGTATCACTTTGTAACTACCTGCTAATTATACTGCACAGTAAACATGAAATTTGTAACCACACCGCTGCAGGATATCATTAACTAAAAGGATTAGAGCGTGGTTCAGGCAGGAGGGCGTCTCTGGCTTCTGCCGATTGAAAATGGACTAATCTAAATGGGATACATCAATAAAACGGCGGAATAAAGTTGCGGGCACTTAAGAGCGTCAGCCTCTTTTGCTCAGGCTCAAAGTAGGAAGAGAGTCACTGGCTGGCAGCCAGCCAATAAATTAGAAGATAAGAAATATTATTCCACTGGCACGCCAGGAGCTTGCAGCTATTTAAAACAGTGAGGTTTATTGATAATTGAATTACTTGAAGGAAAAAAAAAAGACAAGACAAGAATAGAATGCTTGGAGGCGGATCAATGAGGAGATATTGTAGTGGATAACACTGCGGTGGCATGCAACACTGCCAGGAGGATGCAGTGTGTGTGTGTGTGTGTGTTAATGTGCGTGTGTGTGTGCATGCATGCTGTATTCAGTGTGTGTTAAATGTTTTTATGTAGCAATTTACAGTAGCTTATAGTCTCAGGTGTCTTTAAAATACTTTTGACACCTTTGAATTGTTTTCTGACAGGATGTTCAGTAGATAATAATAAGAATAAAGGAGGAAACTGTCACTTTCACATGTAACCTTGATGTTTACATTGTGTGTTTTGTGTTTTTTGTGTTTCAGGTGCTGAGCTGAAGTAAGATGGCTGCAGACAGAATAGCGACTCCTCAGAGCTCCAGACAGAGCAGCTCACTCTCTTCATCCCCAATGAGGCAAGTAGCAACACAGTCCAACAACTGTGGATATGAAATGGCTGCACCCAACTTTCTGAAATGCACTCACACACACACACACACACACCTATGCACGCAAACACACAACACAGGCGAGCTGAGACTTGTACACACAATCACAACTGTTTCACATCACACAGATGTGTCAGTTTGCCCAAATCACTAAATCACAATCACATCAGACATGTTGGTTTTTTTTCCCTCTCGTGTCGGGTTGTGTGCAGCCATCAGGCCAGTGTTGGTTCATTTGCTGTGGTTTGGAGATATAAACTAAGTAGCCTGCTGATCTCACTGTATTGTTAGCGGGGGATTGCAAACACTGGCTCACAAAGATTGAGCTGCACCTTGGAAAACTCTCCTTTCTTTGTCTTTTTCTCGGGTGCAGTAGTCAGGAAAATGTGCAGGAAAGGACTTGCACACAGGGAACGAAAAGGAGATTCAGACAGGATTCCTGATTTTAAATGTTACAGAAACTGAGAGTGCAAATTTTTCAGATCATACTGGACTGTTTTCAGCTCAAAAAGAGGCATCACTACATAGGATCAATACACTCATACACATACTGGTATACAGATAAAAAATGTTGTGTCTAAATCATCAAAAAATGCTTCTGAAGTCAAAAGAAACAATTCAGGGATGTTTCCATGAGGATGTTTTAGTTTGATCTGAATGATAAAAACTATGACAAAAGGTTTTTATGTTTGTTTCGTGTAAAAATTTCTGTGTTAGAGAATATTAGCAAATGTTGATATATATATATATATATATATATACTCATTTTGAATGAGCTGTATCTTGTTGCTGCAGTTTCTGTTTCGGCCTTTTCCACCACAGAAAATGTTTTCATGCCAGTGCTGCTGCCCATTTAAATACACGGGTTCAGAGAGCGCATGTGCAAAACCCCCAGTGTCTTTATCTACCATAAAGTGACTGTTAAATCTGAGTTTATCAGAAGAGAGAAAACTATGCTTAATAAATACTGTTTCAGATTAAAAGCAGCGACAAAATGTCCTGATTTAGAGTTACAGGTGCTTCAGTAATTGCTTATTTCATTAGGTTTCTCTTCCCTTAAAACAGCAGATTGAAGGAAACATGCACAGATTCACACTTTGTTTTTTCCCCCAAAAAAAGATGTGACTCTCATGCATAACACTCACAAAAACACATTCGGAACACATATTGAAAATAACAATAGCCACGATAGCAAGAAGTGACCTTCCTGTTTCATCTGCAGATGAGGCCCCCTAAAAAATGCAGCATGTTTTGGCCCCCATTCTCCCTCTGATAATGCTCTGTAATGGTGACAGCAGCGTGAGTGATGCTGGTGTCACTGCAGCTTTCATGGAGCAGAAATTGAGGTTTACGGCTGTGATGAGGTTTAGTCATGTTACTGGTCGTCCACGATGGTTCGTGAGGAAAATGAATGAATCACAGAGATGTTTGGTGACGGAGAGCGATGATCTGAGGAAGGCTGGTCTTTTTTTGGCTCTCAGTGGTCTGTGAGCTGGAGGACACAGAAGCACTTACACTTACACACTGCACAGCTGCATTAAAGCAGCACAACTGTGTGTATTTTTAGATGAAATATCAATTAAACAGCTGCATGTCGTGAGAACGGGGCCGCTCGTGGTGACAAACCTGTTTGCAGTTTCCTGTATTTTGGTAAAACCTGTCTTTCATAGTATTGTTATGGTCTTACAGCCTAATTTGCTGTTCAAATTCCAATCTCACTGCTTTTTTCAGCTCCATCTCCAGCTGTAAGCTGTTTCCAGCTAAGAGAGCCCTGATAAACCCTCTGCAGATGGCACACAGACAGGCTGGTAAACAAAGAGTATTTGGAAGCAGAAACAGCCGGCAGTAGATTAGACCAAAACAGAACTGTAAGG
Source organism: Acanthurus leucopareius (assembly GCA_029814765.1). Taxonomy (NCBI): domain Eukaryota; kingdom Metazoa; phylum Chordata; class Actinopteri; order Acanthuriformes; family Acanthuridae; genus Acanthurus; species Acanthurus leucopareius. Next base: position 22,629,291 of record JAQMCX010000050.1, on the reverse strand, counting down.
AAAATTAATATTGGACTTTAATTTGTAGGACTGCCAGGAACTCCAGTGAAGTTTGCCAAAACTACTGTATATAATTTTATTTCATTTTTGTTTAAAGCTTGTTTTTTGTGCCCTCTAAGGACACCAGTGAATGTTTTGGTCAATAATACACTGAAGCAAGAGACTGAAAATAGTTCTCTCTCTTTTTTATTGGTTCAATCAAACATCAGCTTTGCATCTAAGATCATTTTTTAAATGAAGAATTAATGTATTTTGAGATTTCCAAATGTTCAAACTCTACTTCACCTGCACATACTGAATTAAGCTATGCGATGGAGGTTACTTAATTCATTTCTGTTTATATTCAAATAGTTTAACAAAAATTCATATTTTAAAGAATCAATATAGGGGCTGCATTGTTAGAATGTAACTTTATTTATCAGTTACAAATAAGACAAGTAAGTAAACACTGATCAAACCGACACTGAAACCAATTCTGCTCTTGCACTTATTGTAAAACAGCATCTGAGTTACTTTCAAAAAGTGTTGTAGTTTATGTCGACGATAACCGTCTATTTACTCAATAAGTCTCCAGGATTAAATCATAATGTTTCCATGATGCACGGCACTTAAGCTGAACTGCACCTCATGAACTTCACATGATTCATGTGTCTGTTGAGAAAGGATGAGGCTGATCTTGTAGACTCACATCTCTGAAGCTGCTGAGTGAAATCACATCTTCATCTCCTTCAGTATGCTCCTTGGGAAATATTTACTGGCTGATGTTTGTTGGTTCAACAATGCCAAACCAATATATCGGTCTCACTCAGGCTCCTATATCAACAAATTAGACGGCGTCAATATCAGGAGGTGCAAAGGTCAAAACCTTAGTGACAATGCAAACACACACACACAAACACACACTCTCACTCTTGCACATACACAACCTAAAACCATCTGTCCGCGATTTAATTTCATATTTGAGGTGCGTATCAGCACACGAAAGCCAGAGATTAAAACAGAAACGTAGACAAATCTGCCTGACACATGTGGTTACGATGCAAAGAGAGAAGTGAGAGAAGACGCCAAACAATCAGAGGCTGAAGCAAGAACAGAGCAGAGCTTTTTCCACACTGTCAACGTGCCACAGAGAGCTGACAGGAGGCCCGAACCTTCCAGGTGACCTGAACTGGACTCGATGAACTGTTAGCAAAACAGCTTTTATCACAAGCAGGCGGCTCGAGGAGTTTATTACGCTTTAATTGACATTCCACATCCTTTTTTTAAAACTTCTTATTAATAAAGAGCCAAATAAAAGCTCATCGAAAACATATAATCAAACCATCATGAGCATTAATCTTTTAATTAATTCGTTGACTGTAGCTTCTGATTTCTAGAAAGTCTCTTTTTTCGAGAAACAGATCAAGGTTGATCACACAGCGGTGATTTACGTCTCTGTGAAATGCTGTGTGTCAGTCTGATGCGTCTTTTTTTTTTTTTTTAATGGGAAATGCCTGCTCATCATCATCATCATCAGCTGCTGCTGCTGCGGTTGAGTTTATTTTCAGTCATCGAAAATAAATTTGAATATATATCTTCTGACAGTTTTGTGTTTACGAATGCTTACACAGCGCTGCAGAAGACAAGTAATGAATGCCTTCGGATATCAAATCAGTACAGCTGTCACGCCACACAGACACACACACACACAGCAACCAGACACACACAGATCATCTCTTTCTAGCTTTGTCTGTCTCTTATATACATTCTCAAACATATATCCTGTTTGTGCAGCACGTGGCTCGATAATCTACCGATAAAAGGAGCCAAATGAGGGATTGGCATTAAAAATGAAGTGCAAAAACATTTTGAACTGAGACAAACATCTCCAGAAGTTTGCACTTTGCCCAGATTGGTTTATCTGGTCAACCCAGGCTTCAGGTCACAGTCTAAAAGATGCTCTGTCATTAAGCTGCAAGCAGGTTAACCAAAGTTTTTAGTCATCTGTCTCCATATTTCTCTCTTCCTCCCTCTCTCTTCTTTTGTTTTTTTTGCATAATTGTGGCCAGTTGCATAAGCTTGGGTTTCCTGATGTGAGAGAAAGAGGCTGAGACCGAGAGAAAAAATGTCACGAAGTGAGAAAAGAGTCAGCTGAAGATGGTTTGTGAGAATCAGACAGAAAGAATGCACAGCGTGATGTCCTGCGCATGTCTCCGGCAGGTATATTTCAACGCCTTTGATGCATGTAAACAGACTAAACTGACGTGTTTTGAGGGCAGGAGTGTGAGTCAGAGAGAAAGAGAGAACAAACAATGGAGAGGATCAAGCTGGTGTTGGTTAGACCGAGAGACACAGAGAGAGAAAACAAAAGAGAAACAGACTCAGCGTGCTGTTTTAGAAGGTGAGTCTGGTCTTGGCTGCACATTAGAGGCCGTCTGCAAACATCTGGGAGTCAGATGTCAGCCCGTTGCCAGGATTCAACTGTACCAGTCAGAGGCCGCCATATCCCTTACCACGCTGCTACTTCGGGAGGAGCTCAGACTCGACCTTTGCCCAGAAAATCGAGGCGTGACCTACACATTTAAAAGCACCATTAGCCATATGCTTTAGCCATTTTCTTAGCTCATCTGTCGCAGCTGCAGCCTCTGTGTGCAAAGATGGTTCTCTTCACTAGTTTTCTGGTTTTCAGCAGAAGATGAATGCATAAATATCTTATTTGTCCTCTCTGTATATACGCATCCGTTTTTTTTTTTTTTATTCTTTCTGGGACAAAAGTGTCCTTGTTTCATCCTTCAGTCAAAGCCAAAGCCACAATGGTCTGGTTTCTCAAAATCTCGCAGCTCATTCTGCCCACATTTCCATTCACTCTGCCCCGCCGGACTGCGGTTCCTCTGTGGTATTTGAGAGAGAGAGAGAGATTTCCATTTGTTCATACGTGACATCAGGCTTCAGGCTGCGGCATTCATGAAAAATCAGACACTGGACGGCCGCGGAGGCTCCATCCTGCTTACACTGTTGCTAAATGACTTCCATGTCAGAGGACAGTGCGGAGAGGAATCTGAATCCAGTCCGATGATCCCAAACAGAAATAACAACATGAACTAACACATGCTGCTTTTTTTTTTTTTTTTTTTCCAAACAAGCTGCTCGTCCTGCAAGCGAGAGGCAACTACACACATTCGATGGAAATCTGCAGATGTTTTTAAACATTTGGTGAGGGCTTGTGTCCAAAAATCCTGCACTGCATATATACATTTGTAATATGCATAGCTGAAAACCACAGGGACTGGAGGTCTTTTCTTTTGTTGATAGATATTGTAAAGATTTAAAATTTCTCTACCAGCGATGCAACAAAACATTTTCACTTGTGTCTTCTTGCAAAAAACAAGCTATGAGGTGGATTTTGGCAAGAAAACAAGTTCGTCTAATGATCCATAAATGGTTTATGGTTTATAAAAGTGAAGTAAATTTTGGGAGCAGTTTCCTGCAGAGTAAAGATTCATCTGGAAAGTTCAGAACGCCTAAACTTGAGCAAAACATCCATGCTTGTCTCTTCTGCATGTGAAGAAGTAGTTATAGATTCTTACTGTTAACTTTGCTTAACTTCATTGTACATACTTTGTATTGTAGAACTGTTTATTGGTATTTCTTTGAGTTTTTTAAGATTAACGGAGTAAAAAATGCACATTTTTCATAATTGGATTGTTTTAATCACTTTTATTGAACCAGACTTGACTGATTCATGCAGGTTGTCTTCTCGCCGATTCCAAACATCAGTTGGCATCGCTCGTAGTTGACAGCAGGGTTGCACAGAGTGGAGGGGAACCATTCGCCTGGTGGTCGACCAGAAGGGAGGCAGACATTACTCAATCTGTGCTCGCGAACTATGAAGTGTTATGCATCGTATCTGAATCACTCGAAGCCTCCAGCGACATGTAGAACATGCCAGTAATTGGCAACCACCCCTGAAGAACAAACCAGTTCCTGCTGTCCAATAACCGCCACATTTGAGCGACAACAGGTGCTCCGGTTTCAAACCTGCCCGTCTGCTGCTCGTTAACCAGCGAGTCGACGCAGGCAGAGCTGCGAGTATCACTGTGGTATGAAGCACATTTGTATGGTCATTTAATTTCTGTTAACTTCACGATGCATTAAGTGAGTGACCCACACACACACACACAGAGCACATGATAATGGATTAATGCTCACAGTGTGTTTTCATGCAGACGTTGTTGCTGTTTTTAGTCGCAGACAAACTGACTCACATCCTGTAATGAGGGATTCCGTGAGAAGTCCATATCTGTGCTACTACACCGAGCTTTATGTTGGTGTTTGCTTTCCTTTTTGCTCGACTGGGGTTTCCCTCGACATGCGGGATAATTCCATCATGTGAAGGAGTCACGTGTCACAGAATCAAGATTTTTTTAAAAATGCACTGAGTCAAAAGTGGTGATTGATAAGTCTGTGGCCTAAAATAGAGCGAGACAAATTTAGAAAACAAATCAGATTTGATTTTCAGCATCGTTCCCTCCTACATTTACACACTTGGACCAGCAGCCATGAGGAATTAAAATCCCCATGGACGTCTTTAGTTGAGCCCTTGACACTAGGAGCTGATGTCCATTTTCTCAGACAATCCTGACTTTTCAATCAACAAAAACAGAAACACAACAAAAGATATTAGCTTCAAACTTTACGTACAATCATTAAAACTCTCAGACTGCATGTGCATGAGATGAGAGCTGTATATCTCCCCTTTTTCAACCTCAGGCCAAAAACAAATCAGTCATCCCTCATACTGTGAAGCAGCAGAGCAAATATGGTTTTCTAATTCACCTGATTCCTGTGTGAGATGTTGATGAGTTTACTTGCAGGTTAAAACAAACCAAAAAATTTAAAACAAACTTAAGTTTGATCAGCTCCTCAGTTCTGTTACTAAACTCTGCTAATGCACAGCTTCTACACATTTTGCTCTTATATACTTGTGAGGACCTTTACTGGCATGATGTATTCCTGGCTCACAACACTGATTTTTTGTCAAATAGCATTAAGTCAACATCCAAGTTGTGATTACCACTGAGAAAATTAGTCTTTTCTAATTGCTGTGATATATCTGAAACTGCAATGTGATTGGAATTTGAACAGTTAATAATATGGACTGAACCACAAGCCACACAAATCAATTAAGTGATGTGATTTAATCAAAATTCAATTTATACAAACAGTATTTACACTCACACAGCCAACAGTTGCAGCTAACAAACCTAACTTAAACTGTCTTAATCCACAAATCTCAACCTTCAAACCACAGACTCACTCTGCAGACACAAACCTCTCTTTCATAAACGTGGGTTGGGCTCAGAGATAGACGATTATGGAGCTGAGCAGTCGGGGCAGCAGCCTCTCAGTGACTCATCCAGCAGAACAAATCCACGTCTCCCAGCACATGAAAAGTTGAAAAAGTGAATCATCTAAAAGCTCAAGTTATTATTTTCTCCTGATGTGTTACAGGAAGAGCACGGTGACACCAACTCAGCACATCAGCTTTGAATTCGGTGTTAATCTGAGAAGGACTCTGTGTTGATTTATGCTGATGATCAGCCAGACAGATTTTTTTCTGCATGTTCATCATGTTTCCGTGCAAATATTATGTAATTCTGCCTTTAAATCCTTCATCCTGTTTTAATAATCTAATAATGAAAGATTTTGATCCCTTTTCCAGTGACTAATACTTGTAATAGTTAATATCAGTTTTTCCCACAGTGTGGGTCACAGCCCCCTAGTGGATCTTCAAGGTATTGCATGTTTTCTGCAACCTTGGCTACAAAAAATCTTTCATGTAGGAAATCTATTGAGGATAATTTTTTCTTTTTTCTCAAATATTCTTTATCTCTCTCTTTTTCTATCTATCACCCCTCTTCCTCTCTCTCTAAAAAATTAATAATGATTAATAGATATTCATTATAGTTTTTGTAGTTTCACTTGAGTCTTTGCTACTATTATACTGTATAATTCTGTGTGTACTTGCAATCTATTAGCAAATAGCAATTTATTTGTCAGCATTATTATGTACAAAGTGTATACATACATTATGTGCGAGGCAGGCCGCAGAGGTTTGGCTGAATATTTTAAAGAGACTGAAGCCTCCAAAGTTTGGGAAGCTCTGTTCTATAATTTCATACCGTCAACAAATTCAGTGAAAAGACCCAAACCAACAGTCTGTCAGGACATCTCTCAGCACTTTCCATCTCCCCTCTCATGTTTGTGGCACCAAAAGGTCTCACACACATTAAGTTTTATTGACAACTGTGCAGCATCAGATGGTGTTTACTGTGAAAGAACCACTGATTCTTTCACAAACACTTACTTTTAAAAGAAATGGGCCCTTTTATGATTGATTTGCAAAGACAGTTTAGTATTGGTAACAAGATAAATTGTTGCAAGTCTTTTATCTGAATTATTTCTCTTGTGTTTTACCATGATGACTATCAAACAGACAGTATTTCCCTCTTGCTGTTCGCAGAAATGAAAAACAGAAATGAATAGACTTCAAAATCTTAAAGTAGCATCTTTACCTAATTAAACAAGGGCATCTTCTACTGAGAAGCTCCTGTTTTTTGCCACTGTGGCTCAGTTTTCTGACAGCCAGCAGCAGATGAGGAAGAGTTATGCCTCATCTCCACAGGATCCCTGTCTGGGATAATAGAGCTGCTGTTGACTGACCCTCTCTTGGCCCTGCATGTAAATATTTGTCATTCCCTGCGAGTTGAAGTGCACCGCTTTCCCTCCTTTGGAAAACAAGCCTATTATTATCATCTTTTTTTTCCCCCTCCTCTCCCGCAATAAGGGGAAAGATCTGTGGCTTGATGGGCATGTAAATCTAGACGGGTTCATCCTTATGTGGTGCTGTTATGTAACTGTGGAAAATGGTTTGAATTGGCCACATTGGGTCGGATACGAGGATGATTTTGCACGTTGTTGCACATTTTTACGTTGATTTGGCTGTTTGTTTATATGTTTGTCAGACGCAGAGTGTCACTTTGGAGCAGATAAATATGAGAGATTTATGACGATGTGGACTTTTCTCTGTTTGTCTGGACTTTCACAAAGAAAATGTGTTGGTTAATTGGTTGAAATGTATAGGGAAAATGATGCCAATTAAGGTCTGAGAGCTTGTTTCCATCTCTTCCTCAGCCGTTGCCAGTGACTCTCTGTGAGCTCATTGTGGCCGTTTGACTCACTGAGTTTGAGTCACTGCGTTATTCACCGCCGTGTGATTAATCTGCGACGAGAGACATTTTGAGAACTCAAGCGGTTTTTAAGAGGTTTTCAAACACGAGCTAAAAAAAGAAAAACTTGAAACACTCTTCAGTAGTATTTTATTGTGAGAAACATTTAGGGGGAATTAATTTCTTTAATCACTTAGATTTAAACTAAAACTCGTATCTCATCCATTTTTAGAAGTCACTGATCACTGCGAAGCCATTTACTCCACTTAGCAGAACGAGCTCCTTATTAATGATCAGCACACGGTGAAACGCTGTGCGGTTATTCATTCTAGTTCACATTCACAGCTAATCACATCCTCAGCCATTTTCAAACTGAGGAAGATTTGTATGCTGGAGAATTTAAACTGCTGAGTTTCCTCGATCTGCAACCCACAGATTTGACTGCTTTTGCATCGTTACTCCACCTCTTCACCTGACAGGTGATTGACTGAATGTACAACTTCCCATATATCTTATGTGCATTTTTGCTATTTGAGCGTGTGTGTTCATTTAATTCAACAATCTTAAGTGATTTTTCTGAATTTAGGGGAAAAATCTGCTGAGACAAAACAGTGAACTACTAAAGTTTTAAAGTTGAATTAAAACTCACATTACAGATGGGAAAGTTTCACTTAATAGATGTAGGTTTAACATGCATGAAAATTCTTATGAGAGTTCTTTCTTTTGTTATTCTCATCAGTTTTTAGCTGCAAGTGGTTCTTTCCATGATCTGTATCTCACAAATCTTGTAAATCTTGTAATATAACAGTAAATCTGGGGGCTTAAGAGAAGCGTTTTGTGTTCAGGTCTTCACACGTCAGCTGTTTTAATGTGTTTCAGCCTTTAATGAAAACCCTTTCCTGACCTCAAACAAACCAGACATTGATTTTCGTCACTAATCAGCTGCCCTCTGTTATGGTTTGATAGTGGATTAAATATAATTGGAGTTGTGGCTTTCTAATGATTTGCAACCAGCACTGGCTAAAAGCTGAAACCTGAAACCTGCCTGGAGAATATTATGTAATGACTTCAATGACAAATGTTTGTTTTGAGCGTACACACACACACACACACACACAACTACAATGCATCTCATGAACCAGATCGACCAATATTCAATACCAATGCAAACGACGGACAATACCCAGAGAGCCCAGAGGGCAATATGAGGCTTCATTAGAGACCCTCTCCCATGTGTTGACTCACAGCAGGGGTGGCTGTTGCGGCCATCGACCCGTCCGCTCTCAGGGAGCTTTGACTCGCTGGGTGCAGGACTCCGGTTTCACACGTTAAGCCTGCGATCATTAGGGCCAAAGCCGGGAGAGATTGAAGTAGAGAGGTGTGTTTGCTCGGTGCAGCCTGTTTTTAAAGCCCCATGCTGAGAGAAAATGACCTGTTAAACGAACAAGCTGGGGAAAAGCGGCAATTACAGGTGGATAATTGACCTCCAGCACACATCATTGATTTTAGGGTGGTGGTGTTTTAGTGCTGCAGTTACTGCTGGTAGTTAGATTTCGTGTCATAGATGTGATTGTGTTTTAGAGAGGAGCAGCAGGGCTTTACGGTGATAATGTGACCGATTTTCCTCTGAATTTGTCCTCATTTTTAAAACAGTGTGTTCAATATTTAGAATATCAGCATTGCTAATTTAGACAGAAAAAGAGAACTATGCAACAACCAAATCTCATAAGTCCTCGACTAAATTGTGCATCATCACCAGATGACTTAGCAAAATGTGGTTATGTAAACAAATATGTATGTTTTACTCTCAATTTGGTACATTTATTTCACATAAACGCCGCCCTTAAAGCTCTTTAGATACCAAATATATCCACTATTGTTTTATTTATTGTACCAAACATACAGTCTCACCTATACTGTCAAATAAAAAGGAAGAATCAACTGGGAAAAAAGAGATGGAGGAAGATCACAGAGAGTGTTCAAGGGTGGCACAGCCAACTCAACTGATCTGTAACTGCCCCCCAATAACCAGTTTGATATATGAGTCACCGCCTCCTTCATTTTCTACTGATTAAGCATGTTGTTTCTTGTGGAGGAGGCAAATATGATTAAGGTTTTCTCATATAAATCAGGTTAAGCTTTAGTCAGCAGGCCAGTCAGCACAAATGACTTCCTGGCTCCAAGACAATGCTGTTTTCACCATACAGTATCTGTGTGATACTGACTGTTTTTTTTGTTGATTATTGTTCTGCGTGTGCAGTCATTTGCACTAATAATGAGTGACTGCTATGAAACTGAGTCAATTTACATTGATTTTCTATCTGTTTATCAATGTTGAAGCAGGAAACAAAATGTTCTCTTCATGCATCAGAGGTGTTGATGTAAACACACAAGAGAAACCAAAAGGTTTTTGCAAAAATCAGGTCAGATTTTTAGACTTTTTATACAAAATAACAATAAATATAATGAATAAATTATTCATTCAAAACAATTGAATGGTTGTTTTATTGAAAAATAACTCACTAGAAGTTTGAATCTGCATCTCTGGACTCTGTTAGTTTTACTTTCGGCTTTGTTGTAAACAGAACAGCTTCCTCTCTGAAACCTCTGTGACACTTTATTTAAGTGAATAAACTGGTTTTGACCTGCTTTATTTGTCTTTCTTCATTTCTCAAACAGCACCCGCATGCAGTCTCTCCAGGTGGACTCGGTCCAGCGCTGGATGGAGGACCTCCGCCACATGACTGAGGTCGAGTGCATGTGCGTCCTCCAGGCCAAACCCATCGGAGTGGAGGAGGACGCCCAGCAGGGAGAGCTGATCGTGGCCTCCGGGGTCGGAGCAGGAGACCACGTGGCCAGGAACAACCTGCAGACGCTCCTCCGCCGAGCGCTGGTGGTGAGCACGGAGCTCGGCAAGATGTTCCAGAGACTGGAGAAGGGACGCTGGCAGAGGGTCCACAGCACGGCGGTGAGGGCCAACTGCCACGTGCGTTCACTGGTGCACGAGTACAGCGCCGCCCGAAGCACACCACCAGAAATGCAGAAGGTGACATGATTTTGAGAGTGGTTGGCAAGTAAAGCCAGTTTCTTGTTTCCTTACAAGCTACTAGAGTATCAAAGTTACAAAGTAGAAGGTTACACAAGAAGATATGAGCTGACACAACAGTTTTTTTAATGATACAAGGTGTAGAAAGTCTCAGCATGATGTGTTTCTTCTTCATGTTTTGTTGCAGTATGAAAAGTCTCTGCTGGAAAAGTGCATGGAGCTGACCAACATTACAGAGAGGTAAAACTCTAGAACGTTAACAGACAAATAACAGAAAAAAACAGTAAAAGGAAGGTTTCTGGGGTGAACATAACCAAAACCATCCCTTGCCTCCCATTTCCAGGTGCCTTCACACTGATGATGAGTTCTTCCTGAAGTCCATGAGGGAGGCCATCCACGAGATCCTCACAGACGTCAGCGATTCCTTCAGCAACATGATCGACATGGCTTTAGCCAACGAGATCCGGGTACGCAACTGATAACTCATAACCTTCCAGCTCTGAGATGTTCATTTAGTGTGTTCTATTCTTTGTTAAAATGAAGTTTTAACTGACTTTTGAATGAATGTGATCCCTGTTTTTCAATATAAATAATACAGGTAATGAGGAAAGTTGAAGCATCACCACCTTGGATTTTACTTAAACTCCTTGTTATATTTAATGTACACACCATGCAAAAGACTTTTGCTTGACTCAACTAGGCCAAAAAATGTGATGTTATGCAATGAACCAACATTTATATTAGATGATATCAGTAGATGTACAGTAGTTTGAAGTGGAACCAGTGTTTTTACCTGATTATTAAAGTTTTCGGCAGCAGAGGCATAAAAGTTTTGCATTAAAATGGCAAAACTGTTTTCATGAGGTTATTATAAACTGGTAAAGTGTTTACATTTGGAGCTTGTTTTTACTTGCTCACAGGGCTGTTTTAGGGTTTTGTCTTTTACATCGTCTCATGATGAGGAATTGCTTCTTTATAGGAACAACATGCATGTTCCTTTAAGGTCACTCATCAAATTTTAGGGTAAAGACTTGATTTAAAGTTGAGGTAACAGTAGGTTTTGAAAAACTCTTCAGGAAATGAATTGAAGTTTAAGTCATGTCCCTAAAAGTGATGGAAACACAACTCTGTGTGTGTGCCAGTGAATCGATTAAGACACTGTTACCCAGTTCACTCACTTATAGCATAATAGGCTGAAATATGCAGGACGGGACGGCACAAACTTTGAGTGAAGCAGAGCGTTAATGGATGCAGCACTTTTTATTTATAGCTCTAATAACTTAATCTTGAATCTTGAAAATTATATATTGTGATTTGCATTCCTGGGCCTCTGCAGGTCCTGATCAAGCAGATCGACTCATCGGACAACGTTCACACCATCGGCAGCGCCATCAGCAACCTGCTGTCTCTCACCCAGGACGGACCGCAGCTCTGCAGCATCATTGCAAAGGTACTGTGGACGTGCTGTGCTGAACGTGTTCACACCACCTTGTTCATTTGGGTGGAGATTCATCTCGAGACCGGCGCCGCCCACATGCATGAAAATGCATCCGTCTGATACGAACTCGTCACCGCTGACGCATTTAATTGTGCAAAAACCTGCGAGGCCCCCGAGTTTCCTGACGTCAGTAACAAGCCGGCAGCGTGATGTATTGTTGTTTAAGATGTTTCCCTACCTGTCATTGATATTACATCCCCACCCCTCACTTCACGGCACGACACACTCCTGTTATGATCAGCTCCACCTTTTGCTCGTCATCCAGCAGACCTGCAGCTATCTCTTCCTACATGCCTCTAAAAAGCTATTTCCCCTGCGAGATAAGACGAGACGAACCAGACAGCAAGTCTCAATTGTACATTAGTTAGCTAACTGCTTCCGGGATGCTCTTGATAAGACTCTTCCTGATGGCCCCAACATACACACACACAAACACACACATACACCTCCTTTACTGCCAGATTGTCAGATCAATAGTGTCAGCTCCCCTTAGGAGTGAGCATCGATCACAGACGCAGGTTGCTCAGGCATCTTTTACCTCTTCAATCCGCTTCACCTCACTTAACTCCCTCCGTGGTCGAGCTTTCAGAGGGGAGTCGGAGGGAAACCTGCCTGCCAGCGGCTGCTAATGAAAACCCGATACAAAACATCCTCCACCTGCCATCTCAATTAATTATCCAGCACCAGGCGGCCCGTCACACCCTCACAAACACACACTTAACGCTCATTATTATTGTCCGCGGCCGACATGCACTTGTTTTGAATGACTGCAGTTGGCTGTTTGGATATTTGAGTGGGAACCTGCTATTTCCACTTTGTTCATGCGTTTACCAGCATCGCAGTCTGATCAGCAGCGTTAAGTGAGTGATGTGCGAGCTTCGTTAAATGTGTGGCAGTGAAGCAGACAGCATGATAAACAGAGATGAATCATTGTGTGCATTTAATCCCCAAACCAGGGTTAAACAGATTTGTAGGTTTTTAGGTTTTATCCTGTTGGTTTTTATTCCGCTGAAAGCTTCAGATGGGAAGAATCAGTTACGACATACTGTAATTGGTAACAGACAGTTTAAGGTGGTGGCAGCTCCTCGGGGACAGTAAGAGTTTTTGTGTGATAATTAGGCTTTAACTTGTGATTTACAGCCGTTCAGCTTGTGCAATGACAAGAGCATTTGCTCATAATTCTTCTTATTTTTAACTCAAACGTAGATTATCATGACAGGGGTTTTTTCGTTTGGCTGTGAAGTCGTCCCCTGAGTTTTGTCGAAGAATTTAAAAACAGTCAGCAGATGTCAAACTAAACTAAATGTTTGTTATTTAATGAAAGACTTCAGTACTTAGCAGTGCAATTGGTTATGTAGCTAAAACTTTAGCATAGTATCACCAGAAACACCAGGTTCAAGGTGATATGACAAACATGTTAGCACGCACCTTCTCATTCATTTAAAGGCATATTTCTGACCATCTGATTAATTTAAGTCCAATATTCACTGTTTTGGTTTTTTTGGCTCCATCAACTCCTATAAATAACTTTGTGGACTACCTTCACTGAAAAAGATCCTTTCACATTCACGTAGTAATTTGATCAGCTGTTAGAGTGGAAACATTGATTATTGCAGCTTCAGAATGAACTGAGCAGCAAATTAGATTCAAACCGATCAAGTGAGAGAGGAAATACATTTGAAGCTTTCTGTGGGAGCAAAATAAATCAGGTACTTTAAAAATGTATGTCTAATGAGCTTGGATGCATTATGATTTAACTATTAATTTAATAACTTGGATGAGTTATTAATATATATAACATAATAAATAAAAATTCTGGTCTTGTTTTCCTAAAGGAATTTATAAAATCATGCCTCCTCCTTCTTCTTCTTCTTCTTCTTCTTCTTCTTCTTTTCTTTTGTTTCCTCCTCTCTTCTTCTATTTCCATCATCTTTTCTCTTTTATTTATTCTTCTGTCTCCACACTCTTCATCCTCTTTTCTTCCATTTATCCTTCTTATTATGAAAAGAACAAGTTCTTTATTCTGTGGCGTTAAAGCTGCCATCTTTCATTTCATTTTGTGATTATAAATGATAAAGTTTTTACTCTCTTGTGCCTAATAATGTCTGTGTGTTTGTACCATTAGCCTACAGCTTGTTGCTCCTTTGACAACTTTTGTAATTAAGAATCAGACTGTGCCTGTCTGGTAAAACAATCAGGTCAGAAGAATTCACACAAATTACCATTAAACACCATCCATATATGCTTTTACCTGTGACCCGCTCATAATGATTAAACAAACAAAACAAATGTTTCTCATATTTATCTAAAAAAGCCTTTTTAATATGTGTCCCTTTATCTGCTGAAACCAATCAGGACTCTTGTTCTTGTCTTTAGCATCACAGCATTAATCACAGATAGACGAACACATTCAAGTTTCCAGGTGATTTAGATTCTCATTTTCAGCTGATTTGTGTCTCTTTTGACTCTGGAAGGAAAAACATGCAAACTTATAAAACGAAAGAGACCGTGGCTGAGATTTCTGAGAAGAGTAACTGTTATATGAGCTGACAGTGCTTAATACCGAGCCATGCGTCACCTCATCAATCAAACAGCAGCTGGATCGTCTGAGAGCGACTGTGTCATGATGAACAAGCGAGTTTGCTGTCTCAGTGTTTACCTACTGTCATGATGGATTCACATCTAAATGTGTCCATGTTGGCAGGCTCCTCATGTGTGTGTCCTTGCTCTTCTGACTCTGGAGGCTTTAGTCTGCGGAGTGTGAGAGGCATGACGTGGCGATATAAACTCAGGCCTGCGAGGTGAGAGGCGGCGTGTCATCAAAACTACGTGGGCAGAGAGTGCGGAGACAATCAGAGATACACTACAGATGAGGATGCTCAAGTTCTGTTTGAAAAGTAGAAGCAGAGGATAATCTTTGTCTCTGCTTTATGATTGAGCTTCATCCAACCTTTATTTTATCACAGCGAGATCAATTAGATCAATTAGAAACTGATAACGTTTTTATTTTCTTTGCAAATCGTGGAGACTTTGTCTGCGTCCTCTTGCATCTCAGGAAACCGCAGCTTGTGTTTGCACAGAGATCATCTCAGAAAACCATGAGATGGAAAGAAATTACACGCCGCGCAGGCCCGTACATGCAAACACACAAACAAGGAGGCGTTTTTTTTAGACGAGTAGTCAACTTTCACATGATGATGTTAGCGCAGCAAGTAGCGAAATGCATGAGTGTGAGAACGAATGCATTGATGAGTAAAAGCTTTGTTGAAGGAATGAGGGCGAAGTCGGCTGAAACAATTGAACAACAAGTTGTTTGATGAGGAAGGAAGAAAAAACGACTGACAAGCCCAACGGTGTGCGAAAAAAAAGGAAGAGCAGGAGAAAATCTGCGAGGATGAAACAAACAAACAGAGACAGAAAGTTGCTTCTGCCACAAACTGATGACTGGATGAATAAAAGTGCCTGGATGTCAGACTGGAGGGTTTTTTTCTCTGATCCATTTATCATTTATAGTGGATTAAGAAAGAAAACGGGAAGCTGTAACACACATCTCCAGTCTCAAAGGTGCTGTTTGTAACATTTTAGCATCAGTTATTGTGCAGTAACTCATTTTAAATGCAGTCGATTCCACTTCAAATCATCTGATTCAGTCTCAATTGCTGGGTTACAATATAAAATACAGAGTTTATGATGTGCAGGTCTCATATGGTCTCATAGTTATTAGGATTATTTATGTGGGTGTATTTGTGTAAATATAAAAGCCAGTGACACTAGATTATCCAATCAGATCATGTTTGGTACATAAACCACTATAATAAAACAGAGAAAGCCATTTAAGTAAAGAGGAAAAAATGTTTTTTTGGTTTTTGGTTTTTGTTTTTTTGCATTTCACTTCCAACCCGACATTTTGTGGATTTGTTGTTTTGTAGAACAAATTAAATAAATTTTTCAAATGAAGGCAACACGTAAGTTAACCTTGAGCTTTAAATAGTACCTGCTTAATGTCTGCATCTCTATTCTCAAAGGATTTCTGATTTCACATCTGATCTCCATTGTGTTTTATATGACGAAACCCAGGTACCTGATTCTCATAATAGCAACTAGTTTGCCTCATCCTTTGTAATCTGGTATTAAAGCAAATAGTTGCCTGATAGTGATTTAAGGATTCACTATGTGCAGGTTGTGAACAATGGGAAGGGTTGTTGTCAAACCAGGGTGGAGCTCAGGGAACTTTTCCAGTCTTTAGAGTCCAGTGTTGACAGGTGTGTGCTAGCAGCACATAGTTTTAAAGATATTTCATCAAAGGCTGAAACCGTGAACCTTGTTTTACCAGAGAAAAAAGCCAAGAAAAAGATGATCTCCAAAGATTTTTGGAATAAAATATAACTTAATTATAATCAAAAAACCAAAAGAACAAAAGCTCAAAAGTGCATCTGATGAGTCAAACATTCTCCACAGTCTTTTTTTTTTCAAAACTAAAGCAACATTTGCATCGCAGCGAAAAACAAAAAGGAGCACTACCAAAAAAAACAACGGCTTAAATCACATGAGCCTCTCCGGAGTTTTCAAGAGGTTTACTGGAAACTGTCTGTCGGTGTGTTGGCAGTTCTTCCAGGTACGGCGGAACAATACCGCGTAGGCAGCGAGCAGGGCAGAGCGGTCAGGCTGCAGGGCAGGATGATTATTCACTCCAAGCCCCGGCAGCACGGCCTTTGCTGCGTATGAGACATGCCAGCCCAGTATAATGGCCTTATTAGGATAATGGTGGTAGTTACAGGCTTCGTCTTCCTGCAGGTAATTCTATCTATCTGCACGCTGAATAGAATTGAATACCTGCAAGTGTTTTTTGAGGGGGGAGGTTGGGGGGGTGCTTCAGTGCAGACATGAAGCCTGTACAGGAGCTTTTATTTGTTTGTTTACACCAAAGATAATCCAACAGTAAAATGCTCAGCCATTATGGCCGGCGAATCATCTTTTTCTCTGCTTAATGTTTTCCGTTCATGAAATATGTATATTTTGGCTGTTTTTATCTGACGTGATAGATTGTGTGAGCCATTTGATAGTTTTTGTGTTTGGCAGGCTCACCGAGAAGAGCCGGCCAAATCCAATCGGTCATTCCTCGTCTCCTGGACTCCTTAAAAACCAGCAGGCTGCTGCTGTTGGCTTGGCTCTGCAGCAGCAGCCTGTTGTTGGCTCTGGTAGAGCAGCAAAGTCTAGAAAGGAACAATCTGATCCATCATTTTTCCACAATCATGCGTGCTTCAAGACACGAGCTGACGATGACGTGCAGCGCATAATTCTGTGGTATGAAGCCTGAAGTGAGAGTGAGAGTCTGTGAAGAGGTGAACTCTCAGTGAAAGTTGTTCTCTTTATCCTCACCAACTTTTTGTCCTGTATGAACTTTTATGAGGAAAACTCAGGACTACTTGCATTAAGAACATTGTCTAATAAATGCAACAGAAATCTCCATATAAGAACCCGTCTTAGCATACATCTTTATATGGTATTACTGTTCAGTCTTAATGGAATATATTTAAACAAAAGCTATGAGCTCTTAGGCAATATGATATATGAACACTGTGCAGCTTTTTCAATGACAAAAGGGTAGTTTGGGGTTTTTATAGAAGGTTCATATGGGAAATTTATACAGTCTGTGCACCTAAAGTAGAGAGCAGCTGAGACTCCCTCAGTTTGATGAGGAAACAGGAGTTCTGGTGCAGGAATTTAAGAAATAAACTGCTGTAGAGGCTAAAGTGAGATGTAATTTAGCAAAATTGGTTTAAGTGTACAGTATATATTTGTATAGTTTAACAGCTTTATTATAAGAAAGTCCTTTCCAATAGACTTTTGAACAGCACAGTCACCAGAATAAGATGATGAGGCATCTTATGTTCCTGGAAACTGATGATTTGTTAAATACATATCAATCAAAGTGACCTTGTTTAGATTATATGTATATAAGGAGGCTTTATCATTGAGAAAAATAGGATGGTGCTGGATATACAGCTATATGAGATGGCTGCTAAACATAAGAAACTGTTCAAGAACACTTTGAAACAACAGTTTGCTTCCAGTCTCAGGTGTCAAAAATAGGTATTGAACTTTTTTTAAAATCCTAGCCAATTGTTTTTTGTGTTTGACCTTAACCAAAGTGCTGTTACAAGATAAAACTGGAAAAAGAAACATGAAGAAGAAGAAACTTTCAACATGTAAAATAAATGCATTGAACTAAAAAACAGAACAGTTGTCATCAGGTTCACATGTTTGTACATATAATCCGGTTTTTGCTTTATGTTGAGGTCACTCTCTCAGTTCTGACTTGGAAAGTTTGCATGCATGTATATTAAACACACACATGGCTTTGTCTTTGTGCACAGGAAGGAGCTGTGGTGGCCCTGTTTAAGATCTGCAGGCAGGACCGATTCAGAGACCTCTACGCTCACGCTCTGAGGACTGTGGCCTCCATCTGCTGTGTGGAGGAAGGCATCAACCAACTGGACAAGGTACATCAGACATCCAGTAATTAGATTTCACAGCAAAGGCAGAAGAGAAAAACAAACGTCTTGATCGTGGCGATAACAGCTGATTGGATAACTTCATCCAAATGATTATTTATGAGGGACAATGATCACTGATTGGAAGATAAACTGTAAGTGAGACACAGTTGAAAGGCAGATTGTTTTGTGTGATTTTTGTGGCGGGATGTTAAAAAAGAAAACACTAAAATGTGGAGAGAAATGAGCAACAATCCAGATTTTTTTTCTTATAATGGAAAAATGTGGATGTGGATACAAGAAAGAGAGACACACAGAGAGAGAGAGAGAGAGAGAGAGGGGGACGGAGATGGCATTAATCTCAAGTAAGTACAGTACTTCCAGTAAAATAGCTTGGCTCCCTCCAGCCCAGACAGATTATGTTTACACTGATCAGCTCAAGTTGTAGCTCACAGTCAGTCGTTCCGCTTCCCAGCAGCACAATACAGTCTGTCCACTGTTGTACACATTCAGCCGCTCTCTCACATCCCATGTTATGACTGCGAGGCTGGTTTATTTTCACAGGTGAATTTGAGCCAGCGAAGGCAGCAGGAGGAGGGGGGGGGGTGCTGGCAGGGCAGGAACAAATGTGGGATCACAGACCGGAGGGATCAAGAGTTAAAAAAGGAGGGTTTAGCTGGAAAAGAAGAATTTGTTTCTTCTACTGGAGGATGACATCATCTCTTTCTTTTGATATGAAATACTTTAAATATGATATAAAACATCTATACATTGATTTTATTCATTACAATACCTTGGTATGATCACTGTGCGCTAGGACACATGAAGGTTATCTAAACTTCTTCTGGCAGATTCAATGGAAACAGAAACAGTGTTTGTGTTTGTGTCTTATAATGAATTAATGGTGTCACATGTAACTCCTCTGTAGCTGCACAGTAACTGTTTTTTAGGAAACTTTTGACTGCTGAAGTTGCATCCTTCAGCTTTCTATTTACTTGATTAAATTTTCATGAATGATCTCACTAAGTTCAGTTACTTCAGAGCAGGAAAAAACCTCCATTAATCTTCATTGTATAATTTCAGAACAGAGTACAGGGACAGAAAGAGCATATGGAGTAAAAGGTTAAGTATTTGCTTCTTTTTTTTTTCCGCTGATGACAGAATTATACAGTACATATACAAAAGATGAGTCATGATTTACAGTGAGCCTCTGCAGTTTGCAGAGATGAGATCATTAAATGGGACCTCCTGACCGATGAGCTGACAGATCAAACGTTGAGACCGGGATGATTCCTCGCTGTTTGTGTGTGCATAAAAGAAAATCATGTGAGACAAAGAGAGAGAGACAGAATAAGCGTCTTTGTTTGTCCTTGTTTGTTCTCTATCGAGAATTCAACCAAAATAAACAACAGACGCACCTGTGTCAAGCGAGCGTTTACAGAAAGACAAATATAACCTGATTCCGGCGAATAATGATGCCACAACGGCGTCTGTGTTCGCATATAGAGCAGCTGGGACAGCATGAATCATTCAAGTGCGAAAACTCCTTAACAGGAACCAAAGTCCGCCCCAGATTAGCAGCCCGGTCCCGGAGGGGAGGCTGTCAGGCAAGTCTACGCTACCGAGCGCTCAGGCTTGAGAAACACAACTGTCACTGTTGAAGGATGATCGAGAAAAGGGACTGGTACGCATCTGCACTCCTCATTGGTGGACGTCTTCCTGCCTCTCAGCCGTGTCCCCAACTGGAACGATATGTCATCATAAGACGGTGAATGGGAAGAGTATTGATCATTAACAGTGATGCACGGGACAAACAAAGAATGAGAAGCTTTCCCTGATGTCTGGAGGATCATCAATGACAAGATTGTGTCAGAATTAAAGATAAAAGTTCAGTTTTAAAATCAAGTTTTAGGAGAAAAAAGCTGCTCCAGACTTCAGCAAAGGAGAGTAACTTTTATTTGTAAAATGTGAAATAAAAGTAAAAGATGTGAACTTTCATAAAGTAGAACACACACTGAACTTTGTGCATCATTCCAGCAGCACATTAAACATGTCAAAGAGACAGAACAAGTAGTCCTGATAAAGTGATCTGGATGTGGTAATTCAACCTGTGGATGTACCTGTGTAGCAAAGATGGCCCCTTGTGCAGATATATGTATTTGTGGAACTGGTTTATTAGCTTTTCTTTAAAACTTCAAACTACTGTTGTCACAGCTGATGGGCTTGATGACCCCTTAACCTGTCATATCCTCATACAGTGACCCTGCATTGCCCTTAACATTAAGATGCAGGTCTTGTGGTGTGTTGCATTAATATCTGAAAATGTGTAACTCTCCAGATAGGTGCAGGATAAGCAAGGCAGCCATCATGTGCACAAATGCATAGTTCAAAACAAGTATATCTCCAGCTTTATTGTCCTGACACATTAACATAAGTCAGTCTGTTCTTGCTCGTGTATCATCTAATCACTCCAGGGGGCCGTGTGTTAGGAAAGAGGAGATCAATGGGTTTAAAAAATGATAAATATCCCTGAATGACACATAATTCTTCTCTAAGTATTCATGAAGTGTCAGTTTAGAAGGAAAGTAAACATTTAATTAAGTTTTATTCTTTTTTCTGTACTTTTTTAAGAGAGAAAACAACATATCAGCCTGTTTTCTGTCCTCACATATGAAATATTTCCAACAGGATGGTATCAAATAAAAAACTTCCAGTGTGCTGGTGTGACAAACTTTGTTATTACTCTTAAAATGCAGAGAAGTTATTTGGCATCGGCCCTGACAATAAACTGAGTGTGATGCATCCGGTGTTCAGTAAGAAAAGGAGTTAGGGAATATCCTATTTTAGGGAGGAGGTGGAGGTGCAGGTAGGGATGAGGGGAAACAGAGAGGCGGGGTGGGGGCTGTCGATGAGCGGGGTGTGGAGAGTGGATTGTTCCACGTCAGTGGGTCGAGCTGGCACAGTGCTGCTGACGTCCACAGAGACAAAAATAAGGAATTGCCCTGTAAAGCTCGGCGCGCTGATGCTCGTCAGCAGATAAGACTGACAGGTGTGGCTGGTTGAGAGCTGACGGTTTGCTTCACTCTGCTCGTCACTAAACTTTTGTTTTCAGGAGTGTTTTCTGCTGCTGGACGATCAGCATGGACCATCAGAGGCAGTAATGTTCTTTTGACTAAAGTTACAGCAGTGATCAGTCAGATTTAAATGTGGATGCAATGAAATAACCAAATCTATTAGTCAGTTTTTCTTACAGGCCACAGTTTAGGTGTAATTTCCCAACCTGGAAACCTCACTCATGCAGTTTCTGTTCATTTTTATGATGCTGTAGTGGATTTGTTTTAGTGTCTGTGCTCATTTTCAACACTTACACTTTCACGAGCATCTGCTTTCAGCTGCAGACTAACAATCAGCAGCTGAGATAAAGTTTGCATGAACTGTGCAATACTGCCACCAAGTGGATGAAGATCTGTTCTGCATCTCTTCCATTTCCTGAAACCTCTTTACTGTACTGCCAAATCACAAACACACACACACACACACAGGCAAACACAAACACAGAGGTGGGATAAATATGACCACAGGCCTGCGAGTCTTTTTTAACATGAGAGGATTTTCTGCTCTTTAATGAATCTCCGCCTCTTTCCAAACACCCTGGACTGATGCCAACCAGACATACAAGAGTTTCTCAGTGTCACATTCAACCTCGAGGGGGCCATTAAATCAGAGTGGTGTGTATGTGTGTGTTTTAATAGTGATGGCTTTATGGGCAGAGCTGCACTTTCCAGCTGAGCTGACACCACCAACATTTAACTATCTGGATGGCGAGCGATGCTGCAGATGTTTTTTGTCTTTCCTGCAGTGTTGTAATAAAATGTTAAATTAGAGCTCAGTTCAGTGGACAGGTCTGCAGCAGATCCCAGTGGAGGTGACTCATACTTCTACTACTGAGCATTTAAAGGAGAATACTGGAAGCAACTGTTGGACTTTATTGCTTCATCCTTGACACTATTGTGTTGGATTTGATGTCCTTATTTTTGTAATGGCAAACAAACTCAAGTACATTAAAAAAGTTGCTAAAAAATGCAAAACTGTGACATTTATAGGGCATTTTTTGTGAAAAAATAGTAAGGATTCAGGAGTTATTATTAAATAAGTATGAAAAAAACAGAAGAAGCCATAATATAGGTATAGCGCCCCCTTCCCTCAGCAAGATGAAGGCAGTCAGCACATAATTTTAGTCGCAGAAGAGATGGCTTAGCAGTATGAAACCTAAATACACAGTTTGACCAACAAAGCAAATGAGAAAAAGTACTAAACATGAAAAACATCGCTGACTGGCAGTGTGAGAGTATCCCTGTTTTTTTCTTTAATATTTGATCCACTTAAAACAGGCATATTATTAATATAATAAATTAAACTAAATCATTATGTGGTACCTAATGTGTATCGTATGTTGTCTGTTGTGCAGGTGGATGGGATCTTGTGCCTGGCGGACATCTTGACTGATGAGAGCAGCGTGGAGGCAGCTCGGGCTGAGGCAGCGGCGGTCGTGGCTCAGATCACATCGCCTCACCACACGTCCACACAGCACCTCGCCAGCTTCCTGGAGAGCATGCACGACATCGTCACAGCACTTATTAGTGAGTGAACTTGACACTGACATCTGACTCATAGTAGGAATCACCAGATTAGAGGAGGACAGGATCTGATAAAACTCAGAGCAGCAGAACACCAATGACTTTTATTTGTGGATAAAACAAAAATTACATGTTAAGTTGTATTTATTCCTCATTGAAAGGCTCCTTGTGAACGTTTATCCACTGATCTACACGAGGTGATAAAACACCAGGATATGCTACAATGTGCCAGCAATGGTAGAGAAGTATAAAACTGCAAGTTAGTAAATGCAGATGTAGAAAATATTTCATGAAATAATAGTGACATGTTTGTTTAATCCTTGGAGATACAGACTGTACGATTTGCAGAGTTACATTTGAATGTATAAACTAATTTTATTTATTACCTGGAAAACTCCACGGGGCTCCTCTAACCTGACCATTAATAACTGTTTTAGTGGAGTTTATTCCAGCTTAGTTGAATAATAGAGGTTCTGTGCAGGTTTTGTTCCATATAACTTTGCAATAAATATTGTATAAAATATAGAAAGTACAAGTACAGGGAATATAAATAAATGAAGGTTGTACTTTTTAAGTGTTGCCTTTAAAAGGGAGTCAGTCTGTTCTAATACAAACAAAGTTTTCTGTCAGTGCTTTTAAACACTGGACCTGATGCCTAAATATGCCTCATCTCAGTACCTTATTGACTTTATTTACATTTCTAATAAACCCAAAACTTTACAAAATATGCAAACACACTAAAGCTTGATCCCATAAACAAACATAAGAAGTTGTTTCCTAAAGAAAACAGCATCAAAAAAGAGCAAATAATGTGATTCTTAACAAAATCACCTTACATTTCGCTTTCCTTTTTGTGTGTCAATGTGTTGTGTTAGATCCACTGTACTGAGTGTGTGATGTTGTTTCTTTCAGAGTTGTGCGAGAGCGCCTCCTGTGGTGAAGTGTTCCTCCTTGCGTCTGCAGCCTTGGCCAATATCACCTTCTTCGACAGCATGGCCTGTGAGATTCTTCTGCAGCTCAACGCCATTCAGATCCTGCTGCAGGCCTGTAGAGACCGCCAGAGAGTCGACACACCTTACTCCAAAGACCAGGTACACGTCTGCATTTAGAGAAAAAAAATAAAGTTCTTTGTCAGATTTTTCAGCATTCTTTGTTTTTTTTTCATTTTTAACTCTTTACTGTTTTAATCTCAGGTGGTGACAGTCTTGGCAAACCTGTCAGTCTTAGAGCAGTGTGCTGCTGAGGTCCTGCAAGAGCAAGGTAATTCAATGTTGTTATTTTCATACATATCTCTGCCATTTTTGTAGAAAGAAAAACTGCTGTTAGGTTAAAATTCATCAGAAAGTCAAGAACCACTCACCAATGCCTACAAACAGAGGTTCATGCATGAAAAATGGATGTAATTCTTCTTTAATCCTCAAGATGGCGGCATCAGATAAACTCTGTGAAGCATGAGTTTAAATGAAACATCATAAACTGAACTTGTGGTTATGCAAATACGTCTTGTAACATCTGTAATGTATTTTCCTTACCATTTCATTCTTCATTTTTGATTTTTTTTATGTTTTACTGTTAAGTGAGAGTCCATCCTGTTCACAAATTCTATAATTTCTATACTTCCCCCTTTTATATCTTACAATACATAAAACACATTCATTAAAGCTCTGAGTTCTCCTGTCAGGCAGTAATTGCAGATAAATTTTATGGCTTGATCATGCCTCCTTCAGTGATTGTGTAAAAAATCAGATCTTAGAGTATGAAACCTGAACTATTATTTATTTCAAAACATCTTTCACCCTCAGTTCTGCTGTAACCACCTGAAGGTCTGAGTGTCTATGCTGTTTTCTTCTCACAGCTTACTCTTTTGTAATGATTGTTTTTGGTCAATTGATTTTGCTTTCTTCACTTTTGTTCTGAATCCTCTCTGACGGTCATGTTTTTAATGTCTGGCTCTGTTCTTTTCTTACTTGAGCACTTTGTCGTGTCTGAGTCTTGTGTAATTTTATGTCTCTGTAGTTCTGATGTCGTCTGTTCACTGTTGTGTTTGGTTTCTTTGTGTCTGACTGTGTAACATTGTTTTGTCATATTCTTATTAAATTTCTGGTCCATTTTCTGTCCTTTTTTTTGGCTTTTTTAATGTGTGTTTCACTGTAGATGACCTTCTTGTAATCTGAGCTGTTTGCTTAGTCTCTGTCCTTCTTGACATCTTTTATTGTTTTCTGGTATCTTGCCTGGCTGAACTGTACTTTATATTGTATCTTTTAGGAGTAGAGCGACTGCTGGTGCTGCTGGGAGAAAAACCGTCCTCCTCCAGTCCATCAGAGGGCGCTGCTTGTGAGCGTGTTCAGCAGAAAGCTGCTGTCACACTGGCCCGCCTGAGCAGAGACCCTGATGTGGCCCAAACAGCAATCCAACTAAAAGGTACTACAGAATTTCAGTCTTCTTACAACACTGTTACACTATTTGTTCTTTAATTAGTGGAATTTTTGACTGATGCAACAAAAAAAGAAAAAGAAGAAGAAGAAGAAAGAAAGAAAGAAAGACACAAATAACGTGCCAGAAAACAAGTAGCAAAAAGAAGCAGAACAAACAAAAACACATGATATATATTTAAATATGAATCTGCATCAAGGAAGTCAGGTGGATTTCCATACTTTATAACAACAAAATGGGACCTCAGATTGAACCTTGAGGTACTCCATGTTTAATTTAAGAGTATTAGACACCAGAACTACGAACTGTGCACAATATCCTTACTCTGCATGCTCTTCAAACTTGAATTTTTATTTACTTAAAAGAAGGAGAAAAAACGTCTCATAAGATCAGTTTACAGACCAAATTTCATCATCTAATCACTGGACAGAAACAACTTGATTTAAATATACAATTGTGCTGTTTGTACTGTGTCTTCTCTGTGCTTTTTAACTCTATTAATTTTTATTTGAATCCACATAATTGAACAAACAGAAATGTCTGTAGTTTAAAGTGTTTACATAAAATGTTTTTATTTTTTGAACCAGAGGTATGATGCTAATTTTGCTCAATTTTTATCTAAAATTCACTTAGATACAAAACGAAATTAAGGCAAGCCAAAGTAATTAGTCAGAGTCTAAACTGCGACACTGTAAATAAATAATCCTGTATTTTTAACAGAATTTTTCCTCTGCTGTCTTTAGCTGTTCCTCGTCTCATTGAACTGTGTCGCTCCCCTACTGAGAGAAATAACAGCGACTCAGTGCTGGTCGCTTGCCTGGTAGGTATGAGTGTAGGCGTATGTGGGTGTATGTGTGTGTATATGTGGGTGTGTGTGTGTGCAGGATACATATGTGTAAGTGACTCCATCTCCTGAATACAAAATATGCAATTCAAACACTCAAACTGCCTATTTCAGTCATGCCCTTAAAAAAAACATATATTTTCATCTGCAATCGCTATATAGTACAAACTGAGGGCTTTATACCACAGGCCTACACATGTAACATCAGTGCACCAAATGACTGTCCAATTTAATTACATCCACAGGGCAATATCTAAAAAAACTGAAAACATATCACAAGTTCTGTATCTTTAAGCCACGTTGAGATAGCTGACCGGTGCACATCATCTCAAACGTTGTATGTTTAAATATGTACATATCATGAATAATATCCCTGCTCATACTTTATCATTCTCTCATTCCGATCATAATTATTAAGACCAGATCTGGAGGCCGATGAGGGGATTTGAAGCGCATAATGGTCATGAGCTTAATTGGGCTGCCTCGCTGCACCCAGAGAAGCCCTCGTCTTCGCTGTAACCACACTTGTCAGTCTATTCAAATTAATGTGATTCCATTTTATCCTTTTAGCCAAGGGTTAAGTAGAGCATTTGTAGGTGTTGAATTTTTACCTTCAAAAGAACGCTGAGCTTTCATAGGTCGTTTGTAATCTTAAATGTAAATATTGGAGGCTCTGCTGGCTGAATAAGTTCGAACGTCACACTTATTACTGTTATACTTTGGAAATCACATGAGATGTGGGGAACAAAATGAAACAGTCTGGTCGAGTTGGACTAAATCCAATGCAGCATCACTTCAGTTTGTTGCTGTTTACTGTAAAACTGCAGACATATGAGAAAAAAATCATTTTGCCACATTTAATGACCACAGTTTACAATTCTACCATGTTCTTAGAAGATTTCAGTGTCTGTTTGCATTCCTAAGTGCAGCTCAATGTGGTCATTTTAGTTTATTTATTCATTTTATTACCTGTATTCAACCAGAGGAAAAAAATTGCTCACTGAGATTAAAAAATGTCCCGTCCAGAACAGGCAGCAGTACAAAGTTGACAGAGTTACAGACATAATGCATATGTCTGTGTGTTTGGGGGGTCTTTGCACATGCATACTGATAATATGAGTGTGTGTGTGTGTGTGTGTGTGTCTCCAGGCTGCCTTGAGGAGGCTGGCAGCAGGGTGTCCAGACAGCATCGAGGCAGCCGACCACCAGCAGCTGATCAAACCGCGGCTGGTCGACTCTTTCCTGCTGTGTTCCAACATGGAGGAGAGCTTTGTATGACGGACCTGCACACCGAACACTGATAGTGCAGAGCTGAATGTGTGCACAAGGTCATGTGCATGTGCTGTTTCATGACACGGACGGAGCTAATGAGCAGCGTCACTCCAAAAAACTGAATCTGTTTCTTGTTTGGAGCTTTGGTTTGTCACTTCCAGCGTCCTGATTATTTTAAGGTAAAACTGCATCGAGCCAGTTTGATGCAGAGGACGTCTCCTTGTAAAAGTACATACATTTGAAACCCATTGATGACATTGAATGCAATGAATTTGTACAGTGTTTAAGAGAAAAGGTCATTGGATAATTTTATTCACCATGAATTTTCTTGTCAGTAATTATACCAGTCATTATGTGGACGAGCAGGTGTTTTTATTTGAAAATGAAAGTATATCTTGCTCTGAAATGAAACACTTTATTCACCACCAGTGTGCAATTTATTCGATCTCGTCTGAAGATATAATTTCCAAAGTATTTTGGCTGACTGAGAACATGGAAAGAACCTTCACACAAGTGGGTAATACAGTAAAATAACATAAAGGATCATCTGAAGCATTTAGCATTGGAGTACCAAGATGTTTGTCTGGTAAAATTCTTCTCAAGTCTTTTATTGTTGGTCTGTTAAAATAAATGTTTTCAGTCAGCAGACACTTTATTAGGATAGCCATTTGCAGCTAAATTATTAAATTTACATTAGAAGATTAATTAATACATGTTTTTGGTGTATTTGTTGTTTGAGCACTATTTGTATTTAAATTTTTGATTGAGACAAAATGGCAACATGATCTTTGTTCTTGTGTACAGTTTATTGTATGTTAAAGTGCATCTTATGGCATGCTGAGTTATTCTCTTTATCTTGTTTGCCATTCATTTCAAATATCATTTTGCCACTGGAAAAGGATTCTGTAAAAAAATGGTCTTGATTTTCACTATAGAAATGCTTTTTTATTTAAAGAGAGTTACCATTATTGTATGCCATGCATGGAATAAAGGCAATCATCTATTTATCATTGGAGTGAATTACTGTCTTTATGCACTGGGACAGTAGTATGCTTCAGAAGCTGTTGCAGACTGATCCTCTCATTGTTATGACATGAAAGGAGTCGCTCATGATCTTAGCTCGACTTTGGAGAGCTGTCAGCGAGTTTCAGCTCCTTGTTTAGCTGCCTGCTCCATAAATTTACTGGTTTCGCATCAGGCAGCTGAGAAAAAAAAGGTCTAACTGCTCACTGCATTACCTGCTCAGCAGGAGCATTTAGCAGCTAAAGACCAAGATATTTCTTTTAGGAGTTAAGACCAGAGGCAGAGCTAAAGGAAAGTCATTACTGGACTCATGTTAACCAGGTGGAAAGACACAAGACTCTTAATGAACGATAATGCTGTTCTGTGTCTGTTGGATGTGTAAATCAGGAATTGTTTCCTTGTTAAATCTACACATTAACGTATAAGATGATGATATGTCAGTGATGTGCAGATTACTCGTATATGCTTCCCTAAAAAGTTAGTTGCTTTAGGTTTAAGGCAACATGCAAACCTGTTCAAATCCCCCCTGAACAGAGTTAAGACATGCCTGAAGAAATTAAACTCAAAATCAATCTGCTTAATTTTCAATTCCCAGAAAAAAACGAAGCATATCTGAATGGAGACAGTTCAACTCCCCTGCAAAACAAGGTTCAGTTGAACTTCTGTTCTTACATATTGTTGCACCACAGAACATTGTTGCACCAAATTCAGAATAACCAGCAGACAGACCCCCCCCCCTTAATGCAGAATAAGTGCATTTGGGGTCCATGCAGCTAAAGTTCCTCTGAAGGCCCCCGGACCTCCAGCTATCTCAGAGGAACCGTGCTCACACATTCTGTCTTGTCACAAATGCAGGCAGAGAGATGAGAAAAGTCTTTGAATGAAGCTTAAAGAGAAAGAAAGAGGAGAAGAAAAATAAGAGCAGGTGGACCCAAAGGTCTACCTGTTGGTCCTCCGTGAACCAACAGAAACAGGAGGGACATTTGCTATTTAAGCCTCCAACTTTCCAAAAAAAGAAAAAAACACTGGGTCTCCCTTTGGAGGAATAACATTGCAGACTGTAGCTGTGTTCATTCAAAAGAATTTGTCATCAAAATGTCAGCTTTCTCACACGTAGAAGACTCATCCATCGACAATGGCTTTGAAAAGAGTTTGCAAGCACGACTGCAGCAGAGTTTTTTAAATTATTTTTTAGCTCACAAGTGATCGGGATACGCTGGAGCGAGTGATTACAAAGAAATATGTGAGAGCTTGTCTGCAAAACTTGTCCTTTGTGTTGTCATCACTTTGATAAAGAACATTCTCAGGTTTTTTTTTTTTCTTCTCCATAAGCCTTCCTCTCCTTGGAGAGACAATTGAGGGTCTTCTTGCATTCTCTGTAGCATCTTTTCACCTAAGGGCACTTCTGCTGAGCCTGGACTTGTTACACTCCAACCCAGCGTTGAGACAATTGAGCCGATTCGCATGTGTGTGCGTGTGTGTGCGTTGTCCAGCATACATGTGGGACTGTGTTCAGAGGCCTTTGTGATAGAATATGCTCCTGCCTCGCTTTGTTGAGACCCGATGAAATATGTAGCAACGCGGAGGAGAACCAAACAGACGGCCTAAAAACACAGGTTCCTTTGATATTGTTTTGGTTCGACCATCACCATGAAGCTCTGAGCTGCTCAGTTTCTCTCGTTTTTTTCTTTTTTTATTCTTGGGCTCTTGAACTTTCATTTTCCTGCCTCTCCATCGTCTTCTGTTCAAGTATGTTACACTGGTGAATGAAGTTAAAGCCTTTACTTGAATAAAAGCACTAAAGCTACACTGTTAAAATAAAGTGTAAGTCTTGCATCGAAAATTTCACTTATTTAAAAGTAAGTTAATTATTAAAATCCTCCTATAAATATTTAGTATAAGTTAAATAACTCAATGTAGAAAAATTCCCCCTCTGACTGTTATACTGTTATATTTATCATCAGATTATAACGCGTGTTTAAGTAAAAGCAGGATTTATGGTTGTTGTTTGTTGAGGTGGAGCTCATTTTGAATTATGATGTACAGGTATTTATAATAATAATTTTTTATATACATTAGTCTTCTGATCACGTTCTCCATTAAAGGATTGATCTTTTGGTTTGTAGAAATACAGATTAAAGTGAGAAATGCTGCAGCAGTTACACTGACATCCTCACAATGCTTGTTTTGTCCATGCAGTTGAACAAACCTTAAAACTTGGAAACTAATTTGGAAGTGTACATTACAAAGAAAAGTCACTACTTGTCAAAGAAAGATAAGCTGCCTTACAGTATTTTTTTATGTCATCTTTACTGTCCCAGACCAAAAATCACAGACATTTTGGGTAAAAAAAAAGGATCTAAGGACTTGAAGTCTAATGCAAGATGACACTCCTCTGTGACTCTCGTGAGACCTTAATATTTTATGTGTCACATCTTTGCACCCCCTTTTTTCTATTTTTTTTCCTGTCTGACCCTTTTTTATTTCAGAAAAATGCATTTTACTTTAAAAATGCTTTCTGAAGTCAACACATTAGACTCACAAATTAGTACGAAATAAATTGGTCAAACTTAAAAGTCACATTCCTTTAACCAAAAGTTTATTAGTGATGTAAATCCTGCATATTTCTAAGATGCACACAAAAGACTGTGAACTGTTTCACTGTCTATTCACCATCTGTTTGTCTGAAAGTCTATTGATGAACTTCACTTCAGAACCAAGGACTCATCAACACAGAGGGGAAGGGTTTTTTCAAGGAGCTCTAAGCAGGAGCAGCTCCCTTAACAATGTAATGTCTCACTGAGGTGTTAAGAAGCACATTACGAAAGATTCTATTGAAATTAATCTTTTGAAATTTCTTTATTTGGTTCAATATGAATACCTGAGTCCAGCCGCAAAGGTCCCCAGGTGGTTTGTCTGAGACTGCACTGATGCCCCGAACTGAAAAGGTGTTTGTTGGTTTCTACCTTCAAGAGTAACTCGTGACATTTAATTTTTTATATTAAAAGTCAAGCATTTTCTTCATTTTATTATTAATGTCACCTTCTGAAGTATAATAAAATAATTGCATATGAAATAATAAATATATATATAAATAATTTCACTTAATTGTTGTATAGACCAAGAACATGCTACATTAACACAAAAACAAACCTACTGGATTTAAAGTTCTACTTTGAAACTGTTTTGATAGCTTAAGAGTCTTTATGGAAATTGGTGACATTTTCAGGCTGTGGGAAGCGCTGTTCTATTGATATTACACAAGAGGGCGATGTTGTGTTTTGGCTCAATCAGCAGGTGTATTCACCTGAAGAAGAACAGAAAGGAAGAAAAATGAACTTCCATGTTTGAAGTGGAGGGGATGCAGACAAAGTTTGGTCACCAAACTGCAAGATAAAGGAGACAAAATGGACTGGTAATCATATTTTTGTGTCACTCACAACAAACAACTAACTGTAAATGTTTACTGTCTGAAGCTGAACAACACTGAAGTGCAGACCAAAGACTTGACAGAGGACCGCAGCTAACGAGGGAAGCTAACAGAGTTAGCCTGCAGAGAAAGCTGTTCACTTAAAGGAAAAAAAGAGAGCTGACCCTAAACAGCTGAGTTTTTAACACATAGCCCCACACCATTACATTAAATCAAGGGACATGTGACATCAAGCGCTTGCTAGCTTTGAGTTAGCATCAATCACAAGCTAGTTAGCATAGCAGTGTAACAGGATTGTTAAGGTATTGTTCCAAGATGTTAGCCCCTTAGCTGCAGCCTTGTAGTAACATTTAATAATTGGCCTAAATTAGCTTATTATCCTGTGTATGAAATCAGACACAAAACAATGTGTAATCACACCTTTAATGAAAAAAAGGGAGGTGGTGGAATCAACAGGAGTAAAGTTCTGAGCAGAGCTAACAAGCTTTGCTAACTATAAGACTGCAGACACTGGGCTGTTTCCATGTCCATTGCATTTGTAAGAAAGCTTATATTCACAGGCGTTTAATGTCTTGTGTGTTCTTGTCTTGATGCACTCGTTTGATGTTTGGCTGCATTAGCAAAGCTTTCACCTTGCTATGGCTAGGATTTTTTGACTAGCATGGATTATACATGTGCAGACCTGCATACACCTTTTTGTGTAAAGCCTCAACAGTTGACGAATTGTAAATTTAACCAGTTATTTTAGTCACTTTACTAAATATGTCTCTCTTTCTCATAGTCATTATATGATAATGCAGTCAACCTCTTGAAGACTCAAGAGAAGTACAGATATTTCACTCATCGTCTCCACCTTTGTTCAAAAAGGCCTGTAAAGATTAATGTCTTTGCATTAGTTTTGTATGCAGACGTACTGCCTCCAACATTAGCTTCAGGATCTGTCAGCTCTGATCTTTCATTGGACTGTAAAAACTGTAAAACTCAAAGGTTTAAAGACACAGAGACACCCCTAGTTGCAAACTAACATCCCTCTAAAGCACATTTAGACCTCACAGTATAAAGACTAATTATGACTTAAGTGCCATCACCTGTTGGACAGCCAATTAAGAGGGTAACATGGCTGTTTACTGATATCTCTGGTCCAATTTCCAGCTGGCTCCCATTAGAGGACCTACTGGGGATTTTAATTGCTGAAATACAACCACAACATTGAGTGTAAATTAATATCAGCACTGTGCGGTCACAACTTTTGGTCAGAGTCAGTGGAGGGTATAAGCCTAAGACCAAAAAATTTTCAAGGGTTTGTATACAGTAGTTATATGGCTTTATCCAGTAGCTGCCGTGCATTAGTACGTCGTAAAGTCCAAACCGCTGCTCTGCAGAAATCTCCCTTCCTTTTTCTGCAGATGTGCAAAGCAACAAAGTACAAATACAAATAAAAAATAGTACTAATAATGAGAGTTTCCCTACTTGCTTTGATCTTTGTGTAGCAGAAGTTCTTTTAATATTCACTTAAATGCATTCAGGTATTTTTTTTTTGTCTGACACTGAAGAGAGAATTTCATCAAATTAAGAAAAAATGTCCTCTTGCTCTCAAGGATGAACTGATTGATTGTTGTTGGCCATAGCTCAAGACATCATACACTAACTATGACAAAATTTTGATCAAAAGTCTAATAACTAAAATGCCAAAGTGATGACATTTAAACTTTCAAAGGCCTTCAGGGTAAAAACAAAACCTTTTTTTTTTCTTTCTGTTCAACCTGAGTGCCTGAGTGCACCTTAATTTGTTCCTGCCAGGCAGGACGGTGGGAGGTCGCTCTGTGTGGGTCAGAACTGACTCATAAAAACGCTCCTCGCCGAGCTCAAACAGCTCCTTTTTTTTGTACTAAGACGTGCGACCTTGATCGGATGTTCAGCATATTCAGGGCTGCAATTTAGTTTTCACACAGTAAAGTGAAAGATAAACAATGGTGATTAATTTTCAGCAACAGAAAATGAACATATTTGAATCTTGTTCTTTCACTAAAATAACTCCGGGGCGTGTTGTGCAGTGGCTCTTTGGACGGAGAGCAGCATGCTTGTGGAAAAAGGAATGAATTAATGAAATGTAGTGATTAAAATTTGAGGAGCCACAGTCTTGTTAGTTTCAAAGGGTGTTTTTATTAAGTCTGTATTTTTGCATTTTAGTGTGTGTGCATGTATGTGTGTGTGTGTTTGGGAGAGACAGAAAGCGAGCCAGAGCCTGCTGCTCTTTGGGGACTGGGGCAAATCCAGCCGAGCAAAACTGCCTTTAATGTCTCGTGTTTACGCACACGTGAACGCGTTTGAACCTCCACACTGACAAAACTGGTTCTAGTCCCTGAACCTTCACATTCACATCCACATGAGCGTTAATCCAAACCCTTAATTTGAACTCTTATGTAATATTTCGAAAACTCCTATGTTTACATCTGTAGCCTGTTTGCTTGTTTGCAGTTTTTGTGTTTGCCAGTGTTGTGGTTTGGGATGTTATCTCTTGCTTATGTGTGGATTTGTGCTTTTGCATCATCATGACACCTGCAAGCAGAGAACTAACAACCCATCAAAATGCAATTTAAAAGACAAACACAGAAAGCCACACATTGTCTATTGCTTCTTGTGTGCACACTGGGCCTACATGTAAATGTGCACACAAATGCATGCACACATACAAAATCTGTGGACATATATGGTCTTTTAAGAACCATCAGGTATGTGCAGAGCAACCTACCTTAACTCCTGCATACTGTTGCTGTTAAAACACTCATCTGCTCCATCATCCCACACACACACACACACACACACACACACACACACACACACACATACCCGTGGTCCTCTGAGCCCTACTTGCCATTAACAGGCCACCACAGGATGCCGTCTCCATTTAGGTCCTCCAGTCTATGAAAAACCTCTTTTCACACACACACACACATACGCACACGCACACACATCTTTCACTTCTCCATCCAGCGTCTCAGAGGATTTGTGGGGAGATTGTTTCTTTTGCAGACGACAAGGCTGCAGAATTGTATTTGGGTTTTTTTGTTTTGTTTCTTTTTTCTTTTTCTTGCCCGTAACTGCAGACAGTAGCAAACCACCAAACTGTGTGTGTCAACTATCTGTGTCCACAGTTATGACAGAGAATATCATGTAACAGCTTTTATTTGCCTAACAAGCCGAAGAATGTTTGACACTTTTTTTTTTCCCCTCTCCAAAAGCTTTATATGAGGAAATGCCAGTCGCAAAAAATGCCCATGTGTTACTAAAAAAGTCTAATCGTGGCTTTTTGGTTCCAAACATCAGCCTAAACACTGGCTCACACATTTAATTTCTACTTTTATTACAGTTACACTTGTATTTAGAGGCCAATAAAAACAAATACAGTTGAACTGACATTTATTTCCTGCAGATATTCCAGGAGCAGAAAAGTAAAAATAGAAATTATTTCATTTACGTTGCTTTTGTGTCCTAAAGTGACACTTCTGGTTAAACATTAAGAAAGGTGACTGATTGAGTTTGCTCCCTTGGGGTGAATGTTTAAGCATGTGCGACTTTGTGTACGAGCACGTGTGTGCATATGTGCAGATTTTTTACTTGCAGAACACGACTGGACAAAATAAAGTCTCTGGATTTCTAAAGTTGGAACTGTTAACCAAGAATTTGTCTTTGGAAAGAATAACATTGCATATTTAATCTTTATTTTTAACCAGGAAAGACATTTTGGAATAGAAGTGTGTTTATGACGTTCATGATTCGTTCTGTGGTCGTCATGTTGTCACAGGTCAGAGGGTCTGAGGGGGTGGTGGTGGATAAAGTGCAGGACTTCAACACCAGAGACTGATATTCACATCCTGAGTCACGTTTAGGCAACCAAACCACTCTGGTTGAGGTTATCATTGTGGTTTAGTGAAATGATACATAAATATATCAATCCTGTCTTATGCTTCAAATCACTTGCTTTTTCTTATTTAAAAACCAAGACCACTTTATTTCCTTAAATGAAGCGGTTTGAGTACTTAAACTCATGTTTTAGCTGGATATGCCAGGATTTTATTACAAGCACAGATACTATAAGAAAATAAAAAACATATATTGCCTGTTAAGAGTTTGCGTCTTTGCAGGTGAGATCATTAAAAAAAATCTTAACAGTGTTAATAAAAAAAAATTCTGGCAGTTTTATGTCTCTTTAGATACACAGGTGATGTTACAAATCAATAGTGTGTGAAACATAAATAGTTAAAAAAAAAAAAAAAGAGTAAAACCTCCTAAGCAGTTGCTTTGGAAAAAGCCTTTTAGACTAAAAGCTTGAATGGTAGATTTGACGCAGGGGAGTTAAATGTACTGATGTTTTTCTGGCTTTATTTTTTGTAATTTTTTGCATCCAGCACCTTTTTGTTTTGTGGCAACATGCAGCAGTTTGTGGAAAGTTTTAGCTGAAAGATAAATAGAAAAAAAATGCCTGAACTCTAACGTAAAATAAATCATTACTGCCTCATTCAGTTAACGTGTCATTTTAGCAACAGAGTCATTAAATTTTAGCGAATCACTGGCAAAATGTGACTCCGTTTGTGCCAAAGAATTCAATAAAGGATCAGATAAAACTCACACTTCACGCTGCCTGTTGGTTTTGGTTTGTGCTCCCCTCCTCTGTATTAATATACATATCAAAATTCATACTCTTAAAGTGAAATTGCCTTCTATCTAACCAACCCTGCTGCTGCAACCCTTCCCTGAAAATATAATTTTCATGTTCAGCCAAATGACATTCCAATGGAGTGCTCAACATCTTTTATAGGGTAAATTTACCTTCAATTCCCTGGTGCTTGTTTGATTTTTTTCTTTCTCTTTTCCTCTCTCTTGCACCGTATAAAAGCTACATGCAGGAAAAATCTCTGTTCTTGACCGCGGCTGCTCGGCAGAGAGCGCTAAAGCCGCTGCCTTCCCCCTCGGTGCTCTGTTTCCGCGCTGCTGCTCTCAGATCTAACATGGCAGCAGTATTACCATCTCTATGTAAATCACTCTCTGACATGCAGACAAGGGATGGGGGGGGGTTGACTGGGATAGAGAGGGCAGAGTGTTTGTCAAACCCTCTCCACCTCCTCACAAACCCGGACAGGGGAAATTACAACAGCCACTGAACTGAGCACTGGTCCAGCCTCTTCTATTAGAGACACTTGTAGACTGAATAAAGAGTCTTTCATTTACAGGGAAAGCGAGTGACTCTGTGTTTTCCAGCACTTCCTTACAGATATTACAGTCCCGTAAATGTGTAACGCAAGATGGACTATCCCTGGTCTGTTAGCGCTGACTCCTTCAAGCATCCACTGCTTTTCTTCAGATATGTCAATCTGACTTTAAGAATTTTTCCCCTCGTCCCTGAAACATTAAACAGGAGCAGCACTTGTAACCAAAACAGGTGAGAAATAGTAGATATTAACTAGACAGGGTGCTTGACAGAAGTTTTTCAAATACAGTACAGCGCTTTCTTCCCCCCATCAAAAGAGACCCAACAGCAGCATTGAGAGCAGATCTGTGTGATTTTCCTGCAGATGAAAGTGAATATGTAATTAACATGCTGTAATTGCTGGCAGTCTCTCTTTTTATTTCAAGATGAATGCGAGCTCTTGGCCAAGCCAAGGTCAGAGGCCCGAGCCTATGCAATACATATTTAATGGAGAAAGACAGAACATGCACGTATGTGACTGGATACTTGAACTGTACTGTATTTTAAATATCATCCACAGCTGCCTTTTGCTCATTTCAGCCGGCGAAATACACAAGGCAGTCAAATAAATCACTGCACAGCATCTTTACACTGCATTATTTATTATTTTCAATGTGTCATTAATACGAAACAGTTTTTTTTTTTCCCTCAGTTTGCGGGGTCTAAGTCCAGAGATTGATTGTTCATTTCCTCAACATCCAACATAATTTCAGTAGCCAGACCACACTAAAACACACTCTGCTTAACATAAAAGTAAATGGGCTCCCTCTGCCTCATGTGCTGACGTGGTTTCGTGGCTCATTCTTCATCTCTAGATCGTTTCGGCATTACCGCCATGCTCTATAAACTGCGTCCCGACCGCCGGCACTGCGCCTTGCAAACGGCATCACAAGCACAGCTCACTATAGACTTCAAACATATAAACTGAGTACGATTCAGCTTTTACGAGCCGCCCTTAAGAATCAACGCAGGCTGAGACAAGACAGCATTGTTGGACGGTGAACACCCCGAAAAACAGTGTGGTGAGAGATGGAGCTGGTTAAGCGTCTCTCTGCCAGTGATATCAGATTAAGCAGGGCTTTCAGGGCCCGTCCGGTGCAGACTACATGAATGATCTCATCAGCTGTGGCTCGGGTGGTTTGGCAGCAAGGAGCGTGTATAAGCGGTGGCAAGAGATGACAGAAAATACAGCAGAGACGTTTTTCTGCAAAAAAAAAAAAAAAAAGGAGTGTGTTGGTACAGACACTGGCAATGGTTTGATCCTTAAATGCTTTACTTGATAGCAGTGAGTCAACAAGAGTAATGTTTTGGAAGCGTTTTTGGGGTTTAAATCCGCCAAACAATCAGAGACTTTACAGTCACTTGTTTACAAGATGTGAAAGCTTTGTGCAGAGATAGAAGTTTGGAAAAAGATGCACAGCCTAAAGCTTTTTGTTCAGTGTTGCTAAAATACACAATGCAAGAGTGTAATAATATTGATAATATAAATATCGTGATACTTATTAAGCAGAGGAGGATAAAATGAGGCAAAAGTCAATTTTAAACAAAACACATTTTCAGCAATCAGTGAAAATAATCACATTAAATCTACAAACTGTTTACATGAACCTCTTTTCCTCTTGATTACAGTCTTTACACTTGACTCTTCTGATAGTAACTATCAGTAGTTTGTATCAGAAAGTTAGTAAACGCCTCATTGATAGTTAATTAAGCATACAGGGGTTCAATCAGGGTAAAAAGTTTAGATTTACTCAGACTCATTTTTCTAAATAATAGAGGAAAAAATAATGAATGAAAAACAAATATGGATTCAGAGAATTTTGCTAAAAGCCCAAAAAAGAAGTGAAAATACTTAAAATTCAATTAGTTTTTTCCTTGTAGGTAAAACACCTCGTCCTGCTTCAAACTATATTATTTTTTGTAAATAAGTCTGTTGAGGTAACATGCTCCAGTTTCCTCATTAGGTGTCTTCGATTCCTACTATTTTGATTATTTCTTATAGGTCAGTCCTTGAATATCTGTCATCATTTTGAAGTTTTTGTACTACAGGAACAATGATAGATTATTGAATATATATATCTGCTTTATATTGTATTTTACAAAAAAGATTAGCATGCTGTGCACAAATCAAACCTGGTTTTTGGTTCAATAATATAAATCCTGAGAAAAACTCACAAAACTGGAAAAAAAGCATGAGCACCTCACTTACGGAAGAGATTTTTTTTCTTTACAAACCTGCAGCACAATGCAAAACGAACCTGAAGTGCATCAGTAAACACTGACACTCCTGCATCTACCCCAAGACGTGACACACACCCCTGCACAGAAGATCTGAAAGAAAACATCCCATCCACATCTCTGATCTGTCACTGCCAGGGAACAATTAATTGCAGTTGCAAAGTATTTTCTTTCCTTATGCAGATCAACAATGTCTTTGGCAATTAGCCTTCCACCCCCCCCCTCCTTGAGGACTGAGGCCTGAATCCTGCATGTCACCCTCTTCACATAATGAAGAGACAGCGGGTGTCATGTCTGGACTTGGCAATCTGCTACTGGCATGAGAGTTAGAGTATTAAATGGACTAACTGCCTGCTTTACCGTCAAGGAACACCGGCGTCTGAGCCCAATGATTACGGCGGCCCCAAACAAAAATGACATTTGTCTGACAATAAAATTGGATACTAACCTGTCTGAAAGCTGTCTCCATTTGCCTAGAACAAACGCTGGCAAACAGTTTGACACACTTTCCCCTTGAATACATAGGCGAAGCCATCCTTTGGCTCACGGTAATGGCCCCTCATTGTTGGCCACAGAGGATGTGGCGCTATTCATAGCGGTGGATGATTGAAAAGAAAATTGAATCCCTTTTGATGTGATAAATGTGTCTATTACTGCATTTGCACACAAAATGTCGGTGGAAATTATAGTGGGGAGGCAGGGCTCAGAGGAGAAAATACATAGGGATGGCATATTGGCTAGCTTTGATTGGAGCTGAAATATAAATATACTGTACCGGTAGATGTAATGAGTCCAAGCTCCCTGATTTTTCCACAGGAACTTCACAAATGAAAGGCCTTGACAGCCCCAATTGTAAGACTATATAAAAAGGTTAAATGTCTGCATAGCTCTCTCTGTTTTTCTCTTCAAAGAGCTGTTTGATAAAGGACACCAACAACTGTTTGCCTTGTAATAAAAGGGAATTTTCTCTTTTCAAAAACTTCTGAAAGACAGCAAGAAGCCTGAGGAAGAAAGGAGCCAAGTATTATGTGTTGCATAAAGTGTTGCACTGTGAAGGACAAATTCGTTTTGAAATCGTTAATACACTTGATGAAGTGGTTTGATGTATAAGTTTATCAAAATAGTCTCTCAGTGGTGGATAAAATTACCATTTTTTGCCACTTTGGAAACACCTGGATTTCAAATTGAAATTCGACTGTTATTAAAAAAATATATATGTTTTGCGGTTTTATTTTTTTTACAGTTAGCCATGTGTCTAGCTATACAATAGCATCACATCACAGGGTTGAATAACTGTAATACCATTTTTGACTAATTTGAATTTTTTGTTTTAAGTGATCACATTTCAGCTATTTCAGTTTTTCTAAATAGCTAATCTGCATGAATAAAATTTATCTTAATTTCAAAATGAAAGATTTATGACATCACACATACCCGTGTTAATGCTGCTTAATCAAAACTTGCCCTTAACAAATCAAAATGGTTAAGGTTAAAATTAGGGCAAAAAACACAAAAACATACAAATTTCAAGTTATATAAATAAATAAATATATATATTTCAAAATAAAATCTGTGTATGTGCAAATGGATGACATATATTAATAGTTGTGGGAATAAATATCTGAACATAACGAACCAAAAAAAAAAAAATTAACAAAACAGCTAGCAGACACACAACTTTTTGGTTTTAAAATAAAAACTATTATCTGACCAACTTGTAATGTTAACAAATGAAGCCTTCCCTTGTACAACTCAATTTTTTTTTTTTAAATACTTTTCGAGAAAAAGTTCTAAAGAATTTATCACAACAGTTCCCCTTCACAGCATTTTAGATGTGAGCTTATTCAGTTTCAAGGTCAGGATCAAGGTCATCCTCCATTGACTGCAGCCTCTGTTCCATAATGCTTCTCTTCAGGACACATTCACAGTTTTATCCACTTTCAGCCCTGTTGGACAGTAATTGTAATTGAAGTGGTGCAAAAAGAATTTAGAAAGTTTTTGCTTCAATTCCTTTTTATGACTTTGATACAAAGCGTGACCAAGTTTTTATTCTCCGTTTTATATTTCATATAATTTTATTTTACACCATTCTAAAGTTGTAATAAGTACCACTATCAGCGTTAAACCACTGTTTGTCACATAAGGAGGAGGTTTGCTGCTTTTTGGGTGAATAACAACATCATTAATTTAATAATGACTGTGTTTTATCTTTGTAAAGATCTTTATGCACACCATGCTAGCAAAATGACTATCACAATGAAAAGGGGAGTCTGTCAGCCACTGCAGACTGAACATACCTTAAGAACTACTGGAGAGCTGCACATAAAATTTTGTACGGACATTTCTGGCAATTGGTACAAGAATGGATAAATACAATGACCACAGTCACCACAAAGATTAATCTAATCAAATTTTTTTTAATTCCCTGAATAATAAAATGTCATCAAATTTGGTTCAGAAAATTAATATTAATTCTTTTATTCTCACTCATATTATTGTGTTTAAATATGTTGATAGCAAGCTTAACAAAAATAAAA
The DNA here is from genome assembly GCA_029814765.1 of Acanthurus leucopareius. Taxonomy (NCBI): domain Eukaryota; kingdom Metazoa; phylum Chordata; class Actinopteri; order Acanthuriformes; family Acanthuridae; genus Acanthurus; species Acanthurus leucopareius. The sequence continues at coordinate 22,587,383 of JAQMCX010000050.1, read as the reverse complement.
TAGTGAATGTGGTTAATGTTATAACTGTTTGGTATTGGCACGTTAGCATTGTCATTGTGAGCATGTTAGCATGCTGTCAATACTTTTAGCATCACTGTACAGTCATACTTTTGTTGTTTTTTTTTTACCTTATTATTGTTTTTAAATGGACCTCTGTTCTGCACAAACCTCCTTACGAAACTCTACTATAGTTGTTTATGTTTAATTGGTCTGAACCGTCAGTACATACACATTTTCCCCTGTTTGTGCTTAAAAATGAAAGTACCCAGCTTTTTAAATAAATCATTTCATATATTTAACATAAATTTGTGTTGTAATTACATTTTTTAAAAATCTTTAGTAGGAAAGAACGGTGAGATTTGAGCTGGAAGGCACAAAGAGGGTAGAGAAGTTAGAAAGAATTGAAAGGATGAGGAATATAATAAAATAATAATTTTTGTTTTTTGTCTTTTGATGGCTTTTTGTCGATAATATCAAAAACACAGAATATCTCCTTTCCTACTGCCTGTTTAAAATGGATCATGAAGTACACCCAAGGTGATCTTTTTTCGGCAGCAAAATGTAATCTGCTGGTGATGAAATCGCCCAAGTATTTTCTCGACTTTTTATTTTATTCTCGCATTTTGCTGAATAGATATAGTTGCTTCTATTGCTTAAATAACAGTAAAAAAAAAAAAGACCCATAGTCTAGGAAATGTTAAGAAGTCAAGTGAAACTCCAGCAACATTAACTCGGTGTTGTTACTCTTTCATGCACAACTTGTACATTGTTGATCCTTTTATAAATGATTAATTTTCAAGGCTCAAAGGCCTAAACGGTAATGTCTGCAGTCTCCGTATTGACAATCACGAGGAACCAGAAAAAAAAGAGAAGCCAGACATAAAGTAAGTTAATCTGTCTGAAAAGTGTCATAACAGTGTGTTTATGCATGCCTGGGTTATTTTGTGTCATCTCTTTTTTTTTTTTTTCCAACCAGCCCTCTTGTTTTGCTGTATTTGAGAGGTACGAACACTGACTCCGCTGCTCTATTCTACCGCTTGACCCTTACATTTTTAATCGACGCAGCCATCTCTCTTTCAATGCACAACATCTTTGATGATGAGACGCTCTTTGATGGCAAGTGAATTTCATTTGCGTCTAAAAGCTTGCAAAAAGTATTCGGTTCAAGATGATCACCGCATTCGTGACTTCTAGGCAATTACTGTAATGATGCAAAATGGTAAACATTGGCCCAACATCTAAATAATTTAACAGTCTGAAAACATGCTGCTCCAATGTTTATGAAGTTCGTTTTGTGTTTACAGAGTGATCATGTTGAAATGTTCCATGGCAGCGAGCTAGCATGAAAGGTCATGTTTAGCCGAACTAACTGTATGATATTTAAATGGGCCCTTCACTAGACGACTTGAGTTAGACAATAGACTCCTCCCATTTAAAGTCTCCGCTCGTGCACACGGGCCAAATTTGATGCATCTGCAAATCATTCAGTCAATCAAGAGTCATCTCATTGGGCTCATTTCTGTCGTATGCCTACTTTCTAGCTTGAATGAGCTTCAACAAAGTAAACTGTGAGCTTAATTCTGCATACAGTCTGTGGGACGAGCTGCAGGGATGTTTGCTCAGTTTTTTATGTTTTTTTATGTCAGAGCCGCATGGTGGGGCGTTAAGTATCAAGAGAGCTGTGCTGACATTGACTGCAAAGAGAGCTGAGCTTCAGGAGAGAAAACGTGCCGAGCTCAATTTAGACACGAGTGTCACGTCTTTGTGGCTGACGGCGCAGACTGACATCTGTTTGAATAGGTTACAGACATCCAAAGATGAAAGAGTAATTAAAGATTCACCTTTTTATTTAAATTCATTCAGTAAATTAAAGAACAGTAAAAAAAAAAAAATCATTTCCAACACAGTTTTTAGTCTTTATCTAATATTAAAGTCAAATAAAATGGAATTATTTGTGGTTAAATCTGGTGATAAATAGAAGTGAAAGTCTGTTTTATTTAAGAAAACGCTCACTTGCAATGACTTTTCTCATTATATTCTGTTGAACACTACGTCCACCTACAGCAGAGCTCCGTCCACCCCGGGTTAATGTGTAAACCCTGCAGCGGTGGGGATTAAGATGTCCATAGGAACATTGGCCCTTGATAAGCGAGCCGGACTGCTGAGTCACCGAACACTCGAGTGGACAATTTCTGTGACTTGCAAATACCACTGATGGCTCTTGAATTGCCCTGACAGAGCGAATGTTAGAGCTCTCTCATCTACCTCACATAAGTTCGTATGAATGATGTTTTGATGCACCGGTGGGTCCGAACGTAACTAGCTCAACCCAAAGTTTTTGAAGGTAAATTATCTAAGAGTTTAGATCTGTTTTGTTAAAAAAAATGGATGAAGGATCTGCTGTTGCCCGTAATCAGCTTCTCCACGTGAACATCCACATTGATGAGCTGGATCCTCGTAGAGGAGTCCTGGACCTCCTCAGAAGACTCCGTCCACAGTGGAAGACGCAGGACATTCAGATGAAGGCAAGTGTTTGTGTCTCAAGGATTTTCAATACCTGTGAGTCACTAGTGATTTCTTTTTTTCTCCATGAATGTATCTCCGTTGGTTAACTGGCTCTGTCATTGAGATAAACTTCTATTTCATGTGATTTTTATTTAAAATCTTGACAAACGTCTTATTTCCTACAGTGTAAATGAGTGAATGTATATTATATGAATACATGTTAAAGGGGTTTCTTTGGAGCTGGTTAAAATTTTCAAAAGGAGGCTGCAGAATAATATCTTCCAAAGTGCAGTGCAGTGAACTCTAGCAAAGTTCAGACATCTAGAGCACGTGTTTGCACGTAGAACGTTTGGTATCGATACTGTTTTGTTTGCAAAGTCCAGTATTGCTACTGAACTGCACATTTAATTTTCACTTTCATTTACTGCATGATTACAGACCACAGATCCCTTGTTTAAATACTGAATGCTAGATGATCATGTTGCATGAAACCTTTTATTGACATTGTCCCCAGATGGCACTGTGACATTTGTAAATTGTTTCTGCCCTGCAATGTTTGTGTGCATAGCAACCATGTGGATGAAAGATACAACTGTAAACTTTAGATTTAATATTTTCTCCCCACTTATTTCATGAAGCAGGAACTTGTGTTCACGAGGGGATTTGAACTGAATTCATCCTGTTTTATCCTTTGTAATAAATCTGTGCAGCCTTTAGTTTAATTGGGTGAAAACTGCATTAAAACTAACAGAAGTTATTTCTTCTCCACAAACTTTTGCACAAACTCTTGGTATAAAGGTCACAGTTGAGCAAGAAGTCGCTGTACGGATTACAAATTTTTCACTCCTGACTGTTTCCTAAATCTGACTGAATTTTGCTAGATTATAGGTCGTTTTGCATTCAGTTTGATAGTCAGTGGTCACCTAAATAACTCTTGATCGATCACCATCTGGCTGCAGGATATTCGGTCTGGCGTGTCAGAAAGTTGAGTCTACTTTCTTATTTGAGCGTTGAGTAAAGTGTTTTTATATTTTAAAAACTGCCTCCATCTCATTCTTCTTTAACTTCAGCTTCAGTTTAGCAGTTTGCAAGTGGTTTGTATGATGCTTCCCATCCTGTGGTAATTTTCTGAATATTTTCTGATCAGATCTGTTTGATTCACTGTAATATGAGCCAGTGATGCTGCTTTGTGAACGTCTTTATTGGTGAAGATCCTTCCTCCGATCACATGTTTGTTTACTGCACAAACATCCATGAACTCCTCAACCTTTCTCACTGATTTGTCCAAGTCCATTTGTTCCCGTCACCTCTTGGTATCTGATGTTATCTTGCGTTAAAAACTCCCTCAATTATGGTGAAATCTTTCTGAGTATTTGCCAAGAATGTTCTTGAGTTTGTCAGTGAGATCTTGTGTCACTACTTCCCAAAAAATTGTTTGTTGTTGTTGTCGATCACTTTCGTCTTGCTCTGCTTCTTTGTTCTGAATGACTCTGTGATGATTCTTGGTTCATGGGCTTCACTTCCTGTCAGTGCAGATGTTGATAGGCGGGTTTCTGCTGCTTATTAGGTGGTTTCTCCAGATTAATATATGATCTTTACATTCCATGCTCCAGTTGTGATCTTGTTGCTTGATAAAGGAATGTTGGTCCGTCTGCAGCCTTTCAGGGACTCTGTTTTTCAACACAAGACGTAATCCTGAGTCCTAAAGATGCTTTTCTCTATCAGGCCCAAGTTCTGTTGTTTCCTTGTCTGTGTTTCTGTAGCATCAGATGATTTTATAGGACAAAGGATGCTGATCTAATGCCAACCGTCCTCCTTTCTTATCCTGGCTTGAAACCAGCCAGTTAATGTATAAGCTACAGATATTAAAACTGTCTTAAAGAGAAATTGAAAACTGACAAACTCAATATATGTTTTAGTTTTCAAAATAAAACCAATCTAAAGTGATTAAAATGAAAAAACACTGTAATGTCTCCACCTCTTTATATATTGGATAATATAGGGGGACTTTTTCTTGCCCTCCCCACGAAGACATTAATTAATTAATTAATCAATCAATCACACCCCGTCCCACAGCATTTATCAGCCAATAGCAATTGCAGAAGAAGCAGCTAAAAGAAAAGAATTCAGGTTGAATTAAAGTGAAATAAAGGTCAGATCAATAGCATCTAAAGATTAATTCTACATAAATCACATTCATTTGTCTTAGTTTTACTTCATATTTGTCCATGCAGCCCCTCCCCCAGTCTGAGAACCAGCGCCTTAAACTCATAAAGCCAGTAGAAAGTCCAAGGTAACTGGACAACACAAGTGGACTTTTTTAATTTCTTTTTTAACCCTGAGAACAGATGTGACAGATGTGTAATACAGTCGGAAGCATCTGCTCAGTCCAGGACAATCCCAGTCTGGTCCCATGTGCAAACACGAGGTCCAATCTTTCAGAGAAATAGGGTTTATGTTTGTTAGGTGACAGCACATTGGGTGGGTGACCTCTCAATCTACACCAGGTCCTGTAATGTACACAGAGCAGTATATGTTTCCCTTCAGCCTGCGGATCCCAACAGTCCTTTTAATGATGTATTGTGATCATCTGTTTGGAATATACAGACTGTACAGAGGAAGGATGGATGGCTTCTGCTTTCTCACCTGAATTAAACTGTGTCGCTTTTGTTTCTGACATTTCTTCTCTTTTCTAACAATTTTTGTTTTCATGCCTTCTTTTGACACACTTCGTAATCACTTTTTGACAAACAAACAAACAATAGGCCAAACTCAAGGTGATGCAAGTGGAGGCATTTTGAGTTTTTTATTTACTTCGACTGCATAAAAGTATATTTAAATAATAATAATGATGATAAATACAAGACAAATTTATGCAGGATAGATGTTAAAAACTGAAAGAGACTATGTCCAAGTGCTGCTCGTAAAAGGATTAATTAAAATTCACTCAAAATTAAAGTCTTTATGTCAATAAAAATGAAAAGAAAATATGTATTTAAAAATTACGAGGCGACCATGAAACAAATAATTAAAAGCGGTTTAATTACACAGGCTGAAATTTAAATTCCCATGAGTTAAAAAAAAAGGTTGAGAAAGTGATCTTATCTATTAAATTGCATTAAATATTAATATGAATAACCTGTGAAAATAATATATACAAATCAGAGACAAAGGGAATTTGAAAACAGTATTGAACCAGTGAAAAGTGTGTTTGTTCCCATCATCATCCATGATATAAATACTTGATCAGATGTCAAGGTGGCCATGTTTGTTCACTCAGATGAAAAACTGTGGGCCCATCTGAGGCTTCAGTGAACGCCTCGGGGACCTTGGCAGAGAATGAGAGACTTTTGAGAAACCACCGAATAACAACAAATGTCCGACGAGGCCTCTGCAGGCAAACAGCGGTCACTGTGGTATTATTGTGTACACACACACACACACACACACACACGCACACACACACACAGAGAACAGAACAGAACAGAACAGACTGTGCTGCAAGTGTGAGCTTCAATGTCAACAAGTTTGGGCCGCAGCTCTCTAACAACTGCACATCTGTTAACATCTGTCAGTCACCAGCTGTGGCGTGTGCTGTGTATGCCAGTGAATACTCGGTCTGCACTCAGTCTCACTTTATATCCATTTCATTTGTGTGTTTATTTATTCTTTTCTTGCTTCAGTTAAGAGATGATGTTGAACTTCATGTAAAAAAAAATGAATGGAATATTTTAGTTCTTTGTATTTGTTGTCCTTGTCACAATATCTTCAATATTAATTCATGCAAAGACTCTGGTTTTCATCTTGTTAACTGCTTATTACGTTATTATAGTTAAATTCGCCCTTTTTTTACCTCTTTGGACCCAAATATACCCCAACCTTCCACCGTCTGGTCACTGAATATAAACCCTGCTGCCTCCAGCTTCATTGTTTACTCTGATACAGAGAGCAACCAGTTACTTTAGTTACAGTTACTGCACTTTTTTAACCTTCTACTATCTACCTTTTGGTGAAATTTGTGCCTATTTGAAATATCTAAATAGAAAATATTAAGCAAGGAACTGAAAGGCCAGAACATATGCATGAGGGTTAGTGGGTAATCTAACAAATTTAACAATGCACAGCATGTCTGTGCTAATGTTTAAACACTTAATAATCTTTAGAAACAGTGTTTAAACACTTTGTAATAGCTTAAATGAATCACCTGTGATCTGCTGGATGTGCCTCTTGGACTCTGATTGCATCCAGATTTGCTGTGTGCTGGTTCGTCTGTGATTATTTAACTCAACACGACTTCAATCTGTGAAGGGTTTTTACATGTTTTTTAGAAAATTAAGATTAAATGCGCTCTGATGTAAAATACACATGTATGTGTTTTATATTTCCACCCAGTTGCTGATAATTGATGTCTCTGTTCTATAGCTTATTTCTGCACAATAGCCTACTGTGGTTTAAGTGGAAGTTCGGTCAGAAATTTGAGTTAAATGAGGCGTAACGGAGGTAAATTAGCAGCCTGTAAAATGATATTGTACTAAAAGTTGTAATCCAGAGACCTCAAACTGAACATATTGCATCTGTTGGCTGTATTTATTTACCTTTTGTAGCTCTGAGTGCAGTCATGTTTAGTGAGATTTGTCAGAGATCGGCATGAACAAACAGTAAATCAGACTGAGGATTAGAAGAGTGACCTGTTAAACTTTCACTTACTGACAGAAAATACGACTGACAGCAATACACACCGGACTGACCGGAGTGTGCTGTAATCGTATTGTCCACATGTGAGTTATGCCATAAAGAAAAACCCTCTTTGTGACCAGAGGTTGTGTTATCGCGGCGTTATCGCTGTTATCTGTATCTGTGAGCACCAGTTTACAATGTTTTTAGAAAATCAGTTGATGTTTAAAGATGTCGAAACATAGTAAAGTTGTGTTTATAAGAACTTTGTTCTGCTTTGAAAATCCAAGCTGTAAATATTTTTCTTTCGCTCGTTTACCTTCTGATTATCTCTCATTGCAGACGTTCACAGATGGCATCACCAACCAGCTGATTGGCTGCTTCGTTGGCTCCCTCCAGGAGCCCGACTGCGTTCTGGTGCGACTTTACGGCAAAATGACGGAGTTGTACGTGAACAGGGACCGGGAGGTGGAGATGTTCCAGGTTTTCCATGCCCACGGGTGCGGTCCCCAGATCTACTGCAGCTTTGAGAATGGCATCTGCTACGAGTTTGTCCGAGGAACAGTGCTGGATGATGAGCTGCTTCGGCAGCCCTCCATCTACAGGTCTCTGCCAGAAGAGCTTTCAAGTTTTTATGCATTTCTTTTATTTGAATGTACTGAACGTTACATTCCCACAGCTGCACTTTCACAGCTGGAAACTTTCCTGTTCAAGCAACAATATGGTGACCAGAGTCCAGTGTAGCAATGTGTTCATGTGAGAGAAAGAGCATGTAAAAGTTGACATAAATCAGAGCGCACTGTTAAACTTTCAGTACATAACATTTTCATATTTCCATTTCCATCATTTAAAAACGTCTTTGTCTTTGTTCTATATGTTGCTGAGTTGTGTATTTATATCATCCTAAAAGGTTTCCAACAATGTTCAACCACAGAGAAATCTGTAATCTGTCATTTTATTCAAGGTAACGGTGTGTTTTACTTTATCACCTGTCGCTCATTCAGGGTTAACACCAGTTAGAGAGAAAGGAAAGAAGTCGACAAACGTTACCAAACGTAACATGAATCAAACTTTAATGCTCAATTTTATCTGTAACAATTTCTATTTAAGTTAGTCACATAGACTTTTAGCTGCAATGGCTGCTGTGTAACATGTAAACAAACAAATCCCATCATCCCATGCTACCTGATGACATCATTAAACTGCATCTTTTGTTTTCATTGTTTTAATCGAGAGCAGAGTAAAAAAAAAGATTCAGTCAGAGTGAAATAACATGTGAATGTAATAAAATAGTGTGACATTTCAGTTTTATAAGTTAAAACATAATATATATCAGTTGAAATACAAGTTACAGGCTAAATGTGAGATGTACCATCACTATAATGGATCATACAACAGTAGCTGAACGCCAACATATAAAGAGGTCAAACAGTATAAATTCAGATTTATTAAGAGTAATGTGAAACCTTGAATGTGTATTTTCTAAGAAAACACTCAGCGGTGCTTGTTGGAGGTCGTGAGTGTACGTTAAGTATTTCAATAATGCTGATTCAGGTGGGGTTTCTTTTTTTTTTTTAAATAATTTCAGATGAGTCATGTGTCATGTTGAGCGATGTTGTTTAATCATTGCCCTCTGCTTCACTCATCATCCTCACGATAACAGGCCAGCGCCATTATTCTCCCTGCAGGACAGTAGGACACAACACAGCCAGGCGAGGCTGAGCGGCCAGGGCCACATTACCCATCAATCACCTTGTCCCGCCTGATACCCTCTGAGAGAAACACACCCAAAAAACTTTATGTCACCACTGTGATGCCTTGAGAACGAGCACTCAAGTAGTCAAAAGGTCATGAATGTAACAAGGCCCCATTTTTTTGAGAAAAGAGAACGAGATAAGAGCGCTAAATGGAAAGGGAGTTGTGTTTCTCCTCTGATAATGATTGTTTGTGCAATAACAGCGTCGGCCAGGCTCATCTGAGAAAATGTTTTCTCTCTCTCTCTCTCTCCGCAGATTGATCGCTGCCGAGATGGGGAGAATCCACTCCATCCAGCCAAAATGTGGTCTGCCAGTTGAACCTCTACTCTGGACAAAAATGTCCCACTTTCTCACACTGGTGCAGAGCAGCGTCGACGGCAGCCCGGCCGAGCAGAGGTGCAGCAGAAGGTACAACTTTCGACTAAATGATCTAGACGATTTTGCTTCATGTTGTTGTTATCTGACCACAACCAACATGTTAAATATTACAATACAATCACAGTTCAATTGGTCTCTGAGCAGCAGCAGCACAGGAGGGAGTGCTTGTTTTGCTCAAAAGCACCTTAAAAGTAGTTTTTCTAAGCAAAAATACATCTTGCAGGCTCAGTTTTCTATCCTAACATTGATTCTGCAGTAATGATTTCTTTTTTGTGACTTGTTGGGCTTAATTCACAAACTTCTGGCCAAGAATCTTTAGTTTAAGACACGAGCTGCCTCCTTAAACCTAAATAACCTGTGAAACTGACAATGGATTTGTTTATCACCTCACAAATATTGACTGTAAGAGTTTGGTGGACAGTTTCAGTCTCTGAAGGAAAGTGAGGAAAACAAGGTATTAAAACACATCGACCTCATGCACATTAAGTTTATCTCACAATACAACCACACAGAGATGCACTTCAGCAAAGGATAGAGATATTCTTTTGTTGCTTCAGTCCATCAGAGATGACCTTAAAGTTTGGAAATGCTTCCTCTGTTTATCATCAGTCTGCAATTCTGAAGCAAAACCCCCCCAAAAACAACCAATTTACTGTTTGCCAAACCCCTCCCCCCTGAACACTGACTGTCCAGCCTCCTGCAAAGCAATTGTAACCACACACAGTGGGCATGTTTAACTCTGTCCACAGGATGAAGCAATGTGAGGAATTAAAGAGTGGGGGGGTGGGGGGTGGTGTCGTGTTTTTAGCCTTTCTAACCCAAAACAACAGCAGAAGTGTAAAGGCTGAATAAAACTATTTGTCTGTCTGCTCTTATATAAACTGAAAACATTAAGCACAATAAATCAACCAGTTCTTAACGACAGCATTCAAAGTTAAAGGAGAACATCTACAACTTATATTAGTTTTTGAGGTTATATGAAGATCAATAGAAGCATTGATTACTCTAAAACCTCTGTGCAGAAACATCTGCATGGACGCTCGAATCCTGACTCTTCCCCCTAAAAATGCAGCTTTAGACACAGTCTTCAAAACATAATGCCATAAATGTAACTATTGAGAAAACATCTGAGATCTTTTCAAAAAAACTTTTTTTTTCCCCTCATGTTTAATCAAAGCCAAGTGAAAACAAAAGTCATCTGTATACAGTGTTTTCAACCAACTGATGGAGCTTAAGTGAGCTCAATCAGCAAGCTAGCTGCAGCTGATAAGATCTGCCAGTGACGCTTTTTCTTTTACTGCCAACAAAAGCAACAGTTGCCACTTACAATTTACATACATGCTTTTTTTTTTTTCTTCTTCTTCTTCTTCTTCTGTTTCAAATAAAAAACCTATTGTTTCATAACTGACGGAGTAAATCGGGTCATTATGTTGCATCGTTATCATCGGAAAGTGCTTTATGTGACGTGCAAGAACAGAAAACTGCACAGGCGGGGCAGCAGGAACTGAGGGGGAGTGGGTTTTAATGAATGGTCAGTTTTCTTATCAGGTGAAGGAAAAAGGTTCATATTAATGAATTAGAGAAGGAAATTGTCAATTATCTCCTATATTGGAAATTTTTTTATCAGTTTTAAGCAAATACCTTTCCGGGGCTGGTGTTGGGAGGCTACTTCAGTGGTAGATTTTTGCCGTCATCCCTTCTGATAGAAACCAGCAACATTTTCAACATCTTTATCTTTTCAGACAGCAGCACTTCCAACTGATGTCTTATCGTTTTCTCACATGCCAAACGTACATTTCTCAAACCTGCCCACAGCCGACAGCCAATGGTCCGAGCTCGAGCCGCGCTGGCACACTCGCCTCTCTCGCCATGTGGATGGAGGCAGGCAGCACGCTCTCATTGGTCAGAGGGACGAGGCGGAGGAGTGGCCTCCCGGCATTGACTTTGCATTATCTTTGACAGGGGGTCACGGGGTGAGGGGTGAGAGGGGTCTTTCTAGACACTACAAAGAAACAGAGCTCGGCCACAAGCTTCCTGCAGAGCTCTCCCTTATCGGTCAAACGTTCAACCTTGTTTATGTTTGCTGCGGAGGGGTCGGAAGTCCATGCAGGCCGAAGCTGCAAGGCCCCGAGTCTCTGAGCTGCTTTTTGAACAGCTAGAGTTTCTTTTATTTTTTGGTTGGGGGGGGGTTTATCACGTGGGCGAGGCGTTTGTCTGCAGGGTCATTCATTCATTAAAGAAAGTGGGCTGTGGAGGAGACAGTCTGTTATGACAAGAGGTTTTAGTTTTTCTGGATTCAGATGTTAGAACCTTTACCTCTCTGTCATCAAGGAGACAAGACGCAGGCAGCTGTTTTCTTTTCAAGTCAATATTATCCGGTTTGTCTATTTATTTTTATGTAGTGATTACAAAGAGAGGAATGCAAGTAAGCTATTTTTTGTTTTGGTTTTTTTTGCATCATTCAAGATAATAATGAAAGTATTTTATAGCAAACGTGACCTCAAACAAGCTGAAACAAATGTCAGTTTAGTGTAATCTTTGAACCCGACATTTCAGTTTTTTATTACCAACATTTACATTAATATTTAATGCATCCAGCCAACACAAAATTACGCATAAGAAGGATCCACTGCCTTGGAAAAGTAAAGCACAGAGAGTAAAATCAAGCACAGTGAAGCAGCAAACTGTTATTTGAGTTCAATCACCTTTACTAATCGAGGACTCTGTCGAGGTAAATGTTTACTCTCATATTTAACTTGTGTTTTCCTCTTAAGATTTGGCACAAAACCAAGCAGTTAAGAAATATCACACATTGTTATTAACCTCCTTGTTTGTACAATGTGTTATTTTGTAGACACTGTTTTGCATATAATGTTATACAGGTGATGTATGTGTGCAGATAAATGAAGTTATTATTGTAAATGCATCCACAGAAGAAGACTGCACCACATTAAAAGGCCCAATAGATGGTGCTATATTGTGAGACATGTGTGTGACTGAGGAGGCTGACACACACCGATGCTGCTCAAACACAAACATTCATACCATCTCAAAATGATCAGGAAATATTAACATGTTGGATATATATGCAAAAAATAAAAAAAAATTAGTGGCAAAGTAAAGTGAAAAAGTAAAAAGGAGAACACGACAGAATATTAATCAGATCTTAGCTTTAAGAAGTGAGATTCAAAAGGTTCATTTATGTTTAAACATCATGTCTGTTTGCAGATCCACTGGTCTCGAGTGTGTGTGTGTGTGTGTGTGTGTGTGTGTGTGTGTGTGTGTGTGTGTGGGTGGGTGCAACACACGCACACACACACACACACAGAAGCAGAGACAGAGGAGGACTAATCATTAAGAAAAAGCAAAAAATGTATTTTAAACAGTCATCAGAGAAACTTTTGTACTCGAGAATGTACGAGTGCTGGTATGAATGTGATCTTCAGAGGAAATGGTAAAAGAAAGGCAGAGAGAGAGAGAGAGAGCAGGAAGAGGCTGCACCTGCAGAGGAGGTCTTCAGCTCTCAAGCCACCCGCTGTTCAAAGAGAGAGATACAGATACAGAGAAGGAGAGAGACAGGGAGAGGCAGAGAGAGAGAGAGAGAGGGAGGGAGAGAGAAAAGAGGAGGAGAGGGAGAGCGAAAGAGGCTTCAGCAGCTGCAAGGTTTTCGGAGAGAGAGAGAGAGTGCACAGTAGAAGTCAGAGATGGGAGAGAAAAGAGAAGAGAGAAAAAGCAATGGAAAGCCAGAGTGCAACATCTCCTTCTCCAAAAGGCCCCCTGCTACGTCTCCCGTTTGCACTCTCATGAATCGCATAAAACTGCAGAAAGAAAAAAGAAGAAGGAGAGAGAGAAAAAAAAAAATCAGCAGTGCTCGGCTGGTGTTTGAAATCATATGTAAATAAGGCACATTGATAATGAAGCGCCAGAGGAGGAAATTCCACTAATTACCTTACAGAGACTTGACAAGGAGCAGGAGGCGAATGTACTTGACATACTGTTTCTCATGAAAAGGACAGAAAAGAGAGAGGAAAAGATCTGATGGCAAGACGACAGGTTTCCATTTAAAGTCAATGGATGTCTTTCATTTAGCTTTTGACTCGGTGTAATCGTGGGTTTCTATGGTAAAGTCAGTTTGTTAAGTTAAAGAAATGTGTGCGTTGAAAAGGAATCAGGGTGATTCACCATTCAACTGTGTGTTTTAATACATATCAGAGAGGAGAGAGATAAATTATGCATGTCAGAGGGGGTCGATTTTAAATAACAGAGAGATTTTTTATAGGCAAGTGGATGTGAATAATCAAACACTCTGACAGCTATATTCTAGACGTGCCGTTTTTTCTTTTGCAAAAATGCAATTAAGAAATCAATTTTACAATATTTATACAATTTTCGGTTGACAATTTGGGTAAAAGGACTCTTTCTTTTTTTATAAATAGATACAAACTAAAAGCAGGAAACTGCTATTTTAAAATATGTACATATTTTTATTCATCGCAGACGCACAGATAGATATTAGATTTTAACTCTAGTTTATTCCGTCAGTCCTTTCCATGAGGATAATATATATATATAAATGACTTATGTTTGAGGAGGATGTGTAGGAGGGCTCGTGTAAAGCGGCAGAGCCTCTGTGTCACGACTATAAACAAGGCTGCGCTCCTCTGCTTTTATTGTGTGTTTCTAACAGGCCCCACTAAATTATGTCTACAAGTGTGTATAATACCCGAACATCTGTTTGTTCCCCTTCGAATAAATAGGTGCTGTTTAAATTACGCTGTTTAAATGACCCTCTTATCGTGGCCCGACGACTGAAAAGGAAACACGAAAAAATTAATTAGCAGACGGATGCTTGCGCAGCATTTCTTCCAGGTGCATTTTGCACTGACGTCCAAGGACATTAGTGCCTTCTTTGATAGATGGAGTAATCAACGGAGTGAAAAACAAGGCATGTAACCTCTCAATGAGGCTCGTCGAAGCGCCTCAGTTTACAAACATGTTGCTCCTGCAGAAGAAGAAGGAGAAGAAGGAGAAGAAGAAGAAGAAGAATGTGGAGTTCATGACAAAGTTGGTCTTCAATATCTGCATTCTTTCAGCAGACTCTCCTCCTCCTTTACTACAAGTGCGCCATAAAAGTCCTGTTTTCTTTTCATTTATACAAGTTTTTTTTCTCCCCCCTCTTTGCTGCTCTATACACTCATTTTCTTTATACAATGCTATCTTTGTGAAATGTTAAAAAAAATTACCAACCTGTATGGGAATTTCTACAGGCTGATATTTTTAAACTCTCATAAATAACAGTTTTAATGATCACAGCTTTATGATTTCAAACATTTATCCTCCAGTCCCAGACTTACAAGAAGTCTATTAACATTTTTCCATGGTTGATAACCCTCCGAAACCGTATTTACAGTAGACAATGGAACACTAAATACTGAAATGCAGACAAATCAAATTCTTCTGGAGTGAACAAGTCTGAGAGTCAGATGAGTCACTGTGTGTGTGTGTGTGTGTGTGTGTGAGGGGAAATTCTGATTTAATTGAGCCCTTACAAGAACATCTGAAGGAGTTGTTAGCAAAAAAATATAATTTACAATGAGGCTCAGTTAGAGTGTGTGTCTCTCAAGTTACTTTAATTATTAAGCTTGTCTTTTTTTCCATTCTTCTTATCTTTAAACAGCTTGTTATTAAATAGGAGGGATCCGTCTCGTGTCCTGTACTTCCAGATACTTTTCATGAGCAGAGGTGGAATTTAACACGTGTGTTTACTCAGTTATTGTGTTCACAGCATGTGAGGTCTTATATTTTTTTTAGTTCCTTTATATCAACACACATAACTACATTTGTGAGTAAAAATATGTCTTATTTAACTAAATGTCTGCCAAGAATTTTCTTAGAGAACTTTGTGATAAAATTCTGTAATATTTTGGAGTCTTTTAAGAGTATATAATTATATTTATTAAAGATAAAACTAATGATCAGAACATTACATGATGTTACAGATTAAACAACTCAGTAGCAGCAAAATGAGGTAATTAAATAAAAACAGCTCTTCTGAATGTTACCTGCACATAAATGCATCAGTATGAAACAATGTAAAAATCACAGTCCATTCATCTGCAAAACTAATATTTTTTTACTTTTTTAACATTCTCCAATTATATTTCTCTACTGTAAGTAAATTTTTTAATGAGTTATTTATTATAATTTAATTAGGGGGATTTTTCTTCTGCTTTGGTTCTATTGTTTCATAAGTAAAAGCTATTAAAAGTTCTTTCTTGACTTTTCGTTGCCAATAATATGTAAAAATCAACACCTGACGGGACAATAAGTCGTGAGAACTACAATTACAAACAAACTACACATATGAAAAGAAATCGTTTTTTATTTAAATGTTGAAACCTTAACTTGCCTTTTTAGTTTAACCCCATCTGTGTTTTGGTTTGTCTTGTGACACCTGTCAGATGAGTCTTAAGTCACATGATATTCGTCTCATCCTCTGTTTCTAAATAAAAGTTGAGCTCTCGTCTTTTTTTTTCCTCTGTTGGTGTTAAACATCACACACTGGCTAAGTTGCTCATCATGGATGTGATTTATCGCCATCACTTGAATCCTGGGAGTGAAGTTTTGATTGTCAGATGTGTCTTCTGCTTTGTTACGAATCAAAGACGCTTCTTTCATGTAACATTCCTCAAAAAACGTTGGGGTGACAGTCCTGACTTTTCCATTAGGAAAAGGAGAAAAAAAGTAATTTCCCTGGTTTTTTTGCGCCTTTCAGGGCTGCGGCTCTGCAGGAGGTGCCCAGTGTCGAGACTTTGTCCGCTGAAATGGAGTCATTGAAGAGACACCTCTCGCAGATCGACTCGCCGACTGTTCTCTGCCACAACGACCTTCTAACAAAAAACATCATCTACAACCACAAAGAGGGTGAGAGAACAGACACGCACACCGCAGACTCTGGTTAACTTTGCAGGTGTGACACTATTAAAAAAAAAAGCAATTTATAAAATCATTGTTACATGAAAAAAAGGATGTGATGAAACTAACTGAATACCTTAAGAATTAAAAAAAACCACCTTGTGCTTTTTTAACTGAAGCTCATTTGTCGTTGCTTTTTATCATGATTTTATTTCTCCAACATATTTTGCAAGGATGCCCAGGGTGACTCTGAATCAAAAGAGACTCCTTGCTCCTTGGACTCCCACAAGGTTCTGTACTTTCAATAAAAAAGGGAAAGGGAGTCGTCGGTTTTTTTACGCTCCCGCCTAAGATGTGTTCTTCGTGTTGTCCTGGTAACGGCTGCTGCTTTTCCTCTCATCCTCCACCAGGAATGGTGAAATTCATTGACTACGAGTATGCCGATTACAACTACCAGGCCTTCGATATTGGCAATCATTTCAATGAATTTGCCGGTAAGTGTGCATTGAGATGAAAAGAAGCTCAATTTGCCTCCAAATTTTTCTTTTTTCACGGCCAGAACGTATAAGACTTCCCTAATGTGAAATATCAAGTGAAGGAGAAGTTGCGTTTACAGTGTGTGTGTGTGTGTGTGTGTGTGTGTGATGTGCAGGATCATCATCCAGTTTGTGCAGCCTCCTTGACAATGATATCATTTATCTCTGTGCTATATGCACCATGAAACTATGTCCTGCGTCTGAAGCTGCGGAGACAAACTGCTGTATTCAGTCTGGATTCAGTGCAGCGATAAAACGCGGCTTTGATGTGCCAGCTGTGTCACAGAAAACATCAGCAGGGTTAATTTGAACAGTTGTGCACTTATCATCAATTTAACACTTTAAGAGGAAGTTTTAAAGAACCACATCATGTCAGCTTTTCATGTCAACTACATGTGTTTTTAAAGGGAATAATGTTTGAAACACTAAGCTGTGTTGTGTAAACTTGATCCAAACAAAACGATCATGATGCTAAATCGCAGCCAAAATGATGTAAATGTCTCACACGAAGGTTTTTCTGGTGACCTCAAATAAATCTTCTTATTAATACACAGTTTCCTTTTAAAACAGCTCAAATAAAGTTAAATTTCAGAATAAGATCCATTTATACTTTATTTGCAAAATGCAGATCTCACTAAGATTTTTAGATCAGTTTTTATCAGAGGGTGTTGTGCATGTCATGCTTCTTACTATACTTTGTGCAATTAAGTATACAGTATACTGCAGTTGAGGAGGCATTTAAGGTCCCTCATAAAGTACAAATACTGCATGTAAATACACCTTGACAGAAGTAAAAGTCCTGCATTGCTACAAACTCAGATAAAGGTGCTGTTATCCTGTTTCCAGGTTCTTTTCTGTGCATTTCAGTATTTATGTTTGTTAGATGTGGAGCTAACAAGTGTTGACTGAACTGATGAACTGGATTTCTCACACCGACAGTAGTTCCAAAAACACGCATGTGTCTGTTTTTCTGTGTTGGAGGTGTGAACGATGTGAACTACAGCCTCTACCCGAGCCGGGAGCTGCAGCGGGACTGGCTGACGGCCTATCTGGAGAGTTACAAGCAGAGCTCAGGACGTGAGGTCACTGTTACAGAGGCAGAAGTTACACAGCTCTACATTCAAGTCTGCAAATTCTCACTGGTGAGTGTCTGCTCCCTCCGATTTCGCTCAGATGTTGAAATAATGCCATTACTCAGGGCCTCAGCACTTTGGAA
This sequence comes from Acanthurus leucopareius, assembly GCA_029814765.1. Taxonomy (NCBI): domain Eukaryota; kingdom Metazoa; phylum Chordata; class Actinopteri; order Acanthuriformes; family Acanthuridae; genus Acanthurus; species Acanthurus leucopareius. Next base: position 22,569,402 of record JAQMCX010000050.1, on the reverse strand, counting down.
AGATTTCGGAAAGTGACGAATCTCTCAACGCTTATTTCCTTTTTTAAAGTTCAGTTCACGGAGGGACTCGAATATCTCGATATTTTGAGGTTAGTGTGTGCATTTCAACAATATCCATATGTGTGTGTGTGTGTGCAGACCTCTGAAATGATAGGGCGGCAACACCTCCCCATCACATTTTAACAATTTACTTTTCCAGCTCCCAGAAAAAAAAAAAAGGAAAAAAAAAAACTCCCCAAAGAAAACCAAACCTGATCCACAGCTGACCCACCACTGTTCAAAGTTTGATGGACTCCATCTGAGTTGATTAGAAACTGCCGCAGAGGAAAAATGAAAGACAGCGGCCAAAATTATTTTTCTTATGACCACAATTTTCATTCTTTGGTGGCTCAAGTGGCGCTGGGCTATCTGTCTGAAGTGCTTTCACAGCTCAACACAATGTGTAGAATTGTCCCACCAATTCCAGGGTGGTGTGAATGTCTCTTAAATAGCCCAGAAATGATGAGGAAGCATATTACTTTTTAAAATAACTCGGCGCCTCGGCCAAAAATTAGAGAGGAAGAAGTGAGAGAGGAGGGAAAAGAAATAAAAGCCTGAAACGGAGGGAGAGAGGCGATAACATCTCGCTGATTGAAATCAGATTTTCTCTGACAAACCGGGGAGGACTCTTGACTCGGGGGAAGTGGGAGAAATTGATCACTGACGCTTAACAAGCCAAGTTTCCAGCTCCACTCATTCTGAAAGCCATTTGTCAAAAAAATAAGGGATATGGAGTCTGCTAATCAAGACAATCACCAGGTTTATTTTTTCATGTAATTTTTAAGAATCGAGCTGTAATTTTTTTTATATTTCAAAATATTTATACACTGCAGCTTTTTCTCCCAATAAATGTTGTTTTGTGTGTTTTTTAATACGTGTTTTTAACAGTTTATTTAAAGTGTCTTTGGGTTTTGCACAGTTTGTCCATAAAACAAGCCATTAAAAGATGCCCCCTTGTGGTGAAGGAAACTGTGATGCAATATTTTACTATTTTCAGATATTTTATCAATTTAAAGGTTAAACAAGAAAATCATCACAGATTATTTGCCAATGAAAACAATGATTTTCTTGCAGAATTCATCCTTTTTTCCAGCAGAAGTGACAAGTGAAATTTTGACGATTAATTTACAAAATACAGATTTCACAGATTTTTCAAACACATCTTCCAAAACAGTTGATATAGTTAGTTAACTGACTTTTACATTTTTTTGAATCATAGTCAACTCATTCTAATCCTTTTTAATATTTCATGGATTTTTTTGCTTTCCCTTTTTTATGAATAGAATTGAATACCATTGTACCGTTTTGTATCACTTCCATATCAGTTGTAATTGCACGAAATAATCAAACAGCATTGAATTCACGCTATAGTTTAGATTCAGTAAAAGAAAATGCAGATGAATAGTCAAAACTCAGGAATGAAAGAAAGCCGTCATGCGCTGAAGGAAGCTGTGTGCCATCCACAAAGCCTGGCTAGCTGCCACGGCTCTGCGGCGTGAAGCTGCCTCATCCACAGCGTAATCTCTGCCAAACTGTGCCAAGACGCAGTGGGGTCTTTACGCAGCATGCGCCCCTCCGCAGGGATCCCCCGTGATGTCGAGGCTGAAGCCTGCGGCTCTGTGATGTCACTCCCCACACATCCGTCGTCTCCGTTTTTCTCAATGGCTCGCTGTCACTGATGGTCTCTGCTTAGTGTTAGACTAATGCTCTCTTAATGGAGAGCAGTTATTAATCATAATGGAAACACGCTAAATCTCTCTCTCCAGCTAAAGACAGAGATTAGAGATGAAAATCTGACATGGAGGGGAATAAAGCTGAGGGAAAACCGCACATCGCTCTTCAAGAATTTCATTCCACCCTTTATTTGATTATCAAATAAAAATGTGATTATATCACTGGGCCACAGAACAGAGGCCTGTCTGGATCTTATTAGGACTTGCTCTTAGTGGTCCTACCATGAAGATTTACAATAAGGGCGGAGAGGGTGGAGAACAACAGAAATTTATGGAGGCATGGAAGTCCGCAAGCCTAAGTGAGCAAAGCCATTAAGGAGGGAACCATTCAATACAGAGGTTTGTCATTCTGACTGAGCGGCTTGCAACTGGCAGCAGCAGCAGCAGCAGCAGCAGCAGCAGCGGTTATGTCACCGCAGTCAGGTCACCAAAGTGAAGCTGCACTGGGGATTTTAGCAAAAGACAAAAGGTTGTGAAGATATTCAGTTTGTGTGATAAATAATTCACTACAAGTCAGACCTGCATATTTTCATAAGTGTGTAAATACCACAAACATAATCCAGATTTTTACACTTGTGAGACATTCCAGTCCTTTAAGAGTCCCATGGACAGACTGCATGTAGATAACAAGTCTGTCATTCAATTATATGGAGCCGATTCAGTCTCTCACAGCAAACATTCGCCCTGCTGAAGCGTTCTCGAGCAAGAGGGCCGACATCCGACCCCTGTGTGACCTCCCTGCAGGGAGGCGAGGAGACGTGAAGTTTGAGACTTGGGTCATCAAAGGGGAGAATAACAATAACATGTCAGTCACATGTTGGTGGAGCACTTTCGTCCGAGAATAAGTGAAGAATTGAACTGAACATGCAAGCACATCACATTGTGCTCTTTAATGTTACTGCAAAGGGCCGTACTTGTATTGTATTAAAGTTTTCTTTACTTAATTCAACTCTATGTTTCTATTCTAGCACATTTTGGAGGCAAATGTTGTACTTTTTACTCCACGTTATTTGCCTGTCAACTCACTAGTTTCTTTCCAGATTAAAAACCCTTCCTGTGCAGTGAAAGCAACGATTCAGAATTTTTCCAATGCAATGACCGATAAAGTGCTTGTTTTTCTTTGCAGAGATGCATATTTTTCACAGGATAGTAATACAACAAATACACAACATGATGATCTTATAGAAAATGATGCACTTCTGTATATTTAGTCACTCATAGCCGGCCATATCCCTGCAGCGCTGTCTGGAGAAACTTCTGGCTTTGCCATTTATCATTACTCAATATGGAAAAAAAATATTATGTCTTTTTTCAGTTTTCTTTCTTCAGCCACAGTTATCAAGCCAAGGATGCAGTGACTGTGATTTTGAAAAATAGCAACACACAGATAGTGGAAAGGGAGGAGAATGATGACTGAAATAGTTGCAGGCTTATTCACAAAGTCCTCATCCGGTGAGTCAGACTACTGTGGACTCAGTAACCCAAAGGTATATAAAGGAGTTAAAACCAACACCACAAAAATCCAACATACACATGAATACAAATATCATTTAATCCAAAAAATTATCTATGACAGTAAAACACTGATTGGGACTATTTTAATACAGAATAAACATTTTTATCTCAAATTTGCTGATGATACTTCAATACTTTTCAGTGAGGTTTGAAATGCAGGAATTGTGTTTGTAGTGAAATATTTTCTGTGTGGTTTGAGCTTTTTTAACTTAAGTTAAGGTTCTGAATATAATTTCCACTTTTATTCTACTTCTATTATAGTTTTAATGAACCACACAAACAACACTTATCTAAAGTGCTTCGATTATTATTATTATAATTATTTTTAACTGATTTCTCTTTTGACTGCATTCGTCTGTGGCAATAATGGAAGCAGACATGATGTTTTCTCTTAGGGATTAGCCAAAGCAAGTTTGAAGCCTTGTCAACTATTTTTACATTTGCAGTTTAATGAATGAAACCCATTGTTACTTAGAAATGCAGAATGCTTTGGAAATAAAAAATCCATAAAAATTACAACTTGCTTTGAGAATTATTTTGATTATAATGGTCTAAAACATTAAAACTTACTGGTATGATTTTTTTTAATGCTATTTTCTTCTTTTTCCTCCACCAGGCATCTAACTTCCTCTGGGGTCTCTGGGCCATCCTGCAGTCACGATACTCCACGATCGACTTTGACTTTCAAAGGTTTGTATTTCTGAAGGAGGCAGCTGGTTGGTCCCATCAAACAGAGACAAAAGCCTTTTCCATGCGGCTAACTCGTGTCCACGTGTGTGTATGCGTGTCACACCGCATAAACATCATCCTCATAGAGGTTCAAAATGTTTATATTCAAAATCGACGTCCACCCGACATCAACCACCACTCTCACATTAACACATCGCAACACCTGTTAAATATATAAACACATGAAACCATAAAGAAACACTTACTTAAACCATCCTACATCACAATGGACATGGAAAAAATAAATTATGCACGTTGAATTCAAGCTCTCGCTGTATCATTGCAGTGTTTAGACAACAAGATCTTCATTAGGATTGACTGACAAAGAATTTGCTGGCAGAGAAATCGCAATAAAGAACTGGGAATTCGAGCCCAGAGTGTGGAAATATTTCATTTTTTTTTTTCCACCAGTGCTTCATGTACTTAAAATCTGGCATAAAACAGGCAGGACAAGCACGCTTCTTCTCTTCTTGTGACCTCTAAAAAACAAAGAAATATAAAAAACTCTTTACACATGAAATTCTCTGCTTTTCTTCATCCCTTAAACCACAACTCATGAAACGATAAAAGGTTTGGCATTCACAAAGACATTCTAGAGAAATCAGAACTAATTTCTTTTTATTTTTCAAAGTTATCCCGGGTTATGATGCACGTGGAGACTAGTTATCAGTTTTAAACAAGTCCAGAAGACATTCCTCACCACCAGCGACCAGACAATAAAGTTCAGTAGGGCGAAATGTTTCCCTTCTCCCCTCACTCCATCCTCTCTTTCCCCCTTCCCCCTTGTGCCCCACACCCGCCACAGTTGTGATCATGATCCTAATCACTATTGACATACGGCACCCTCCCCTCTGTGTGGCTTTCTCTGCTCGCTTGCTAGATCAGCGACAGGGCCCCTGCCTCATTTCGATCTGGACCTCGGAGGAAATGTGATCCAGAGGGGTGCAGAGGCACAGAGGCACTATTGTTCCCATGCCGTCGGTCCTCCCTTACATATACGTCTCTCATCCCTGGCTGGGCCACATGCTCCTGCTAGACGTCTGCTCCTCTAAGCCGCCGGGTGAGGTTGTCCTAAAGTGCATGATGAGGGTCGGGTTACCTCTCCTTAACTGGAGGGCTAAACTGAAATGAGCGCAACAGAAACGATGGGGAAACAGGTCTAACATTTTAAGGGCATCCCTCGTCCCTCGGTGCACAAACTCACAAACACACATGTGTATTACCTCTGTCAAGTCAAGGCCAACTTTTGGGTTCTTGATTGATCATGAATAAAGAGGCAATAAGTGCATTTCCATCTACCCGTTTTATGTGCTAATTTCCAATTTGTGCAAAAATAAAAAAGCACGAGCTGGAAAAAAACCCCACTGCATTATTGCAGAAAAGTTTTTATGTCTGACTGAGATGGAAATGTTTGAAAATCAGTAAGTGCGAAATGTGTCAGACTTAGAAAACTAAATCAACTAAGCATCATCTGTATAACAAACAGAAATTTCACATTTCCATCATTTTTTCAGTGTTTACAGCGCTCATTTATTAAATCAACCTCCTCTTACATGTGTGATGGCATAACCTCACCTGACTCTCTTGAACACTGGTTATTATGTTTGATACACTTCAGTGGAAATCCTTTTTAATATGGCAATGGTCGAGTTTGTCCTCGCCGGGCTAAAGCACAGAATCTTAGGAATTTGTCCTATCGTATGACTAAAAATGAATAAAGCAGCCTAAGATTACATTCAGAGCAAAGCGTACAGTAATTTTACTGCAAACTTATTTTGCTGAAAAGTTCTTACAGACAAGATTGAATTGGACACACAAATCTCAGGTCACATCAGGTTTTTACAAAGCTAACTGACTTTTAGCGATCAAACAGTCAGCTGTTAGCATGCGGGACATTGAAACCTCCTCAATTACTCTAAATCACAAAGTCATAATCCTGGACAAAAATGCTAGGGAGGAAGAAAAGGCACAATGCAAAGAAAAAAGAAAGAAGCTTTAAGAGCTTTTTTGACTGACTATTGTTAGCATGTCATGGCTAGCTAGCATGTAGTTTACCAACTAGCTCTGTTGCTGTGACCTGGTCTTCAGCATGAAGGACATTTAATGATTCAGCATCAATAATCCAATCAAAATTGGGTTAATTTGAATTTAATTCACCTAAATAACTCGTTTGAAGTAGCTACATTGGCCACTAGGGGGAACCTTCATCCATACCTCATTGCCTGGTTAGCATTGTCAGTTTCTCTCACAAGTCTTCTTGGTTGCAAGCAAAAAAAACAACAAATATCATGACTATTTAAAAAAATCAATTCAATTCCTCTTTTCACTCAAAAATAAGCTCACACACAACAAAATATGTGTATTTTTAACAGCTGGCTGTCCTCACAAGCTAGCCGCTAAGGTTTGCTGCTAAGCACTTAGCTTAGCCTTACAGTGAGTATATCAAAGCCTCATTGCTTCATTGCTCTTGGGGCTGAGAGGTGGTGAGATTGAACCATCCAGTAAATTAGCAATAAAATTTACCGCAGCATTGGTGATCTTTGTGGCTTAATTACTGTAAGAGACGTTTTAACGTTCAACGTAGTCATTTAATTTTATTCAAAATATCTGATTAATGCAGCTTTAACCACAATGTACTTTTCATGACCGCAGCGTTATCCCTAGCCTAACCAAGCATTTTTATTTTCTCAGAGAAAAACAAACCACAAACTGCTTCTTTACACTTTTGTGATAAACAATGAAAGGGATGGGAAGCTAGATTTAAACCCTGAGTCTGTGTGTGTGTGCGTGTGTGTGTGTGTGTGTGTGTTTTCTCCCACTGTTTTCCCCCTGAGCCAATTCTACCAAATTCCCAACGAGTGACAGGCGTCACCGAGACCTTGTGCTTTAACCAGGGCCAGATGTAGATGTGACAATAGGGAGCCACAAGGGGAATGCAAACCCCTCCTCCCTCTACCGTCCATATTTACTTTCATTATATGATTTTATTCACATGTTGAAAGTGTCTGCGAGTCAGCGGTTTAGATTTGTGGATGTGTTGGCAAGGTGAGCTGTTATTTGACAAAGACATTATTATGAGGAAATGAACGAGGAGGAGGCCCACTGTTTGGAAAAGCCTGACTGCAAAAATTGAGGGAGTTGTGCACAAAAGCACATTGTGAAACGGAATACCTGCTTTGGAGGGAGTTCATTTTCCCCCTGCTTCTGCTAAATAGAGAAACGTCTCAGTTTCATCTCTGATGATGATAAATGTTAAGCAGGCCAGTTTTAGGTGTCGGCCTTAATAAAAATAAGGATGAAAGGGATCCCATGAGAAGGTTGCTGTTCTTTTAAATTGGTATACTCAAATATAATTCTGCTTATGAAGGGTGTGGGCTTTATGGGTAATTAGATTAACAGAACAAAATGCTATGCTGTGTTTTATTTGTTGGAAAAGCCGACATTGAAGCTCTTTTCATTTTTAATTTTGACAAAATGAATATCTATTTAATGACAGATATTTATCTTTTTATTTTACTTTGAAAATTTTTTTGCCTTTTTAAAGAATAACAGCGAATAATCATCGAGCTGGTATGAATTAATTGTTGATAAGACTATTTTTCACAGGCTACTAGATCCAGATCTTTAATGTCAAGGTCAGAGAATAGAGAAATGTGAAGTTGATCATCTTTAAGTATTAAGTTGATATGAAAGAATGTTCAAAAGAATTAGAACATCAATCTGTGTTATATATTTTGTTGAGTTGTGTACTTACATTACCCCAAAGTTTTTCGACAATTTTAACTTAGACAATCTGTAAATTTATTTAAAATAACTGTTCGTTGGTTTAGTCGTCTGTTGCTGTTACACCAATCAGAGAGGCAAATGTGATCAGATTGGCCCTGATGTGGATCTTTAGGATCAACTCAGGATGTCTCTCCTAACTTAATCATATGTGCAATACCATACAGGATTCTGCAAATGCTTTCCCCGTATTTTAATTAATTATTAATTGAAAGAAAATATCGAGGATTAACGAGTGGAGTTTCAATGTTTTCAGACGTACACTCACATAGTTTACTTAAAATCAAGTCTGGCCAGAAAAAAAAGGCCTTTCATTCGTCCCCAAAGTGAAATGACAGAAGGGAAAATCATCATTCTATCAGACTAACATCTAGGATTAACGTCTCCTAACAGTTTCTATCACCTTCTTATCAGAAGTTTAATACTCTTCCATGTGTCCGTCTGCAAACCACAGGTGTAAATTCTGTATCTGATGGTAGCACCAAAGTAAAGAAAGGAAACAAGAAGAAAGACGCAGCTCTAACAAAAACTGCAAAGAGCAGACAACAGAAGCCAGACTGACACAATAATTAGAGAGCAGCTTTGCCCAGAGATACAGGTGAGGAACAGAGTGATGGAATACAAGTAACTAAAAGGCATGTGTCAGAATTATCTTTTTTGTCTTACCGAGCAATAAAAGAGAAAACTGATTCGGCATTGAGGAGCTCGGTGAAAGCACTGATTAAAGGACAAACTCCTCTCTGTGCCTCCATTTTCTGTTGCTTTTGAAACTTCACTTAATTTCAAAGGGTATAGTATAATGGCCAAGGGCAACCACGTATTCAGACATCAGATTTATTGAAGCATTCGATAATATGGTTTGAACAAATACAAAACCACTTTTCTCACAGTTAAGTTCTGAAATGCACTGATGCTTTGGCACAGCTTTCAAACTCTGTGCAACACTGAATAGAGACTTAATGCTTTATTGTGATGCAAGTTCTGCAAATAAAGCGCACGGTGCCCACCTTGAGTTACAAGCAGGGCCTGCATTGTGACCTTTAGCAAAAACTGGAAAAGCACTTTTTTTTTGCTATCTTCGAACTGATAAGGCTGAATCTTTAAGATTTTTGCCATTTCTTTGCTTTACATCTCTTAAGATGCATGCTGAGTGTTTGACACAGACACAGCAAATGATCCATAATATGAGCCAGATTCCTAAAATGGCATTGCAAGTATTTTATGCGTAAAAAAGAACTTTAAGTACTTTAAAAAAAAACATTCAATACAGACCAAGTATTTAAAATCCCTCTCCAGACACTCTTTAAAGAATACTTTTAATAATATATTGTTTGGCATGGATGTATGCAATCATATGTAGATCCAAGGGGGTTGCAGACTTGGCCTTTATCCTCGTATCATAGTTAAAGTAGTACAACATGAATTGCGTCGACAAACTGCCATCTTTTTTAATGTATACAGATTATTTTATTAAAGTGGCATTCATGGAGGAAGTTCCTAACTCTCTCAAAATGATACATAATTCAATTACCCTGCATGAGCATGGAAAGGAAAATTAAATTTTCTGAAGATCAGAGATTATTGAACGGTTGAGTAAAAACTCTTTAACTCATATTCTGTGTTTTTGCACAGAGCTGGTGAAGTTTAACAGTGATTCAGTTCATTTTTCCATTTAGGAGCTGTTTATAAAATGATTAAAATGAGTTGAAACCCCCACAATAAACATATCATTAGTTTGTGTCATTAATAGGCATTTGCACTTTAATAAAGATATGACATTTTTTTAAAAAGGGAAAAAAAAAGATTGGACTTTGTATTAAAATGTGGCTTTGCTGGACAGGTTTTAGTTAACTTAAAGCTTTTGACTCTCTGTATGAAACTAAACGTTAGTGTGACCTGTGCTGAGGAATTCACAGAGATTGGACTGAAAAAAATTGACTTTCAAAATACTTTTTTTTATTATTTGAAACTTTGAGAAAAAGATATTGGAGAGACAAGAAAAGCCAAACAGAAAGATTACAGTGTGCAGCCATCACATTATGATCAAGCATCCAAGGACAGTGAAAACAGAAAGAAAAGAAAAAAGAATAAAACTTGTGTTTCTCTGACCAATTTTCTTCTTTATTCTCTGCTCTCCTTCCAGATATGCCATGGCAAAACTCAACTTCTACTTTGAGAAGAAAGCGGAATATTTTGGTTTAAAAATGACCTAGAAACTGGGGCATAAAGGACCAGTGTGTTTTTAAACCAGAAGTAGCAAAACCCTGCTTTTTTTAGACAAAGAAAGATTTTAGCGATATCAACCACGTCCTTCTTCGTCACATCATAAATCCTCCATGGAACTGAAGGTCTGGAATAAGCTTCTAAGTGTGCTCCCCATTGTTTGTTTTTTCAGGCTCTAGTGTGAGTTAATATGTTTTGCTATCACTGTGATTTTTAAAATATTTGTTTTACCGCAGCCTGTTTGCCGATAAGCCTATTTGGCCAATTCAGACGAAGCTCATGCCACAAACACATTAATTGTTCCCACATTTAGCCGAGTCGCATAAAAGCCACAAAAACTGAGCCTGATCATAAAACCCATAAGAGGGTTATTTGCATGCTTATTCAGCGTGCGCCACTGTGATGATGGAAAACAAGTTTCCATTTCAACTTATTTACCGAACCAAGTAGTTCAACATTTTTAAATCTTTTCCCCTTTTCTGTGGGACTTTTGTTTTAAAAGAAGCAACGTGTAACATATGGTCAGAATTAATGTCTAAACTGTTCAAAAAGTAAACTAACATTATCAGCAGAGTGTTACCTCATGTGTTACAGAGATATTAACCGGAGTTAGCATGCTAACTAGGTAGCCCCGGCACGTCCTGTCTCGAGCCCAGTGCCTTGTTAACACATCATTAAACACACTTCATTGAAATGCAATAGAAACAAAAGAAAATAAAGCTTAACAAAAACATATTTGTTTGTCTTTCCACTGTTCCAACACTCATCAACTCTGTTTTATTTGAAATAATATATAAATAAAACAGTTGCGGAGTGAATTCTTTTGGTGATACATGACGGTCCTTTGCTTCTCTTATATCTTCAATTAAAGTGTCTCCCTGGTCACTTTGGGACTCTAATAAAAGTGTATAAACACCAACACTCATGTGTTACTTCAACTTCATGTTCCAATCAGACTGATCAGCTGATAGAGCTGTTAGCTACAAAGCTAACTGAGCTAACAAGCTAATCATAGCTGCTAGCTGCAGCCAAAGAGAGCAAAGAACACAGCAGTAGAAATGAGTTACTCTGATGATTTGCTGTCCCCTTCATTTCTATGTAATAAACCTTTAGAGTCAAAGAAAACATTAGTTGATAAAAAACACTTTTGGGATCAAACCTCAGACATTAGAATGATGACACAAGTTCAAGAACCTGCCAAAAGCTGCAGCAAGTTTTTCTTTCATAGTGTCTGTGATCTCATTTATTTTTACACATATCAGCACCACAAGCTGAATTTTGATCAAAATGTCGATTTAAAGTAAACAACATATAACTTTTGTAGATGCAGAATGTATACATAGATCTATTCTTTACTGAAATGCAGTAATCAATGATTAATCCATTTGTCTATTGATTAAAAATGGCTGTAAGTGAATCATGTTTTGACTAATGACAAGAGGGCATACTTCATGTGACCCTGATTCACTGTGTTTATCCACCTGAAAGGAAGTCCAGAGCTTCGTTACACTCATTCATATCTTTACAATAGATTAAAATCAGGCATGTTAATGACCTTTATAACATTAAAGAAAATGTCAGTCGCTCTGGACTGTATGACTAACTGTGAATGATGGATTAAGAGCAATGTATCTTTGCACTCAAACTTCTTGTAACTTCTTGTGCTTGTAATTAGAAAGAAGACTTTGTAGTTTTTTTTTTTTACATGTTAATGTTTGACTTGGGTATCAAACCTTGAGTGTTGAACAAATGTATTTTCCTCCTCCTTCACAAAGAATATTATGTGAAGTGCTTCTTGTAAGCTCCTCTTTAAAACCGGCGGCCAACAATGGGATCCTGCTTCCTTCCTTCAAGTGCTCTCCATTGGAAACAATAAACAAAATGGACACTGGAACAAAACTTTCCCCTGTAAGAAGTACTCTTAAAGTACCAGACTTCCAGCCTGCATAAAAGGGATGATTATCATCATAAATATGACAGAAATGATCAGTGTTAATTAATAAGTCACACAGGTAACTTTTTAGTGGTTGATTTAAGGCTACAAGACAATTTTCAGATCAAAAAGCTTCCATTCTTTGTTTGAAGGAGGTTTGCAGTGATCAAAGCAGTTTTTCATGTGGTTTATGTGTCTAATCTCACCTTGAATCAGTAAGTTTTCATGTTTTTAAACGCCAGCACAGGTGAACAACTGACACAATAACAAATGTCACACCTGATGCATTGAAAAGCTCATGTTAATAGTGTAACTTTGTGCCATTGTTGTAAAAATGTTGAGGGGGAAGACTGGATGGATGTTCAGAAAGTAGTTAGTTAGTTAGTTCAATTCTAATCCTTTAAATCAGTGTTGACTTTTAAAATATTAAACCAGAATCACAAACTTTTGTAGAAATCTGAATGTGCATTGTGTTGCCTGAACTGAATCACGAGTCTCTTAAGCATGCTTTAGCAGTTAAGGTCATATAAACAGAGGATACTATGACAAACTTTGGGAGAAAATTTCATTGAGAAAAAAAAAAAATCTAGACTTTTGGAAAGAAGTAGCCATTTTTGAGACAAAAAAGGGGAAAAAATCAACACAAGATCCAGCTTTTTTGGCTGTTCTTGAGCTTTTTATAATGTTACATTCCTTCAGTTGAGGATTTAGTGTTCCCATTTTCAACAGAAGAGCAGATGTAGATGCTCAAATGTCCATTTTTCCGAACACTTAAGGAGCCTTTCATTGATCATCAGTGCATCATTGTGTCTTTTCCAAACATTAACATTAAACACACAGACTGTATTAAACATGGATGTAGTCCACGTAACGATACTCCAAGGTTTCTGAAGAGCCACTGTGCAGCTCAATGCGTCGGCTCTGGACGTCACTATCACTGAGTGCCTGACCACTAGCTAATAAAACGTTAAAAATCCATTGCACAGTGAGCCATAACCATCTTATCTGTCTGACATTTGCACAAAATGTTCTCCAAAAGGCCCCAACAACGCAAACACAACCAAGAGGTCAAGTTCAGCGACTTGATTTAACTCAGGTGAGACGTAGCAGAATGCGAGTGGCTGCCATGCCCCTGAGCCTCCCTGATACAAAGCTAACGCTGTAAAATGGTTGTTACTTTGAACATGTTTAACATAATGAATCAGATGCACTTCAGTTAAGGTCACAAAACTTCTCTCTGAATCTTTCTTCTCCCTGAAAGTCTTACCTTGACCGTCCTCCATGGTGAAGCTCTCACAATGAGCGTCCAATGTTGCCACAAATAGATTTACATTGTGGTTAATCATGACACTAAAGGAGTACCCAGTGGTTTTTAAAAAACAAAGGCGTAGAGGAGTCCTGACTAATCTGCTGTATGTGACGAGTCGGGAACACAAGCACGATTTGATTTAACATCATGACATCGTTCACTTCCTGTTGTTTTAACTCGAGGCTGTTCGGTTCATCTTGTAAACAAACTCGTAGCTCGTCGTCTTCGTACCATTTTAAATATCAAACAATAAGTTGTCGTGTAGTCACATCAGGTTGTGCAAAAAATGGATGCAACATGTTCGGAAATATCAAGGAGTCCCCTCCTCTGCATAACTGTTTCTAGTGTCTTTGTCTGTGAGAGAAGCACAAAGGGAATGTGATTGTAAAATCAGCAGAAAGGATTATTGCGGGTGAAATGAGGGAGGACTGACAACAATGCAGCTCTTTACCTCCTCATGGTCGCACACAGTTCCAATCATCAAGGCTGCAGCCGTGTCTTTGAGTCAAACAATTCAGCTGCTTTCAAAGTGCATTTTTCGTTAAACATATAATATTTAATTAGCGGACTAATGCACTTAAAAAGACCCAAGGACTTTGCCTCAAAAAGGAAAAATTGGCCTTTTGTCCATTGCCCATCCAAAAATTGCTGTAGATTTTTTTTCTGTCACTTCTAATTGCATTAAAAAATAAGAAGTATAGGCCTTTATGCAGTGTTTAAAAGACATTGAAACACAGACAGCTAAAGCAACTCCTTTCAGACTTTTTTTTCCCTATCATTTCCTTTTATTCAGTCAAGCATTTAGCTTTTTAGTTATTGTTGAAGGTCTCCCAAGGCTGCTGACCCTTGGAATTCTTAAAAGACCCAATCTTAATTCACATTTATCAATTCTCATTTGCTAAAAACTGTCCAACAATGTATTCGAGAGAAGGTTTTCTAATACACAAGCTAATGTAGAGTATATTGCTTAAAATTTATACTTATTGCTTTTATATGTACATTTCATTACTGAATATGCATGAAAGAGATGCACTGAAAATGGTACCTACACCACATCCTTAATTAAGTGTAGAAAAATCCTACCACCTTTCCGGTTCGCAAGTATTTAGAAGACAGTGGATGAAGGTATTTGGTGTTATTTGTTCATTTATATTTAGTTTTTGAGCCTTTGATGCTTCTGAAAGCAGAATACTGTTTTCAGAACAGTCAGCTTGGCATTACAGATAAAGCAGTGTTGTTATTTGTCCGTTTCTCGAACATTCACACTCTTCAAAGGATCGGTATTCTGACTTTAATGATCCCCAGACTTTTCTTGTAACATTGGAATGAAGTTGACATTGACAGCGTCTCAGCAGCTGTCAGATGTTTTGCCATGAACTTCATTCACACTCATGTTTACCTTGTGAGGGAACTGTAACGACTTTGTTGACTCACTGACTTTTTTATTTACGCCATCTTCTGTTTGGTTTATGACTAAATACTCGCAAAACTAATGAAATTAACACCTTCAGCTGTAGGTTTTTTTTGTGTGTTTGTTTGTTTGTTTTCTGCTAATTAGCAAAAAGTAGCATAAAAGTCATTTGTACGGCTGCAGGCATTTAGTTTCATTTTCCTGAATAAGACTAAACAAAAAGATTTATTGTACAATAAAATTTCACATGGAGGTTGTTGTTTTTTTTATTTTTTTTTAAATCTTAAATCGAAAGGCAGCAATTGCAAAATTTATAGTTCTGTGTAGAATTTTCATTAGATAAAAATCACAGTATGCTGACATCAGTTGTTCGGTATCAATGTCATGTTGCATGTCAATAATCAAAGCTGCCAAACCTGAAAGTCTCAAAAATCTTTAACTCCACGATCAAAAGGTGACTTTGATAACTTTATTACCTGAAAAATCACTAAAACACTGTTCATTGTGGTGAAACATGATCACCTCATTGGAAGTGTGCGGGTCAATTATTCCCCTTTTGAATCAAACGCACTTGAATGATTAATTATCATAAGCTCTAAACTCAAAGAGGGTGGTAGCGTGCACAGCAGCAGCACGATGGCCACCCTGTGAACCTAAACGAGTAGTGAATCCCCTGTGATCATAAACAGGGTGTCTTTGATGCCTCGCTGAAAGAAGCTCTCCAACACGTCTGAAGGGGGCTCCTCCTTTGTAATAACAATTTATAATTCTCTCCATCTAACAGCCTGGTGATTGGTGAGAAGAAAAAAGGAGAGGATGTTGTTCTGACTCTTCAAAACCTTTTTTTTCTTCTTCTTCTTCTTTTTCTAACAAAAATCAAACACTGAATTTTCCTAGAGGGCCCATCCAAGACCAGGCTTCCACTAAAAGAGTGTGTCATTATGCCTCATCATCCCAACACACACTAAAAACCACAAGAAAAGAAATAAATCAAAGCCTGTGTGATCACTGCTCAGTTCATCACTGTATCAGTTTCTGCCTCCCTTCAGGAGAACAATTAGCTCTGTAACGAGTCAAGCTTTAAAGCAGAACAACCACTTTTAACCCCTTTTTCATTATTTCAATTTATTCTTTCTGATCTTGGTGACAATTAGATGTGTTCAGTTACTTCTGTCCTAAAGTTTCATCTGATCAATATTAGCAGATGTTGCAATTTTAGCTTATCAAATTGCAGTTTGGTCATAAACAAAAAGTAGATGATGGATCTTCTTTAACGTTTCTGCTCATTTGAAAATGTTTTTTCTGATTGTTATTTCACTTTTCTGTTGGACCTTCACTCTGCAGAATGAGGTACAGATGAGTTCAACTCAAATCTAAGTGTAATATGTGTGTTAACCAGAATGATTTGCTGACATCTCAACTAGTCTGCAAGTAAATTATGGTCCAATTTTAAGTTTGCTTTCAGTCCATAATATTGCCTCCTATTTGCCTCGCTGGAACAAATTCAAGAAAGCATCCAAATGAAGCAATCTGAGTGCTAATCTCCTTACGTTCAGCTCTCAGCAGCTTTAACAACTGAAAAATAATGCAAACCTAACGGAAAACTGTGCATTACATCAGTTCCCTTTTGGAATAATTGAAGTTTTTATATATATATTTATATATACGAGTGTATGTGTCAAGCTATGAAACCATGACTGCACTGTAATGAACTACACTATCCTTTGGTAAGGCGCTAAAAGCTTTGCATACACACACACACACACACACACACACACACAACTGTGCACACACAGAAACAATCTGTCAACTTGCAAACAGCTAAACGTTCATCCTGCAGAGAGGAAAAAGGAAATGTAAATTATGATGACTTATTTAACGAGATTAGCATGGCAACGGCACAAGTATGATTTCAAACACCCCTCCCGAACTGAAAGGTATAGCACACCACACACACGCACACAAGTGCACACAAAAGAGTGTGTGACAAACTTGCCGGCGCCCCTCGGTGGGTGACGCTACAGTTGATTTGGGAATTACAATTAGATTTATGATGTGGCTGCATATGGCTGAGCTCTCTGTTTCTCTCACTGAAATGCTGGGATTGGCTGCAACGAGCACCGGCGCCGTGGCGTATACACCACAGCACAGTGAGAATGTGTGGCGTCCCCCCACCCCACACACACACACACACATACAGACACACACACACACATGGTGGAACAATAGGCCACATTTACTGTAATGGGCCACCAAAATAAAAAGACCGAGTGGAATAGCTCGACTTTGGAAACAGAAAACCTTGTGTTGGAAATTATTAGATCCCTGGAAATTAAGAGCACTATTTAGAGCAGTGGAAATAAAAATTCATGCGGCACTACCTGTTACTTGTGCACAGTGTTTTTTCACATGCAAAACACAAAAGGTATAGTCTTCTCTGCGAATGCGTAGTTTCTCAAAAATAGTCAAAACTCTCCAAATCTTTCCACAGGAGTCACAGAAACAGTTGAAACGAGCAACGACACAGTGACAGATTTGTAGGAAAAATCTCAAGTCTTTGCTTTTTATTTATTTATTTATTTGATTGTCTTTCTCACCAAGTTGTACTGACACTTTTTAGAGCCAAAGCTGGCTAATAAATACAATGAAATGTTAAAACGCACAATTGAATTTCAAATACAATACTCATCACAAAATGTGTCCAACCAGGAGACTTATGTTCTGCTTCTGCAGGTCACAACTGATAAGAGCAATGAGGTTACCTTTTTCAAAGAGATCAGAGGTGATGTGACCCCTCTTTTTAGGCGGCACTAGAGCTGCGGCAAAAAAAAAAATTTGCTTCAATCCATGAAATGCATCTAAAGAAATGGCAATTTACCTTTTTGCCCTGCATGTACGAGGCTTCCTATAGAGTCTGAGCATGTGACTTTTGACTGTTCTAATTTATCATGTTAAAAAAAATCAAACAACAACTTCACATTAGTTAATACTAAAAACATAGAATTTATATCCAGTGCTTAGGATTTGTATGACACTAACAGAAATGTCTATGCTTGAGGCTTTTTTTTCCTGTGATGCAAGCGAAAACCAAATGTTCAGTCCCAGCTTGTGAAGCTTTTTCCAAGTAGAAAAAAAAAAAAAAAGAAAAAGAAAAACTGCCAAAAATGTTCATGAAGAGAAATATGGAGTCAGAAGACGTGTGAAACAGCTAACAGCTAAACAGCAACCACCCGAGGTCACAGGTGTTGAAAATGAAACATGTTTTAAAATGGAGAGCGTGGTGAAAAGAGGCAAAAAAAAAGGATTACGTGTCTTCAGAGAAAAAAAAATGTGACACTTGAATAAAATAGAGGAAAAAGTGTGCACACCCGGCACGGTGCAGATGACTGGACTGCACCAACACCAGGGAGGAACATCTCCCTTCAGACTGTGGAAAAACGTGTGCTCTGACTGGTTCACCGAGAAGCTGATTGAGAATTTTTCACTTTTCTTTTTCCACCAATCTCCTCTTAATAATTTACTCGTCTGGATAACATACATGCAAACGTAGAAAAAGGTACCCTTTTTGAAATAACAGACCTATTAAACCCATTTTTTTTTGCAACTATATAAATTCTTCTTTCTTTTTTTTTTTCTCCAAACACAAGTTTGGTGTATCTTTCTCATTATGCTGCTGAGAAGACATTTACAAATATTAACAGGCTAATAAAAATAGTAACATTTTGTACACCTTTGTACCGATTTAAAACACAATTTAAATGTGTCAAAATACAGTGAAGGGATCCAGAATAATAAGAAACTCTTCTCCTACAGTATTGTTACTCTGGGGCTGCTCATCCCCTGTAATATGAGGCTGAATGAACAGATCTACACTTGTGAATTCCTCAGCAAAAAAAAAAGGCCAAAAACGTGTCTCTACCTTTAGCCAGATTGAAAGGGGGTAGACTGAAATGCTAAATGTCGGCGACTGGTTACACCTTCCTGCACCTGCTGCACAATATACTGAGCGTTTGGCCTCAAGGAACTATGGGCATTGTGGTTCATGAAAGCACCAATGAAGTGGAATTAAAGAACGGATACGAACTTTCATGCTGCTCTTCTGAACTACATCTAAAAGCTCAAGGTGGGGGGGCTGCCAGAGAGCGACACAAAATCTGTGTGTGTGTGTGTGTGTGTGTGTGTGTGTGTGTGACTGAGCAAGTGTGATAAACACACATCCTCCCTGAGCTCTGCCTGCGATCGGGCCAGGAGGGGAGCCAGCAGTTTAAAAGAGTACGAACTTTTCTCGTCAGATAGAAAAAAAAGCTGATTGTATAAGACTTTTTGCAGCATTGGAAGTTAAGACTACAACATCCCGAGTGAATGTGAATGTAGGTTTGGCACATTTGAAGTAAATCTGTACAATGCCTGGGTACTTACTCACTTAATAATAATAATAATAATAATAATAATAATAATAATAATAATAATAATAATAATAATAAAATGATATAAGGGATTTTGCTCCCTTTATTTCATCGACAGTCTGAAAGTCTACCACTCTTTTTGTATGAAAACAAAACAAAACAAAAAAAAAACACATTCACAAGCTGGCACATCATACCTGAGCTGGGATATTTAAAAAAAAAAAAACAAAAAAAAAAACAGTAATGTAATGTAAGCAGTTTGTCAGAAAAAAAAAAAGATGTAGATGCACTGTATTCGTAAGAAACAAAAGTAAGACTATAAGATTACAATAGCTAGGATTTATATTAAAACTTTTCAAATTTCAAGTTCCCGACAGTCCAGAGTTTGTACAGGCAGTGACCTGTCAGAAAATAGTCTACAAGACAAAAAAAAGGGCGAAAAAAACACAAAAAAAAGTAAATACATAAAGATGAAAACTAAATCACTCCTTAAACATTTAAGACCAAATAGCTGTTGAAGACCAACTCCTGATGCTTCAAAATCCATGCATGCTCTTTACAAACCACACAGCAATGTGTTCGTCGCTCATTTGTTCTCCTTCCCGTCCTCTCTCGTTCACTCTCTTCCTCTCGTCTAACTCTTGTTCGCTCGTTGTATATCGATTGTCAAAGAGTAGGAAACTGAGTGTCTGTTCAGGTTGTTTTTATTGGATCACATTTTTTTTCCCGTCGGCCCCTTTTTCTTCAAATGGACGTCCATCAAGACACCGTCTCTTCTTTCTTTTTCCTCACTTTCTGAGCAGTTTGATTCCTGTCCGGGCATGCTCAGTGCATGAGGCAACATGTCCTGAAAGTTTGCCTGAAGGTCTCTGTTATAAACTGTTTTCAAAAAAGTGTCTCTGAGTATAACAGGAGTTTTTATTTTTTTTTATCTTTCTTTTTTTTTTTTTACAACTGAGACCCTGAGGACGTTCA
This sequence comes from Acanthurus leucopareius, assembly GCA_029814765.1. NCBI lineage: Eukaryota > Metazoa > Chordata > Actinopteri > Acanthuriformes > Acanthuridae > Acanthurus > Acanthurus leucopareius. Next base: position 22,549,346 of record JAQMCX010000050.1, on the reverse strand, counting down.
GTTGGCACTGATGGCCTCCCGTGTCTCATGGTCGCTGCTATAGTCTGACTTGGGCTCGTCTTCAAAGTCCTCGTACATGTCCATGTCGTCGTCTCCGTTGGTGGGGTCGCTGGGCAGATCCAAGGCTCCCACCCCGCTGCCGTTGTTGCTCCTGCTGCCGGGCTCGGACTTCACTCCGTACGTGCTCTGAATGACGGGGACGGCGGGTTCGGGACTGGCTGAGTTGCTGGAGCAGTCTGAGGTCAGATGTGGGGATGGTGTGGCTGTCGTCGCCATGGTTATGGCGCCCGGGTAAACTCCTACGCCGCCCGGGCTGCTGCCAAGAGGAATCGGAGGCTGAGGCCTGAGAGACGAGGAAAGAGGGGGAAGAAGGAAGAAAAACATTTTAACTGGAGGTTTATTATTAGGTTAGGTTCAATATTAGAACAAATAAAACAAATGATACTGAGCGACTGACGCCGTGCTAGCTGCTCTTTGAGGCAACACAGCGTGTTTGGGGCTAAATGTTAACGTCAGTGTTGACAAGCTAACGACGAAGTGATAGCATGCTAAAGTTTACGAAATTGTGTTAAACACAAATGCAACTGTTGATAACAGTAAAGTCTGTTTTTTTAGGGCTACAGTGAATAATCAGAGCTTTGGCACCTCTTTGTAACGTTGACATCTTATTTTTAAATCCACATTTGATTGCACAGGCTATGGTACCTATCTTGGGGTTTCGAGTATTGTGTGGGTTGGATGAGCAAAGGGACAGATGTCAACAGACAGCTGCTAATGTGTCTGAAAGAGATGGGGGAGACCAGAGCTTCTGGAGAAATAAACTCCCTGAGTTACTCTGTATTTTGCCCTGATCTGGGACCTTTTACTAAAAAGAGATGAGCTCAGTTCAATTTTTGAAACATTTGGGATAAAAAGAGGATTAATCTACACTTAAATCTTCAAATGATTATTAAGTATGATGGTAATGCAAAGAGAAAATTTGTTCTAAACCCTCGATAGAGCCTGTGAATGTTAAGAAATAAGACTTTTAGTACAGTCCTGTCGGTTTTACTGGTATTTTTTCATTTATTAGTACTGAACAAACTGAAATTTTAACTGGATTATGGCGCTAGATGTTATTACAGTTTATCCTGAAGAGAAATGAACATGTGTCTCAAACTCAAATAACTGCTTAGTTACTGAGACTAATTACCCAAACCATAAATGTCAAACTAATGGTGTCACTAGAGGAAAACTACAGTCAGTCAGATTCATCCTGAGAAGAGAAAACAGGCTGCATGAAAATCCTTTTGTAACAATGAAATTCTGAAAGTCTTGAATGATTCGGCCACAGCAGCAGTGAATGTAGCATCAGCTGGTTAATGCACAAAGGGTACAGATTTGCCTTTGATTGATTCATTATAACCTCCTTTGAACAAACTGCTGTGCTACAAAACATCAATTCTCAGGCCACTCAAGTTAAACGGCATTGCTTTTCATCTGGCCAGGCATGTCCCAACACGGAGTTCCCCCTGCCAGCTCGCAGCAGCATCGGCTAAATAACCTGTTAAGATACAGATGGAATGAGGGTAAACGCACATCACTCAAACGGGCCCTCTGGCTCCTCAAATGAGCCACATAAAGCAGGAAAATTGCTGTCACTTTTCTCACCTAACAGTTTTCCCTCCTCTGTCTCCTGAAACAATTACCGCCGTGCGCTCCGACAGACTCATTTTCACATTAAACGCTCTAAAACAACACTGGTTTAGTTACACAGAACGTGCCAGAAGCTGGTTGTGTACTGGCTCCCGGTAGCTGTTTGATTTAGCTTTGATTGAAAGTCCAGGCCTGGAGAATCATGAGCTTTTTATTTATTTTCTTCTTCTTCTTCTTCTTCTTCTTCTTGCATTTGCTTGACCACACACAGAAAATGTGGCATTCAGCCTGTGACGTCTGCCTCGCTCTCGCTCTCTCTCCCTAACATCTGCTTACATTTCATATTCCACTATGTCTGTCTGTGTCCAATTTCACTGCCCGCAAGCGCCCAGCATTGTCCTAATTTAATAAATGACAAGCTATTAAAAATCGCTCCTATTCAAAGCCATGGCCTCTGGTAAATCCATCTCAAACACAGGCCACTGTGATGGCTTTAAACACATCCATGGCTGGTTCCTATTAAGTCAATGCCACTGTTTTTCCCCTCGCTGCACTGACTACACTCTAAAAAATATCTTGCTCTTCACTGAATGCTTAAAGGGTTTTTGCAGATAGAGCCAGAGGGAAACCTTTAATAAATGGACCATTAACCCTGATGATCACAAGCTTTTAGCAAATGGATGTAGTGAGGATCGTATCTTTTATATATTCATATCGAGACGCGTCGAGAAAAAACATATCATTTAAAGTTCTCAGAAACAGATCGGTTGCTCGTGTAAAACCTCTGAATGAAATGCCCCTGATTCTTCATGCTAAAATACCCATTTTCAGGTCAAGGTTTCTAGTAGGATTGCATCTTTGTTAAAGAGCCAACTGATCTGAAAGGTCACAGGTGCAGCAGCAAATGAAAAAAAAGTCTTCTTGAGCAACACACAGAGCCTTTTTTTAGTGATCCAAGGCTTGTCGACGCTCAGTGTCTGCTCTGAACAAACGCTCAGAGGTACTTTTTAACATCGGATGTATGCAGTGATGGAGGAGAGAGCTGTAAAGCTATTTCTGTGAAAATATCCCTTGTAATTATAAGATGTTGCTGTGACATAAAAAAGAAAAAAAAAATTAAATTGCAAACTGTACAAGACACTGTGGAGTATTATTTTTATTTTTTTTGTTTTGTTTTGAAGCCTGAGAGTTTGGCATTGTGGACGTCCCATGTTGTTCTTTTGAAGTCAGAAGTGAGCATATTTCGATGAGAGGTTGGAGCTGTGGAGGACACGCATTGCTGACTATTACTCACCCCACAAAGAACTGCCTCATCTCCTGACGCCGTGACCGCATCATCTGTTTGTACTCCCCGATGCGAAGCTTCTTGCCGTCGATGATGCAGGTCCTCTTGGGCCGCGGCTTGTACTTGTAGTTGGGATATTTCTCCAAATGGATCTTGCTCAAGCGGGCCTGCTCCTCATAGTACGGCTGCTTCTCCTGGTTGGTCATGGCTTTCCAGCGAGAGCCTGAGGCAAATAATTGAGAATTTAGTTATGTCTTTTCTCTGTTTTTTTTTTTTTTGCTTTTAGTTTTCAATAAAACACATATGTATCTTGGAGCTCTTTCTGGCCAGTTATTTACAGCAGACCTTTCTTGTATGTCATACTCTCTGCTTCTGCCTGTCACTGTTTAATAAAGGAAAAAAATGCCCAAGTTGTTATCAGTATGTATTGAAGGAAATTAAAATTCAAGACATCAGAAAGTGACAAAATTTCAGGATGTGAAAACATTTTAAACTCTGCACATTTTGCCACTTAAGGGAGTGATGAAAATGTGTCAGTGATACCTTTTGATGACTTTGTGTTAAAATAGATGCAATAAATACAATTCTGATGTTCTGTCATTTTAGCTATACATATATAGGTTGATCATTTGAAAGAGTCACAGGGCCCTGGTGTGGATTTTTTAAAAAAGAAAATCAGAGTTTTTGGTGGTTTTTCTTCTTCAGGTGGGTGTTTTCATCATGCGAACAGACACCGTCGAGTCTTTAGGCTGTTAAAAATTAGAGGTGGATTACATTCTGCTCCCCCCCTTTGGCTCAAGAAGAATGAAACATTGTGTACTCCTTATTTTCTCCGGTAAGAGGACCTTCTGAACAAGTGGACATGGCCATTACCGCAGGAATGCAGCACATCTGCGAGGCACTCTGACAACTGATTACACACTCCGCCTCGTGTCTCTGTTTATCAAGGTTTATCACAAACCGGTCTTGTACTTTTGTGACACAGGAAACAGAGAGGAGTTTTTTAAGTCTACCACCCACTCCCTGAAGTCCAGCTGTGTTATTATGTTGGAGAGCCATGAACTGTACACATGCAGTCATACACACATACACAATTGAGCACTTTAAGTTCTGCTTTTTGTTTCTTTTTTAGAGGGTTTTGATAAATTACTGGAAAATAATTCCTTGATGCTTCCTGCCAACAGGATCTTACTATTCATATTTTACTGTCAAATAATTTCCCAATGACAGTATAAAAAAAAAGGAATAAATAGCTGACTTAAATTTAGATTTCCTCAGTTAAACTTTTTGCACAAATGATTAATCACATAAATGACGGCAGTAAAACACAAAACAGCCCTTTGTCGGAGTCCGTTCAAAGCTCTAAGTCAGGAGCACATCTAAGAAAAAGCAATTTGTTAGTGTCGCTCAGGAGGAGCATTTAAATTCAGGAGTCCTCGAGCTCGCCGGAGCCCTGCGTCGGACAGTGGAGGTCTTAAGAACATTTCACGAACAACCGTTACGCTCAGCGCCGTCTGAATAGCTATCTGTGTCGCCGAGGTTAGTATCAACATTGCTACTTTTTAACTGAATGAATCCATCACACTAGTCAGGCTGACACAGTGGAGCTCTGTGTGCCGAGTGTTCCAGGTTTTAAAAAACACACTAGTCCTTCTCATAGTCTGCAGCCTGCTGGTAGGAAACCCTGTGAACTGTAGAAATGAGTGTGTCTTTGAACGAGATAGGGGAACGAGTTGTGTGCGTGTGTGTGTGAGCCCGAAAGCAATGCATATAATGTTTATAACCTAAATAATACAATATCACCTAAAAGATATCTTCAAATTGATTTTTCCAGAAGTTAAATGTCCCAAAAAGTGATAAGTTTGCTGGGAAAAGAAACTGATTGTCACAGTTTGCAGTAAATTAGGGCGCCTTGTTGCGAGATCAGACCATACGTTGCTGGAGAAAAATGTCAAGTCACATGAAAATAAGATAATCCAGCCATGTATTACTGAGTAATAACAAAGAGGTCATTTTAAAATTCTTTCATCATCGTTTGTTTTTTCCTATTTTCTAATAGTTCACTCACATAAAATTAAATGACATAATTGACACTAACTTCATCCGAGCCAAATATTTTCACAAGTAGAATAAAAACTAAGGAGAGTCTCTTAAGAGCAGGACATTAATGTAAGGGGGCTTAAAGTTAGAGACATCTGGAGTTTGTAGGAGTCTGGATGTGGTGTCAGTGATGAAGCTGTGAAATCTCACCCAGGATCTTGCTGATGTTGGAGTTGTGCATGTCGGGGAAGGTCTGCAGGATCTTCCTCCTCTCGTCTTTGGCCCACACCATGAAGGCGTTCATGGGCCTCTTGATGTGGGGCTCGCTGTTGTTCCTGCCACGCGACTCCCTGAACACTCGTGCCTCTGCGATATTATTCCCTACATGAAACAAAGAAGAGGACCCTCATTGAAAAATTAATCTTTCATGCATGAAATGATAAGAACTGATAAGGATGAGTCCTTCCTTCCTCCTTTTCCTGCTTGGGAAAGGGATATATAACAAAGGTATAATGTGGGTCTTCCTGGGATGCCCTCAACATGCTCGCACAAACACACATAAACTATGTGCTGCAGTCAGTTTACTTCAGGATGATACAATCTCAGTGCCTACGCTCCTGTGTTTAGCCCTCTGGTTTTAAACTAAAGCCCAATGAGCACTCCTCAGCTCCTCACCGCCTGTAAACAATGGTGCTTTATGAGTAACAGGTGGTGAGAGGAGGAAAAAAAAAAGACTTTAACACCATGTCAGTGTCAATAAGTGTGTTTCAGAGCAAAAGAAATCAGTATCTGCTGACTGTGTGGGAAAAAAAACAAGAAAAATCAAGTCAATTATTCACTTAAAATTTAAGAATCCTTTTTTACAGTAAAATTAATTGACCATTAACTCCAGCAGACTTGTTGTCCGCCTTCGCCTGCTTACTTTTTTTTTCCATACTTATACTGGGTGGGATCTTGTGTCACAAACACTTGTTGTGCAAAAAGGGAGAAGAATTTAGCCTCTTGTCATGCACTTGCAGGAATAATAACAGTGTAAAATTTTTCTAGCGAGTAAAATGTTGACACTGAACAAACTGTTTAGCTGTTGAGGGTGTCCTTCACTTTAGCTTCCTGAGGAGCACAATAAATATTTGTGTTCGCTGAATACCTGCATGTTCTGGCTTTCAGGAAGATGCCTTCTTCTTTATTGTGGAATTCTGAGATGCGAGACCCCCAGAAGAAGGGCCTCTTCTATGTGAGGCCCACGGAGTTAAGGGTCACTGGTATTAATTTAGTCTGAACAGGATGTGACTGCTTCTCAAGACTCCTGCAACTCCTTCCTTTTATTTCTCTCTAGTCTCCCATTTTCTCTCATGTCTTTTGTGCATCTGCATACATTTCTGACTTACCAAGATTATAAACAACCATCAAAGAAGATGTCAAGAGTCAGAGAAGTAGGCAAAACTTATCAAATTCAATAAACAAGAAAAAAAAGATTGAGAGAAAGAGAATAAGAAAAAGAAGAAGAAGAATCAGGTGGAGAAGCAGCACGTCGATGGGCGACGGAGGCTCTTACCATCCAGATCTTCTGGTCTCGTTAGGTCAATGACTCGATGGACCATCTTCCCAGCATCCTCTCCGAGCTTTCCCAGGTGTTGGCTCAGCGTCTCATAGTGCAGCCGCTCCTGCAACACAAGAAAAGAAAAGGTATGATTGGTTATTTAAAGCGAACTGCAAATATAATGCAGCTGCAGCATCGCTGAGGTTGCCAAAAAAATCTTTTTCAGTTTTCAATTCCTATTTAGTTCTTATTACTTAATGTCTGGACGGAGTCCCAATGTGTGCCAGGCATCTTTTAAATTGGGTCACTAGGGATGACTTTGATGGTAATGACAATAAAACTAATTGCTGGGTTGAGTTGGCATGGAAGAATGCCCAGCCCCCCAAAAAATGGGCAGTTTATTTTCATTCAGCTTGACTACTGTTTTTTTACACTGTCCAAAAGGAAATGAGTCCAGATGTTGATTGAGCCATTAGCTAATAGACAAATCATAGTCTCAGAAGGTTGCACTAATGAACAATATCTTCTACGGCCTCCCCAACATCATACTCTCTGATTCTGCCTTCTGCTTGCATCTCCACTTCTGAGGGAAATAACTTCTACGAGCAGCCAGCCTTGGGCCTTCCAGCTAAAATTACCCAACCACGCTCCAGAACTGCGGTGGAAAACATCGAACCCTCCGCACAGTTACCGCGCAGCTACACTCCTCCTCTCCGCTCCTCTCCTCTCCTCTACCCTGCCTTCCCTCCCTCCCACCCTCCCTCTCGGCTCTCCTCCTTATTCTGGTGACAGAGGCATTTTGTTTGACGCAAGGAATGGTTGCCGGGTGAAGTCATGCCGCGGTAGCCGCTGGCAGAGTTGGTGGAACTTAAGGGCCAGCGTGTACGTGTTCATATTTATGTGTATGTGTGTGTGTGTGTGTGTGTGTGTGCGTGTGTGTGTGTGTGTGTGTTTACAGATGAGGGATCGGCGCGGGCCAATGTCAGCACTACGGCAGGGCTGTAATCAGGCCCACCACAGAACATGTGCCTGGGCAGTGCCATGCTCACCGCAGGAAGCAACCGCCTAACAAAGGACTAAAGAAAAGAGAAAAAGGGAGAGACGGAGAGAGATAGAGAGAGCAAAAGAAAAAGACAGAGATGTGGAATGGAAAAATAGTCCAGAGACAATAATAAGAGCACTGAGAAGTTCTTTTTAGGCTTATAACGCAAAACAATAGTCTGGAAAAAGCAGTTATGGCTCATGATGATGCTTTTGGACAAATAAAAGTTAAAGTTTGGTGTTTTGAAACTGAAAGTAAGAGTTGATCACAATTATGCTAAATATGACTGTTCTGCAAAATACAGAGCATACGCTCAATAAGAAGTTAAAATGTTCCTGTTTAATAGGGAAGAATGATGGAAAACTAATGCACAGTAGACTTGTGCTTTTGGAAAATGGTCTAGAACAGCATCAATAGAGGCAGACTGATCCAAAATACAGATTAACAGCAGACCTGGGTCAAAATGTGCAAATACTCCATGCGGTTGGTCTTCTTCTTTTGGTCTACTTGAAAGTTTTTGTGGCAAATGCAATAAGGAGCTGTCGTTGCTTTGTTTAGTCAAGATTGAAATAGGTTTGGCTTGTGCGCCTGCTGGTTTCTAACTGGATTACTGCCTTTTGGAGAAGCATCACAGATTTTTTCTCAACTTTCTCTGTCATGAGACTCAATCTGTATTGTGTACACTATTGAATTGTGCTCCACCAAATTATTTTGTCTTAACCCCCTTTTTGCAGCCTCTTCAAGAATACTGTGCCATTTTTGCACCTCAACCTCTGGTAAAAAAGTTATGAAGGCAGCCTGGGAGGTTGTTGTTCCACCTCAGAGCCAGCAAGGTGCAGCACAAAATTGACGTCTTTGGAAAAGCTTTGCTGGCACGCTGGGATGGGGTATCATGTTTTGAGGCCATGTCAGCTAGCAACAACTGTAAGGTAACTCAAGGAAGGAGCTCAGCAATGAAAATTTCTGCAAAATCACAATGTCTGAGAGCTCCTCTCTCTCTGAGCAGAAGACGAGATTAACTGCCAAGTAACAGAGGAGGTAAACAATTGTTGTGCCATCATTATGTTGAGAAACTGCCATCCCACCTGCACACGTATGCAGATGACACTGTTCTGTTACACATTATGCTCATCGTGCCTCTTTATGTTCTGCATTGTGGCATGCTTTCTAAACTCAAACACTAGGGTAGTGAGCTAAAGTTGTTTGGTACAGAGTAAAAAAAACAAAGTCAGTGCAAAGAAAGGACTTTGTTGAAGCCATATTGCATGATATCTGTGTAAAAAGAGCTTTCAACTCTTTACCACGGAGGTATTAACTTGGCTGAAAAAAGTCAGTTTCAACAGTTCTGCTCAGGCAAATAGAGTGAAGAGGAAGCAAAATTTTGAGGAAAAACTTTCATCAGGTGCCACCACATCTGAAAGACTACAAAACAGTAAAACCTGCCGATCACATGATTGATATTACATTACTAATTAACCAGGTCTGAATTGAGCAAAAAGAGTTGCACTTGACTTCAAACCCGACAAGTTGACTAATCAAGGACTTACTTAATGATGCACAATGAAGGACACGAGCAAGGGCAAAGATAAATACAACTTAGCAAAAGATTGAGGTTGACGACTAATTAAAAATATCAAGTTAAATTAAAAAGGCAAATTTAATTATCCAAAAATTTAGAAAAAGAAATAGTACAAAAAAGTATCACAAAAACCAAAATCCAAACTTCTCCACTGTGAGTGTGTGACACACTGTTGCTTTCACTGAGTCTGCAGCTTAATGTTTCGGCTGAATGTATGTTTCTAAACGTAAGAGACACCCAACTCTTTTTGTTCCGCCTGGTCTCTCTTCGTCTTGGCATTTGCATCTCTCCATGGTTGCTAGGGTAACACTCCAAACATAGTTTTTTTTTGTTGTTTTTTTTTTTTTTTTATCCACACCGTATTGAGCTCATTACCACACTAACAACTCTCCTACCGCCAGCACGGCGTGCCTCCAGCTGACCCGCAACCGTTTACTGTCACCTCTCGGGCCAATCAAGTTTGGCAACCTCCTTCATCCCCCCACCCCTCCCCACATTCCCTCTCTCTTCCTTTTTTTCTTCTTTCTTTCTTTCTCTCTTTCCTTCTCCAGTTTTTTTTCTGCCCGAGTGCCGATAGAGCTGTCAGTCAGCTCTGTTCTGTTTTTTCTTCCCTCCTCCCCTCCTTCTCCTTTTCACCAGTCCTCCTATTCATATCCCTTAACACCATCGGCAGCCCTCCACCCCTCGAGGCTCCAACCCAAAAGAAGTAGACACTCAACAGTCTATTTGCAGGTGCCAGACTCAGCTTTGTAGTGTACATTATTATAATGTATATCATTCAGGCTTCAAATACAGCAACATTACATCGACCTTTAATCAAGACTTGGAACTGTCTGAGCTGTCGGTTTCACAGGCTCGCTTCCTACAAAGACCAAAATCACCAGCAGAGCCAAAATAAACTTCTATACAACCATTTCCTCCCTCTTCGCCTCCTTCGAGACTTTTTCTGCTTTACCAACAGAAACTGCAAGCAAACCGACCCACTTTGTTCAGCAGGGTGCAGACGAAAGACATTTCTCTGTAATAGTCCACATTAAATCATTTACCCCTAAAATTTTGAGATCTGGTAAACTTCAAAACTGCACAAAAACTAAGAGATGAATACAACAGTGAGCCAGAGAGGAATGTGCATGTTCAAGAAGCAAACGATGAGGTCGACTGAATACCACGTTGAACAAAAAACAACAGGGAGTCTAAAAATGAATGATTTATAAATAGTGCAGCAGGAACGATATGATTTCTGTTTACTTTGACTTCAGATGGCAAATGGATTTTGTATGAAAGCTTGTTGTGTTCTGTAAAGTTATTTGATTAATTTTAAAGACAACAATGAATGTTATTCCTTTAAAATTTTACATTAATAGCTAAGCATCGAAACCTTAAATCTACCTTAAAGGGAGCTACTGAGGATTCTGCTCATCTGCCCTTCAAACAGCTTTATTATTAATAAATTAAATAATATGAGCACAGACTCCATCATTCAAAGCCTGCAATTTTAAATCGGCTGTTAATAATTGTTTGCACATCCAACACAACAGATCTCACAGCGATAAGAACAGTTTGTGCTCTTTCTTAAGTGGCCTGTGGATTTTACCTGCTCTCAGTCTGCCATCACCCTCCATGTTTCCCTCCACTATGAAAACAGGAAAAGTAGTCCCTCGTGGTTCAGAGCGTTGTATTATTTTTCTATCACATTTCATGTAAACTTCATCGAGCTCGTGTGTAAAAGCTGTCACACATCTAAGTTAACTTACCAAACACGAAGTTGCCATGCACACTTTTATTCCAAGACCTTATTTTATATTCTAGTAAGTCGGAGCCAGAGTGAACAATCACACAGACACACACACACCGTTGATTTTTGTGCCTTCATCCAAAACATGTCATGTATTGAGTAATGTCTCTCAAAAAACTTGGTGTTTTCCTTTAATGGGGCTTAGGGAGTGTTTTGTGGCTGTTTAGATGAAAAAAAGAACAGCGCACACAGGGTTTTTATGCACACACAAACATACATGCACACACCCACACAGTCATACACGGTGGCTATTTCGGTGAGCTTTGGCAGCCGCAGGCCAGCTGGAAGCAACGTAAGCGTAAGGTGATACTCAACAATGCCACTAACTGGCCAGGCCTCTCGTCTGTACACCAGCTATAATGACATTAACATGGCCAAGGCCAGCGCAGAGCCAGGACACACACACACACACTCACACACACACACACACACATAAAGGAGTGCAGGATCAGTTTCAGCTTTTAGGTAAATGTCTACGTCTTCTGCGCTCGAAATGAATGCTGACGGACAAAAATACACAAACAGAAAGCGAGATAAACACAAACACACACACACACACACACACGCGCTCAGACGTCACCGCGATGGCTCCCTTTGAGTCGACTTCAGCGTCCAGGCAATAAATAGCCCAACATTCAATATTACACTCAGATACCATTAACAGCAGTTGTCATTCCCTCCAAAGGAGCCTTATATGCTGTTAGCACAATGTCATAAAACAAGAAAGGCTCGGGCAGAGCTTCAAAGTTTCTGGGAGGAGGATTTGAGTAACAAATTTATTTCGACGAACAGAAAACAACACACAAATCCAAGGTAAAGAAAAAGAGCTGGACTTGTTGCCTCCCGAGGTGGAGCGAGTGAGTCACACTCTCAGCATCCAGCAAGTTCCATCCATGAATTGTTTAAGACAGAGCAAAGCCTTTGAGCGCTTTAGAAGAAACACACACACACACACACACACAAAAAAAAACTTCTCCGTCCCGAAAAGAAAAAATTATGCATTTAAAGCAAAGAGAAAGAGTCTTTGAGCTGCTGTTGTTAGGTTACGAATAACAAACTGACAACAAACACCGCAGCCTGCTGTCGTCCCCGAACCGGAAACAATTACTTTGAGACTTTCCAAATGAGCTTTTTATTAGGAGGCATGGAGCTATAAACCAAATTACTGCATTGCTTTGGTTTTGTTCTTATAAAGTTGGAAAATATAGAGCTCGACAAGCATGTAGGGCTCTCCCTGCAATACACTCACCTTAATCTGTCATCATTTCAAAGTTAACTCAGTGCAAAAAGCTCTTTAAAGGCACAAACTTATTTAGGAGCATCGGTTGATTTTTTTTTTTTTTTTTTTTTTTGCCAGACCTGCAGCAGACAACTTGCATTAAATTTTAATAAACAATTTATTAGTTTAGGCTGTAGTATAATTTATATTTATGAGTTTCTTAGTGTTTACTAGTATAATGACTTATAAAAAAAAAAAAATCAACTTGGGACGGAGGATAAGTACAGCAGAGATATATTTTGCCAGATTTTGGATGTTTTTCTTCCTAAAGATGCAACGCAAACAAGTCCAAAAAATTCAAAACAGCCTATCCTTGGAGTGCACCAATCATGACCTACTTGGGGTTGGTGGGTTCAAAGTCTCCACCCCTGAAATATTCATGAGTTCCTCTTCTCCTCCTTCTCCTCATCCTTGTAAGCAACATGGGATCAGTTGCGCAGGAGAGCCGATCTAATCATGTTCCCTGTTTTACTGAATGTCTGATCCCTGGATATCTGTGATTGGCTGATCAGACTGATTGAAGATGTTTTGGAATATGGATTTCCTTCGGGATATGAGATCCCAGTACAAAGGCCCTGTCTCTCTTCCAGCCCGGGGGGGGGGGGCAAGTTGGGAGGGGGAAGAGGTGAGCATGGAGGGGGGAGGTCCCTTCCCTGAGAAAGGCCCTTTAATTGGGCTAAAACCCTGAGGCCGGGATCCCCCCCTCCAGGGCAAGTGGAGAGCTGGACTCCATTATACACACACACACACACACATACTCACACACACTCACACGCCAAAACCATCACTTGTCATTGGCCCAGCTGCTCCCTCTTCAAAGCTGTTGGCTTCTGGGTGGCCGTGGAGATGAGAGGAGAAAAGAGAAGTCCTCAAGAGCTGCAGCTCGAGCCAAACAACACCAAATATCATCCATGAATATTCTCCAGACTCGTGCACGCGGCGGGCAGAATCCCCGAGCACGCGCTCAATAAAACACTGAGAGAAAATGTAAAGCGGAACAGCAAGAAGTTTAGAGATCTCTGTGTGTGTGTGTGAGAAGGAGTGAGAGATGAAATTACATGGATCTGAATGTTGTTTAGACACAAACGCAGACTGTTGCACTGATACTGATGCCCTCTCATGCAGCGAGCGAGCGAGCGAGCGAGGGAGCGAGGGAGCGAGTCAGTGAGTTTTTTCACTTACAGCTGGAATGTGTGGTTAGTGAGTTTGTAATGTGTTTTTGTATGAAAGCATCTGTTGTTTGACATGATCATAATATTGATCTATCATCAGCAGTCTGGCTTCTCTTGTCTTGAACAAGTATTGGCAGTTTTACCCAGTGAAAGTATACGATTCCAGCAACGTGTACTCAAGTATTTGAAGTAAATATACATATTATGCAACATGGTGTTTTTTTAGAGTGTAAAAATTAATTTAACTGAGGCGTAAACATCTAAACAGTAAAGCTTTTACAGTTTTTCTCGGTCCAGGTGGAGCTGCTTTCAACTGCTGAATGTGTTTTCATGTCTTATGTGCATAAAATGGTACCTTAGAAAAGTACAGTACTTGTACTTGGGTAAATGCTATTTTCCTCCTCCGCCGCCCGTTGATGTGTGTCACATGCGCCGCATATAATGTATGTCCTTGCATTTGTGTAGTTAATGTGGATGTGAGCATGAAGGCCCATCAGCGTTTCAATCAGAATTCTTTCTTCTCGTGAAAGAAAATGCCTTTGAAAACTGCATTTAGACCATGTGATACTTATAGACTTTATCAACCGAGTGTGTCTGTCTGTCTGTCTGTCTGTGCGTCTCCACATGTGATCCGTCCGTCCCTCTAACCTTGTTGCCGTTGTTCAGGGTCATGCTGCTGAGGGCGGACAGTTTGGCCTCCAGACTCTGGTGTCCTGGCTGCTGCTGCTGCTGGTGGAGCTGCTCCCTCTGGATCTGCTCCCTCATGCTCCTGGCCTCCTGGATGGCCTTCATCACTGCGTCCTGGTCCCCGAACAGCGCTGTGGAGTTGAGGCTGGACAGGATGTCTGGGAGGGGGAGGACAAGATAAAGGGGAGGGTCAGCTGTTTGTGATACCGACTGGATGGACAGGAGAGCAACTTAGAGAGACCAGGGTTGTTTTTTTTATTGCAAACCCAAAGTATTTACAACCAAATATATAACAAATGAAGTACAGGTCAGAAAAACTTTGCTAGTTTTATGAAGTTTAAGGTGTAGTGTGCAAAATCTGTGCAAACTGAAGTAAAACCCTCCACCTCTCTCTGCTTCCTCCCATCAGTCTGATTTAACTCTCTCAACAAACCCACATGTTCGAATAGAAGCAGAGGGGGCTGCTCGCCCCCCGAAACCTCACACTCAGCGTCGCAACTCGTCTTCTCAAGTACTTTGCGGCCCTCAGGCAGCAAGCCATGGCATCGAACATATTAAGCCTGAAGCTCCATGTGGAGCCAGAACGTGTTCACACAGGAGTTTTTCACTTCACGCCGTCGAAGGCAAAAGAGTTTTAGAGAAAATTTATCACAAGTAGGAAGATTTTTCTGTCAGGTGTCTAGTTTTCTTTCATACCACTTAAATTTAAATAGGCTTAAAAATAATTGTGGATTTTTGACTACTGACATTCACAAATTCATACTTATTCGATCTTAAAGTGGTTGGTTTAGATTTGACAAAAAGTCTGATGACACAAACAAAAACCCTGCAAATGTCTTCAGACTCTGATTCAAATGTTGCTGTTGTGACTGATGTTTAAATGTTTATAACATCAGTTTTTACAGACAGAGAAAAACAATTAAAGAAGAATTCATGTGCAATAAGTGAGTTTTAAATTTGGCTTCCTCATTCTGACTTAAGCTGAGAAGTTTTTAAAGTATTAAGACTTACTGTAGTGAAAAATTCACTGTCTGTTCTTAAGTGACATTTCTTCTAAATTCCTTCAGACTTTTATGCTCCAGAACAAGTTTTCAAAGGCTTTTTTTTTTTTGCAACCAGTTTGTAAATTCTGATTTGTCAGTTTTCTTTATTTGTCTGTTTGTTGAGTCAGATGCTGCTAAACTCTGAGCCCTGAGGAACCTGATTTGTTGTGTGTGTGTGATGTGTATGCTCCTGCATCAACGCCATCAAGCTCTGAAATCAAAGCGCTAAGTGCTGAAAAACAAAGATTCAGAACGGTTGCATTCAAATCCCCATGAAAGAAAACATAAAGATCTTTACAGGAATAGAATTTAATGTTTTCTAAGTCCACTTGTGTCTAAACGTGACTGAACCTCCACCTCCTCTGGCTTGTTTACGTGCCTCGCTTCACACTTTTGAAGCCGCTGCACATTTGAAGAATAAGGAAGAAAATAAATAAATAAAAAGGACGCAAAGTTTTCCATCGCCCTCCTCGTTTAATTAGCAGACAAGTAGGAAGCGATGTATGCTTGGGTGGCCGTTAAAATGGGCAAAAAATAACTTTGCAGGGGGAACACAAGCATCGCGTCCTCAAAGCCACTCCAGAGGAGCTGGTGAAATTGTTTTCTGGGGGGATATAATGAGAGGGTTTAGATTGGCCTTAATAACAGATAGCAGAGGTAGGGGCATAAAAGGTCTAGCGCGGGCAGACAATGATGTGAGGAAGCTCTTAAAAAGCAAATAACGTGTGCTGGGTTTCACTGCTTCCGCTGTCGGGGTTTTCATTGGGGCTAAATACAGGGCTTTGGACTCCTGTAAAACACAAACACACACACACACACACACACACACACACAGGTCTGATCGCGGGGTTGAGGTGTCTGCAGTCTATGAGGCACATGCGACGCTGCTCGGTTTGTCTGTGTGTGGCGGGCAGAAGGCTGGTGTTTGGGTGGGTGATGTTTTTGTTTTTCCGGTTGAGGGGAAGGCAAAGTTTTACACCGGAGTTAAGACGTGTTTGCTCTGGATGGATGTACGGGGCAGATGTGAACAATACGGTGCAGTATGAGAGAGCTTGTTTGCAGCGTTTGGATCATGTGATTCTGACTGAACATGTTCTCAAAGCCAGTGTTCATGTATTAGACACAGAAGCAGCATCTAATAATTATGCCATCTATCCAATTATAAAGGAAATGCTGGTGTTATGGTGCATTTAGGTGTCTGTTACCTACCCAGAGAGGTGTTCCTGCCCATGCCGGGGATGGGGCTGGGGATGCGACCCTTGCCCATGCCTGTGGGGCTGGTCTTGTTTCCGGAGAACAGACCCTGTGTCGGGGATGACGGGGATCGAAGAGGGTCTGCTGTCTTGGGTCTGGCTGAGAGGTTCAATGGCTGTGTGGATCCTTCCTCCTGTCAGTCAGAACGAATGCAAAAGTGTTAAATGTGGCAGATTCTGTCACAAAGAGAATTTATTTTAACAAGCGAGTTGTGTTTTTTGTGTGTGAGTGCATGCGTGACATGAGTGATGTTGTCATTCATATAAAATTTAGTGTCACTTGTAAAGTTTTTGACCATTATGAGGTACGAGTTTTAAAGGGGTCCCCTTTTCTTAGTTCCATATGAATTCATACAATGGTGCATGTGTATGTGCGAGTGTCTGTGTGTGTGTGTGTGTGTGTGTGTGTGTGTGTGTGTGTGGTACATTCCAGCCAAATCCTTTCACAATATTCCATTGATCAACAATTGGTGTCAGTAATGCACCAAGAAACACAGCAACTCAGTAAAAAAAAAAAGGCTAGGAAAGAGAAGATGGCTAGCAGACTAAGGTGGATGTAAAAGGTGTTGGTTTCAAATCCTTAAAAAAAATTTGACTTTGCAAATATTTAATGAGGGAAACAATGCATCTGACAATTTTATAATCAAACCTTTTTGACTAATTATATCTTTAATTACTTTTAATATCCAGGTTGGGAACCACCACACAAAATCCGTCTTTTGAGAGTCAAACTTTCTCTGTTTTGGTCTTAAAGGTGGCTGTTATAACATTAGTTGCTTCATTAGCAAACAGCATGTTCAGTCTGTTAAAACTCAGTTATGAAAGACTACAATAATGACACATTTTCTGAGCAGAATAAAGATCATAACTTGCATCAAAACATCTCAATCACAGTAGAATTGCTTCTATTTTTTTGTCGTCCTTTGGCAAAGCACGCCGTCGCTTCGCCTATATCACCGCCGCTGAACACTCGACCTCTGGAGAAGCTTTCTGTAGTCTGTAATGTGCGCAGACCTTGTGTATGAAGCATAATGCTGGCAAAACTATAACTTTTTGCAGTAAAAATGGGTCACTGTTTGGAAGTGTAATTGACTGAATTTGGCAGCGGGTGGCATACCAAAGCGAAGGGTGGGCTGAGCGTGTGCGGGTTTCTAGAGGAGGGAGGGGAGGTTTTGGAAGGCACAGCACTACTGTTTGAGTGCGGTGAGCTCTGACGCCGGTCTATTGTGACGCCTGTTGCAGCTGTGCCCGCCACACACACACACACACACACACACACACATACACACACACACATATCCACACATGGCTTCCATTACTGCCTCGTCGTCGAGTAAAGATGAGGCGTACGCTCCCTCCAGTGAAGGGGTCTGGGCTCCTGCCAAACAGCAGCCAGCGCCAGTGTCAGTTTGTGACTGTAAGAGTGCGTGTGTGTGTGTGTGTGTTTATGTGTGTGTATATATCAGTGTGTGACTTTTAAATAAGCTGCTTCTAATTGACGGTGAAGAGTGCAGGCCCATGCGCAGATCGTTGTTTCAACCACTTCCAAATTTCCAGCCTCTCACTTCTTTCACTTGAACTGATCATTATCATTATTATACTTGTGTGTTTTCCTATATGATCTGTTCCAAACTCAGGCTGTCTTTTATCTTGTGTTGCCTTTTACTTTAACCTCCACAGAGACCCTGTTTTATCCCCGTATGCATCACTTACAGGTACTATAATTTTAATGCAGTCTGATCTTTCTCATGCTGCTGTTTTTGCTTTCTTGTTGTTTCAGAAGCTCCTCATCTGATTTACATTATAATCAATCAAAGATGTGTTGACCAGTAATTCTCACCTTAATCTGAGCAACAGGACTGGATGCTCGCTTCTCGCTCTTCAGGGCGGAGGGGGAAAGGGGACCGGAGGAGTTGGGAGCCTGCGGGAGGGGAGCCATCTTGGCTCCCGGCGAGATCTGCATGCTTGCCAGCTGGGCGGCATACAGCTGCTGCAAAGAGAGAAGAAACCAGCAAAACCGACAGGCTATTAACATCGCTCGCCAGCAGCTAGTCAGTGGCTTTCCTCTTTCATTCTCTCTCGTCTTTTCTTTTTTGCACCCCCCTCCTGACACACACACACAGTTACAAACACACACACACACACACAGACACACACACACACACACACACACCCTTGATCCCGTTGTGTATTATTTTTTTGGCTGCATCCTCTCTCTTGTGCTTCTCGCATCTTCTGTGGTTTGATGGGTGTGTGTCTGAGCCAAACACACGCAGAACACATATGGAAACGAATGTGCGTGTACACACACACACGCACACACACATCCATGCACAAACACGCACATAAACACACACACACTCCAATAGCTGAAGTCGACTTGACGGGGAGTGACCCACACAAATGGAAAATTTGTTTGAGGGGGCAAATATTTTATGAGGAAGGCGTTCCAGCAAAATATTTTTATTTTAAATTATCTACAATTCATCACTGACACTTATTCTTTCAACAGATGCTGAGAGCAGCTTGTATATCGATTTGCATCTCAAAATAAAACCAGACAATAGCTAAAGAAATGTTTGAATGCTGCGTCTGACTTCTCCCTCAGCTTCACACTGACTAACTGCAAAAACTGGATATTTAATACTCGGCCCTGCATGAATATGAGAGTATAAGAATGGAAATTAGCGTTTTTTTTAAACAATACCTGGCTTAGCACTGCTAATGATAAAAGGCTTGTTTTATTGATATTGTACGAAACAATGTAAACCACAATGGAAAAAGGCCACATGGCTGTTTTTGTAATTCTCACTATTCAACCTTTTTTAAAGTCTTGGCTTTAACAGCAGATCTGCGATTTTTTTCGACCATAACAGTCACATAAAACAAAGTCATACAAGGATGGCAGACGGTGCTTTAAAGGTCTTAAAAAACACTTGAGACTAATCTTGTCACATGTTGTTAGTCCCTGTATTAACATTTCACACAGCTGAGTCTCTCCTCCAACTTTTATCCCAAAGACAATAGTGGGCAATCATGTTAAGTAGGTGTAGTCATGTTGCAAATTACTTCTTGGGCAAAAGTCAAATGAACAACTCCTCGAAGTTTAGTTAAAATAATAGTACACTTGAACAAAAAACAAAAAAAAAACAAAAAAAAGAAAAAGATGGAAAGTATAAGCCATCTGCCTTCAGGGTTGGACAAAAACTTTAAATGTAGCAATAAAAACTGTACCGATTTTCCATCCAACGAAAATCAAAGAGTCAAATGTTCGACCCGCAGTCCAGGGTCTTCTAAATCAAAGCTCGCTGGCCAGACAAACCGCTGCCTGTAACCACTGTCAACCCCTGTCTAAATGCATTGGAGTGTGAGTGCTGGAGTATCAAAGAGCCTGTCCTCAGGAAAACCACCCAGACGTGGCTGGCCTTCACTTAAGACTCCCTCCACTCGTTTTTTTCTTTCCTACACTTCTCTCATTTTTCGTTACTCTCACCTCATCTATACTCTCCCCCTCCTCCTAAATTTCTGTCTTACTTTTGTCCTGCTTCTCTTTTGATCTCCCTCTCCCCTTTTTTCTTCGGTCTCTCGGTTTTTGTTCCAAAATAACTCTTCATATCTTCTCCCTCATCTCCATCTCTTCTCCCTCTCTCTCTCTCTCTCTTTCTGTTTTTGCTCTCTGCCCCCCTCCTCAGTCTAAACGGCCCCCAATGTTGTGAGATCTGATTTCCCTGTAGTCAAAACTGCAAAGCCTCTCGGGACCGGAGATCCAAAAGCAAAGAAGTGTGTGATAGAGAAGGAGAGAGAAGGAGAGAGAGAGGGAGAGAGAGTGCTGCTCTGCAGACACATGAGACCACCGTCGCTTCGCTGCCGAAGCGCCAGGCTCAGCGGTTGGGGCCGGAGAAATTGGCTGGCCCTCTTTCCACTTCTCTCGGAGCGATATTAAACACAAACAGAAGGGGCCTTGCCGTTGAAACAAAGCCCTGATGTCACGCCGCTTATTTTCCTTGGAAGGCACAGGAGTGCTCGGGCCAACCCCCGGCGATATGAGATCCCCGTAAGAATGTGCCTCGGATGGCTGGTGGTGAGGCCTCTCGCGTCAATCAAGCTGACCACAGAGTTACTTCTGGTGATGCCTGATATTCTTACAGCTCCTGGGGGAGCAGACACACGAGTCTTTGAGGGTAAAACACACAGTCCGGGATTCTCACACCCGCGCGCCTGCTTGTGTGCAAACACACACCCACCGCTATTGTGCTGTTAGCAGCAATTCTGTCAGCAATTCCAAATAAGAGGGGGAACTGTTGAACAAACAAAAGACGGAGAATGAGAGCTCTTACCTTATTGTTTTCTCTGTTTTCTCTGATTCACTCCGAGATTGATTGGTGACTGGGGAGACCAATGTGCAGCGTAAACAATCCCAACCAGAGCTCTTGCCATTCAGTCAAACCCCGGGGGAAGACAATGCCGCAATTTCTTAAATTACAAATTGACAAAGAGGGCCAGAAACCACGGCACAGCTGTCCAGACTGTCTGACGTTAGTGCTAATTTGACTAAAATCCAAATGATTAGTCTGTCATTTTTGACCCTCCTGATCATCAGCAGGTTTTTTTTAATAGCCTTGACCTACTTTGGCACAAGCCTGGAGCCGGGGGAAGGTGATGTTGTGTTTTTGGGGGGTCGGGGCAGCACTGTGTGGCTCCTCGGGGCTCAGACCGAACGAACGATCCCTTTAGCTCACCTCTTTTAGCGTCCAAGCTGTTATCGATCTCAAGGAGGAAACAAAACAAATGAGGTTTTGTCTTTTTTTTTTTCAGCAGGTTTGCAGGAGGAGGAGGAGGAGGAGGAGGAGGAGGAGGAGGAGGAGGAGCGGGGAAATGGATCGACTGCCGCTGAGCTGAGCTTTGCC